>SJYT01071307.1:368667-408051 GCA_006410635.1 Cephalophus harveyi | reverse complement strand
ACAGTTTATTGTGATCCACACAGTCAAAGGCTTTGGCATAGTCAATAAAGCAGAAATAGATGTTTTTCTGGAACTCTCTTGCTTTTTCCATGATCCAGCGGATGTTGGCAATTTGATCTCTGGTTCCTCTGCCTTTTCGAAAATCAGCTTGAACATCAGGAAGTTCACGGTTCACATATTGTTGAAGCCTGGCTTGGAGAATTTTGAGCATTACTTTACTAGCATGTGAGATGAGTGCAACTGTGCAGTAGTTTGAGCATTCTTTGGCATTGCCTTTTTTGGGGATTGGAATGACCTTTTCCAGTCCTGTGGCCACTGCTGAGTTTTCCAAATTTGCTGGCATATTGAGTGCAGCACTTTCACAGCATCATCTTTCAGGAGTTGAAATAGCTCAACTGGAATTCCATCACCTCCACTAGCTTTATTCGTAGTGATGCTTTAGATTCCTTACTTTTATTATACCTTATATCCAGCAGTAAATCCTACAAGCTCTTACAAAACATACAATTTCCCTCTTTCTTACTTTTTCACGGTCACAACTCTAGTCTAAGGCTGTGTATATATTTCTTTCCTAAGCTTCTGCTATAACCCTTAACACTGCTTCTTCCATTTGCCCCCTAGAGTGCATGTTTACACATGTCTTTATTTTTGGATGCACAGGTGGTCGTTGCTGGGCCTGGGCTTTCTCCAGTTGTGGCGAGCGAGGGTCACTCTTAGCTGTTCTGCACAGGCTTCCCATTGCAGTGGCTTCTACCGTCACAGGGCACAGGCTCTGGACTTGAGGGCTCAGTAGTTGCAGCAGCATAGGCAGGCTTAGGCGCTCAGTGGCATGTGAAATCTTCCCATGCAGGGGCGGAACCTGTGTCCCCTGCACTGCGGAGGGATTCCTTCCCACTGTACCACCAAGGAAGTCTCCCAGTCTCTTTCGAATCAAGTAATGAGCATCTGTTTCCTGTGACTGGTACATTTCTCTGTGTGTGCACATGCTCAGTCATGACCGACTCTTTGCCACCCTGTGGACTGTAGCCCGCCAGGCTCCCCTGTCCTTGGGGTTCTCCAGGCAAGAATATTGGAGTGGGTTGCTGTGCCCTCCTCCCCCACATCTCTTATGTCTCCTGCATTGGCAGGCGGGTTCTTTACCACTGCGCCAACCTGGGGAGTCTGATACACTGCTAATCACACTTAAAATCAATCTTAACAAGGTCCTTAGAAAACTTAACAAAGTCCCTAACAAGGCCCACAAGCCTGGATGATCTGAGCTGGAGCGACCTTCGCTGACTCTTCTGAGGTCACACGGCATTTGTGCACCACGCTCTTCCTTGACCTCGCCGAGCTTGCCCCTACGTCCGGCTTTTGTGTCTGCTGTTCTTACTTCCTTAGACCTGTGGCATGGTTCATTCACTTTTATCCTTGTCCCTACTCCAATACTGCTTCTTCAGAGAGGTCTTCTCTGACTGCCTACCTAAAATAGTACTCTCGGTCACTCTGATTCCTTTATTTTCCTTTATCTTTCTTCACTATACTTAATATCTATCATTTTAATATATATTTGGTTAAAGCGCATCATTGCAAATAAACTCTCTGTTTTGTTAATTCTCTATCCTCAGACAGTCAGCCAAGTCTCAGCACATAGCAGGTGCTTCATATGTACTTTTTCAATGGATCCCCATTTGAAATACAATTTCAGATACAATTTGAAACCTTATAGTATCTCTCTGGGAGTTGTTCTAGCCTGGTGGGATGATTCCAGCTCTGTCATCAGACAAATCTGGGCTCAAATACTGAACTTACCTTTTACTGCTCAATCTGATTCCTTGTCCATAAAATCAAAACAACAACAACAAAAAAACCCACAAAATCTTCCTTGTCAAAATTAGTGACCGTTGGAGATAATACATATAAAGAACCTGGCACAAGTAATAAAACATAACCAAAGTACAGCCAAACCACCACAGGAAAGCAAGAATCTATCTCTTCCCCATCTTGGACTGCAAGGAGATCAAACCAGTCAATCCTAAAGGAAATCAGCCCTGAATATTCACTGGAAGGACGACGCTGAAGCTGAAGCTCCAGTACTTTGGCCACCTTATGCACTCAGAACAGTTTTGTAAAGATAAGACATTTGTATTTAGACTGAGAAGTTTCATTATTGTCTTCTCTCATAATGAAGGCAAATTAGTCAAAACAGCTTTGTTTGGGGAGCTTACTATTCTGATGCTTTGTGCTAACGTTAGTTAGTGTCTTCCATAAATAATATTGACTTGCTAATACTTGATACTTTCTAGGGTCCAGGGCAATAGGCATTTTGTATATTCTGATAGAAGTATGAATATAAATTGAAACAATCTTCTTGGGAGCTGCTTGGCTTTAGAGAGTTCTTGAAAAGTTCATATTTTGATTTCAGTAATTCCACTTACAGGAACATATTCAAGGGAAGTAATCAAGGTCCGTGTAACTAAGTCTTGTCTATAGTGATACAAATAACTTCTCTCTGGTCAGCCAAAAACCATATTCTTCCCAACTACCCAACCTCCCCAACCCTCCCATTCCTATCAGTTCAGTTCAGTCCCTCAGTCATATCTGACTCTTTGTGACCCCATGGACCGCAGCATGCCAGGCTTCTCTGTCCATCACCAACTCCTGGAGCTTACTCAAACTCATGTCCATTGAGTCGGTGATGCCATCCAACCATCTCGTCCTCTGTCGTCCCCTTCTCCTGCTTTCAATCTTTCCCAGCATCAGGGTCTTTTCCAAGGAGTCAGTTCTTCGCATCAGGTGGCCTAAGTATTGGAGTTTCAGCTTCAACATCAGTCCTCCCAATGAATATTCAGGGCTGATTTCCTTTAGGACTGACTGGTTGGATCTCCTTGCAGTCCAAGGGACTCTCAAGAGTCTTCTCCAACACCACAGTTCAAAAGCATCAATTCTTCAGTGCTCAGCTTTCTTTATAGTCCAACTCTCATATCCATACATGACTACTGGAAAAACCATAGCTTTGATATCCCTATGGATAAAGCAAATTTTGCAGTCTTTTGTTAAATTCACTTCAATATTCTTTTACTTCGTAAAAATTTCTGGTTCTCTGACTTCAAATTGGTTGTAACTTTTTTAATAATTTCCTCATTAAAAATATATAATAATCTTTGACATCTCATCAGTTTGTATCTATATGAGAGTCTTGACTTTACCTTTTTTTGAAAATGATTCTTAACAACTAGATAAGCTTTTGAAAGATGGAAGTTCTATATTTTCTAGTTTCACTTTCTCACTTTCAAATTATCCATTTAAATCTATCTTCTGCACCGCACCCCAAACCAATATACACATATCTTGCACTCATCAATCCTATATTGAAACCATTCTGAAAAAGATCAATCAGAGTGAATGCTTTTCAGTCTCATCTTGCTGTAATTTGCTGCATCGATAGTGTTAAATCCAAGTGATATCTACTCAGGGGGAAAGACAAAGGCTCTATCTCATGGCCTTATTTATGCAACTCAAACTCTTCCAGCCACAGAAGTTCCCGACTATAGTTTCAGTATTTTATGGAATTCTTTCTTTCTTCTTCTCTTTTTAAATCCTGGAGGACGAAGCCAGAATGAAACAGTGCAGATGTCTGTACAACCACAAGGGTCCCTGTTTCTGTGTCTATAAAAGTGCCTCGTCCTGGTAGGGAGAACTGCCCCAGCTATGCAGGTGTTAACCCTAAAACTTTATACTTCTGAAAAATAATGTAGTCTTTCCCTCATAATCTCTTACAATTTTGTAAAAAATTCTGTTAGTTTTAATGCCCTTTTTTCAGACAAAACAGTGCTTCCCTGGTGGTTCAAATGGTAAAGAATCTGCTCACAATGCGGGAGACCTGGGTTTGATCAGGAAGATCCCCTGGAGAAGGGATTCTTGCTCCAGTATTCTTGCCTGGAGAATTCCAAGGACAGAGGAGCCTGGCGGTCTATGATCCATGGAGTCACAGTCAGACACAACTGAGCAACATTTTTTTTTTTTTAGATGAAATATCCCAGAGCTTAGTATTCAGATTTCTTCACTATCTATATTCACTCAGTGTAAGCAGATAAGGTAGGGGCCCCTGAAGAAAAAGAATCAGACATAGATTTCTTGATATAAGAGAAACCATTTTTGGCCTAAACCATGTTGTGATCTAAGCCTGCCACAATGTTTACCCTTAAACAGATCTCAATAGTAATCATCTTCAGGGAGTAAAAGAAAAAAAAACAACAACTACCACAGGACAAGTAACAATAGCGAAGATAAAAAATCAGTTGTAAGCTCCTAGTTTGGTTTCAGTAGTAAAGATTAGCCTGAAGCACTTTCTTTAGCTGATCTGCAGGAGTTAATCCTTCTCAGGAATTCAAGCACCAGGTCAACAGGAACCTAACAGGAACCTGATGAACTTTTCTGACCTTCCTGGCTTCAATCAGCTAAAGCTCTGTTGACCTTTGCCCCAAATTAACACTTAATTCTTCTCCGCTCAAGCCCCCTCATGAATATGCATGTTCAGTTCAGTTCAGTTGCTTAGTCGTGTCAAACTCTTTGTGATCCTATGCACTGCAGCACACCAGGCTTCCCTGTCCATCACCAACTCTTGGCGCTTACTCAAACTCATCTCCATTGAGTTGGTGATGCCATCCAACCATCTCGTCCTCTGTCAGCCCCTTCTCCTCCCACCTTAAATCTTTCGTAGCATCAGGGTCTTTTCCCTGAAGAAGTCAGTTCTTCGCATTAGGTGGCCAAAGTATTGGAGTTTTAGCTTCAGCATCAGTCCTTCCAAAGAATATTCAGGACTGATCTCCTTTAGGATGCACTGGTTGAATCTCTTTGCAGTCCAAGGGACTCTCAAGAGTTTTCTCCAACATCACAGTTCAAAACCTTCAATTCTTCGGCGCTCAGCTTTCTTTATAGTCCAACTCTCACATCCATACACGACTACTGGAAAAACCATAGCTTTGACTAGATGGACCTTTGTTGGCAAAGTAACGGCTCTTCTTTTTAATATGCTGTCTAGGTTCGTCATAATTTTTTTTCCAAGGAGTAAGCATCTTTTAATTTCATGGGTGCAGTCACCATCTGCAGTGATTTTGGAGCCCCAAAATTAAAATCTGTGACTGTTTCCACTGTTTCCCCATCTATTTTCCATGAAGTGATGGGACCAGATGCCATGATCTTAGTTTTCTGAATGTTGAGTTTTAAGCCAACTTTTTCACTCTCTCCTTTCACTTTCATCAAGAGGCTTTTTAGTTCTTCACTTTCTTCCATAAGGGTGGTGTCATCTGTATATCTGAGGTTATTAATATTTCTCCCGGCAATCTTGATTCCAGCTTGTGCTTCATCCAGTCTAGTGTTTTTCGTTACTCAGGTCAAAACTAGTCATCTTCATCTCCACTCTCATACTTTTCTCTTACATTCAATCCATCAGCACATCTTGTTGGCGCTAACTTCAGAGTGTGTCAAGACTCACACCACACCTCAGCAACGCCATCACCCTGTTTCAAGCTTCCACTGTCTCTTGCCTCTAGCCAGCTCATCTCTTCATTTTTCTACTTTCCTCCCACATCTATTCTCAACACAGCGGTGAGGACAATCTTTATAAAAAAACAAGTCAGATCATGCAATCCCTTTGCTCAAAATCCTGCAAGGACTGTCCATCTCTTTCAGAGTTAAAGTCAGAGCCCTTAGGCTTTCAGGCCGCATGTAATCTGCCTTGATCTCCCAGTAGAATCTGAACCTCCCTCTCACTTCCTCTTCCTGATCTCTCCTGCCTCCTTGCTTGCCACTTAGTATAATACTAAGCACACTCTCACTTAGAGGTGTTTGCACTCCTGATCTCTCTGTCTGGAAGCTCTGTGTTCAGGCATCTGCCCGGCTTGCTCTCTACCTTCTTTCAGGCCTTTGTTCAGATACCATTTCTCGTTGAAACCTTCCTTGACCTTCATTTCTCACTGAAACCTTCCTTTCTCATTGAAACCTTCCTTGTAATTATGTAAATTACAACTGCCCCCAAGATCTACTTTCTGGCCTGTCCTGTCTTATTCATTTCTTCATAGTACTTATTAACATCACCTGACATTCCATGTATTTTACTATTTACTTTCTATCTCCCCAGGGAAGGCTATTTACAATACAAAGTTGGCTATGCTTCTCTTACTGAAAGGCAGCATAACCTTATGTTTATGATTCCAGGTTCTAGACTCAGATTGCCTAGACTGAGCACTGGTTCTATCACTCAATATTCTGTGCCTCTTTGCTGTTATTGTTTTAGTTGTGTCCAGCTCTTTTGTGACCCCGTGGACTGTAGCCTGCCAGGCTCCTCTGTCCATGGGGTTTTCCAGGCAAGAATACTGGAGTGGGCTGTCATTTCCTTCTCCAGGAGATCTTCCCGACCCAGGGATTGAACCCATGACTCCCGCATCGCAGGTGGGTTCTTTAGCACTGAGCCACCAGGGAAGCCTCCCCTTGCTCACCTATAAAATGAGGATAGTAAAAGTACTTTTCTCACAGCCTTGTAATAAGGTTGAAATAGGGCTTCCCTGGTGGCTCAGAGGTTAAAGCGTCTGCCTCCAATGCGGGAGATCCAGGTTCTATCCCTAGGTCGGGAAGATCCCCTGGAGAAGGAAATGGCAATCCACTCCAGTATTCTTGCCTGGAGAATCCCACGGATGGAGAAGCCTAGTAGGTTACAGTCCCGGGGTAGCAAAGAGTCGGACACGACTGAGCGACTTCACCTTCAGGACAATTGCATATAAAGTGCTTAGAACAGTGCCTGGCACAGGGAAAATGTACAGATGATAATTAATAATAAAATTAATGATAAACAATGATAAACCCTGCCTTGGTTCCAGGGCATGAACGATAGGGCAGATATTTGGCAGTGTTTCCTTTTTGTTTCCCTTTTTATTCTTTTTAAGTGGCTGGTATTAATTTGGTAATTAGGGTGGATAAGTGCGTATTGACTCGAACAGCTTCACCCACCCTTAATACGTGGGCTCTAGTGTCTAGAGAATATTCAAGCAGAAATGTGGCTTCCCTGCTCCTTGGGGCAAATGGCAGAACACAGCTAACAGCAGCTCCTGAGTTTTATACATTTACAATCCAGGCAATGAGAGGTGGCCTTAACTCTTTGGGGTCTCCAGTTCACTGGCCCATTAGCCCAACACAGGCCAGATGTCCACCCCCAGTCTAATCAATTATTGCGTAGACATGGAGACTTGAAGACATAAAGGCATGGAGTCATCATGGGGCAGCTCCTACTGCCATAATATGGATGAAGTGGGCAGAAGCAATTTCTGAAATAAAGGAATGAGGAGAAAGAAATGTCACAGGTATCCACTGCAATGGTACAATATTATGGTGGAAAATGTTTGAAATTTTCCAGTGTTTATCAGATTTCATTCAAAATTGGGAAGATGTGCCCATAACAGTTTTGTATATTTCAGCTTCTTCAAAGAAACCCTTTAGCTTGAGTATTCTAATTTCTTGAATGTTTTGCAGGTCAAATCCTGCTCTTTGAGAAAGATATAGAATTGATTCAATAAGTTGGGTTTTTGTTTATTTTTTGTCTTTATTCCTTTCTTCTGTATTTAGATTAGATGAAAACTGAAGCTACATCAGTAATTGTATGATTTGGAAGCTGATATTTCTATATATTTTTGCTAATTAATGAACTTAAAAAATCTGAATTTTTGGTAAATGTAAATTAAGATTTACTAATATTTTTATGAGCCCGTGCATTTGGTGTCCAAGCCAGCTGGGCAAGTGTTGCAGAAATATTGTAATTAAACAAAAACAAAACAGTCATACACTCTCCCCTCTTAGAAAGTTTATAGACAATAAGCTGTTATTATATATATTATTTATTTCACCTTGCTCAACATGAGCTTGTGTGTTCCTCCAAAAAGGCTACCAGACTGGGGGTTATCAGTCTCAGGATCTAGAAGCTACACTCTGTGACACTAGACAAGTTCCAATTGCTCTGGCTTCAGTTTTGTTTGTAAAATAAATTGATTCGAATAAGTCTAAGGGTCCTCCTGACTTCAGAAATCTCATTTTGCTAATGGTAGGTCTCAGAGCAGGTGGATAAACACTTATTTACAGGACTAACACTAAAGCATGAGAGTAAAAATAGGAAAGAATCTTGAACTCCAAGATACAAACTGTTACCAAAGCAGAACTCAGTTCATCTGAAGTCGCTGCGGGTGGGAGAACAGTGCCTTAGCAGAATCCAGAGAGAGGCATCAGAGAAAGATTGTACAGGATCTGGAAGGTCTGCAGGGCTGCCCAGGTGGCTCAGGGGGAAAGAACCAGCCTACCATACCACAAACACAGAGGAGTGGGTTTGATCTGGGCGTTGGGAAAATCCTTTGGAGGGGAAAATGGCAACCCACTCCAGTATTTTTGCCTGGGAAGCCCCGTGGACAGAGCTTCCTGGCACATTTGGAGTTGCAAATAGACGCGACTGAGCACAAGCACACACGGGCTCTGGACTCAAGGGATCATGGCTGGTGTCTCAACGTGGGCGGCAGATTGAGATTGGGCAATTTTGTGAAATAAAACTTTAGGACCGGTGGGCACAGTGAGGTGAGATGAGTCTTCATAAATAAACGATGGTTTGATGAGAGAGACTGCTGTCTCAGATAAACTGATTTGCAATGATTTCCTGAAGCAAACAGTGGAGTTGTTTATTGACTTATGGTTTTATCTTCTCTGAGCCAAGTTTCCTGGAACAAATATCTGTCATGTTGACACAGGTGGTCTCAGTTTTTAGGCCTTCCAGTTATATCATACTGACGCAGGTGGCCACAGCTCTCAGGAACTTTTTAAGTTGATGAACAAAGTAGCTGGTAACAGAGAAATGTTTGATAAAAACTCTACTCCTGGCTCTTGAGTTTCATATTCATGTGTTCAACTTCCTCCTTGACAGTTCTTCTTGAATGTATTATATAGTTCTCAAATTCCATGTAAAATAAATAAATTGCAAAGAGACCTCTCCTTGATATTCCCCATTTCAAGAAACGGCATCACTACTTACACAGCTCTGTCAAAACCCGAGGCGCCTCCTTTGTCCTCATACCTCCCACGTAACTCTTGTTGGTTGGAACTCCAGCATACGTACCAAATTCAGCCACTTAATATCTTCAGTGTTAAAACTAATTCAAGCCATCATTATCTCTTGCTCAGGCACAGATTCATTACATAAAATGTCATGCCAGTCCTTCCCTTTACAAGAAATATGCATGTTTATTCCCATGTCAGGGCCCCTGTACTCGTCCCTCCTGTGCAGACCACTGTTCCTCCAGATTTTCCCATAGCTCCTTCTCATTGATGACATCCTTCTCATTGAGAGCATTTATTTCCTTAGAGATGACTTTTCTGAATCACTCTAACTAAAGTTGTCCTCTCCCTGCCAATTCACATTGCCACATTTTAATTATTTTATTTGCCATATCCTTCTCCAGGGGATCTTCCCGACCCAGGGATTGAACCCGGGTCTCCCGCATTGTAGGCAGTTGCTTTACCATCTGAGCCATCAGGGAAGTCTATTTGTTTTACAGTAGTTAGCAATTTCTGAAACTTTATTTTTCTACACTTTGTTTCCTATTTCTTGTCTGTCTTTATCTACCGAACACAAACTCCATCAGAGAAGAGATCCTACCTCCTAGATACCAGGCCTTGTATACCCACTACCTTGAACAGAACTTGGCATATAGTAGAGTCTCAAGAAATAATTTAAAAAGATTCAAGAAAACATTTCCAGCAAAAGAACAGATGAATAAATGGAATTATGTATTAATATATTAATTATTTTAAAAGTAATAATCATTTAGTGATAATATAGTCAAAGATGCTAAGTATATAATTGCTCTGCATTAATGGTGTAACATATTTAGTTAGTCTCATCACTTAAATTATGTTTATCTCCACCTTTCATTCAGTGAATCCCAATGTTAAGCAATGATATTTGTTTCATGATAGAACAGAGTACTATTTGATTCATAATTGGTATTTTTACTGGACTACTTAAACAGGCAAGAAAAGGAGAATGGTTAGTGATGAGAGGTTCAGAGAACATCTGAATGGCTAACTAAGTAGCTCAGAGCTAAAATCAAAATCACTAGGGAAGCTTGACTTAAAACTTAAAAACCTCTATGACTTAATAGTACTCATGTGTTTCTTTATGCAGTAGCTAAATGTTAAAACAACGTTCTGGGGTTTTGCAAATATATTTAAAATGCTTTGCTAAATTATATCATAATAGTAAAACTAAATTAAATAGCAAAGTTCATTAAAAATAAAATATACTAATTTTTAAATACACTGTATTCATGAAACATAAGGAAAGCTGGTTTTCACTTGATGGGGAGGGGGTAGGTTTAAGGCAATACTCTGGGAAGTAACCCCCAGCTATGGTCTAATGTTACTGAGTTACATGAGTCAAGAAAGCATTGTATCGTAGTATGAGGAAGCAGATGTTAGTGAGAGCTTAGGAAATAATAATAAAGATGGGTCTGAAAGAGCTGATGGAGAATTCTGGAAACTTGTTTACTTCATAGACGCTTCCATAGATTGAGAGCATATGTTTTAAACCACAAAATCAGGCCCGAAACTCCTTAACAAGTATGAATTGAGCATCTACTCTCTACCTGGCACTGAGCTGGTGATGAAAACTTAAAAATTAAGGGAATGGGGGGAAAGCTATATTCCTTGCCTTTCAAGTTTGTGTGTGTGTGTGTTCAGTCGCTAAGTTGTGTCAGACTCTGCAGCCCCATGGACTGTAGCCTGCCAGGCTCCCCTGTCCATGGGATTTCCCAGGAAAGACTACTGGAGCAAACTGCCAAAATTTCCTTCTCCAGGGGATCTTCCCGACCCAGGAATCCATCCCACATCACCTGCATCTCCTGCATTGTCCGGTGGGTGGGTTCTTTACCACTGAGCCACCACTGAGTTGAAGTTCCCTTCAAATTCTTCTTAAGTGACCTATAGAGATGAAGATATAAATGGGGTTCAAGTCACCTAAGGCTCTTGTCCCAACCTCAGAGGTTTGCACTCTATTCTGAAGACAACGAAAAGCTGTTGAAGGATTTAAGTGGCAGAGTGGTACAATTAGCTTTCCATTTTACAAAGAATAATAGATGTCAAAATTTTAGAGGATGTTTGTGGTTAGGAGGTTGGTAGTGGAGGTTAGAGGCAAAGAAATGGAGAAACCCTTTAGAAGGCTGCAGCAGCAAACCAAGCAAAGAATTAAAGGTGGCCAGAACTAAGGCAGCTGCACTAGAGATGGAGACACACAGGCCAAAATACTACTAAGGATATGGAATTAAGTGTTATCCGTCGCCAATGGGCTGGTGACTTCTCAGTGGGTCCTTTGCCCAGAGTTGCAAATATCAAGTAAAAAAAGCAAAAACCAGTTTCAGAATGAAAGAGCAGAAACTTTATTCCTTCATCAGGGAATGAAGAAGGGAGAGTTCATACTACAAAAACACCTCTTCCCCAAGATGAGAGGAATAAGGGACTTTTAAGAGACAGCAGGAGGCAGACAAGTTATCAGTGTTCTAGAAAAGGGGCAGAGAGTTCCAGGGGCAGAGGAAGCCCACTGGCGCGGGTGCAGCCTTCCATGCTTCTCCACACGTGGCAGGATCTGCGCCTAGCAGGGTATACGAATCCTCGCCTTTGGCAGAGATCTTAGCTAGTGATGAAGCAAAGGTAGATTTCAGCACCTTCAGGGCTCATCTGTACAGGTGTTCCTGCGGTCAAGTCAGAACCAGTTCAGGTCAGTTGACCACAGCATATCTCTTAAGGTACAGTTGTGAAACATCTTTGACAACTACCAGGAGCCTTGAGTGAGTGAAGTTGCTCAGTCGTGTCGGACTCTTTGCGACCCCATGGACTGTAGGCCACCAGGCTCTTCCATCCATGGGATTCTCCAGGCAAAAATACTGGAGTGGGTTGCCATTTCCTTCTTCAGGGGATCTTCCAGGAGCCTTGGAAACACATATATAGATAAATCAAGCCAGACCCTTTAGCTCTCAGGGGCTGGTATGGGTGACAGAGTAACCCAGTGAATGGTTTCATAAAAGAAAATGCAGAATTACAGAAAGGAAGGAGTCAGGGTTGAGACTGGTTTGACAAAGAGAAAATGAAAAGCTTGTCAAAGAGATGTGTTTTATTTTATTTTTTTGAAGTTTTATACCATGTATGTTTTTGATGTAATGTTTATTCCAAACAAGCATTTTAAAGAAATCTTGATTGTATAAATTTTTTCCCCCAAATTTACTACTGTAAATTGTGTTTGAGATTAGAAGTCAGCAACCAGTGAGAAGGGAACTTTTCTTAATTACAAGCTTCCTTATCATTCTACTTAAGATTTTGGAGTAAATTAATTAACATATTTACAAAAAGACTGGTAAAGCTACCTGTATTTTATGTATGTACACCAAGTAAACTCTTTGTGGTTGGCAAATACTTAATTCTCAAAATTTTAAAAAATGCTCTGGAAAAAAAAAATGCTCTGAATGTGAGTCACAGGTAGTAGTGATGAGGCCATGCACACTGGTTTATACAGAAAACTCTCAATTATTCATATTAGAAATATTCTATTCATATTAGAAATCTTTTTAAAATTATCATATTCTAAGACATGATATGTCTCAGAGGACCATTATATCTACTACTGTGGGCAGGAATCCCTCAGAAGAAATGGAGTAGCCATCATGGTCAACAAAAGAGTCCGAAATGCAGTACTTGGATGCAATCTCAAAAACGAAAGAATGATCTCCATTCATTTCCAAGGCAAACCATTCAATATCACGGTAATCCAAGCCTATGCCTGAACCAGTAACGCTGAAGAAGCTGAAGTTGAATGGTTTTATGAAGACCTACAAGATCTTTTAGAACTAACACCCAAAAAAGATGTCCTTTTCATTATAGGGGACTGGAATGCTAAAGTAGGAAGTCAAGAAACACCTGGAGTAACAGGCAAATTTGGCCTTGGAATGTCCCCACACGGCATGGCTTAGTTTCATTAAGTTAGACAAGGCTGTGGTCCATGTGATCAGATTGGCTAGTTTTCTGTGATCATGGTTTCAGTGTGCCTGCCCTCTGATGCCCTCTCACAACACCTACCGTCTTACTTGAGTTTCTCTTACCTTGGACCGGGAATATCTTTTCACGGCTGCTCCAGCAAAGCGTACCCGCTGCTGCTTACCTTGGATGAGGGGTTTCTCCTCACAGCTGCCCCTCCTGACCTTGAACTTGGAGTAGCTCCTCTCAGCCCTCCTTTGTCCGCACAGCAGCCGCTCCTTGGATGTGGGGTTGCTCCTCCCAGTCGCTGACCTCAGGCGTGTGGTAGCTTGTCTCTGCTGCCGCCCCTGACCTCGGACACGGGGTAGCTCCTCTATACTTGGATGCAATCTCAAAAACGACAGAATGATCTCTGTTCATCCCCAAGGCAAACCATTCAATATGACAGTAATCCAAGCCTATGCCCCAACCAGTAACACTGAAGAAGCTGAAGTTGAATGGTTTTATGAAGACCTACAAGATCTTTTAGAACTAACACCCAAAAAAGATGTCCTTTTCATTATAGGGGACTGGAATGCAAAAGTAGGAAGTCAAGAAACACCTGGAGTAACAGGCAAATTTGGCCTTGGAATATGGAATGAAGCAGGACAAAGGCTAATAGAGTTTTGCTAAGAGAATGAACTGGTCATAGCAAACACCCTCTTCCAACAACACAAGAGAAGACTCTACACATGGACATCACCAGATGGTCAACACCGAAATCAGATTGATTATATTCTCTGCAGCCAAAGATGAATGGAATATTATGCAGCCATAAAAAGGGATGCTGCATTGAAATATGCCACAAAGCAGACAAACCTCAAAGACATGATGGTAAGTGAAAGCAGCAAGACACAGAAGGCATATATTATGTGATTCCATTTATATATAAGTCCATAAAAACAGAAAGCAGATGAGTCATTGCCAGGGAGAATGGGGGAGGGGAAAATGAGGAGAAACAGCTTGATGGGTGTGGGGCTTTATTTGGGGGTGATGAAAAAAAGCTTTGGAACTTGGTGGAACTAGATGGTGATTATACAGCATGTGACTGCAACTAGGTGGTGATTATACATTTTGTACTTGAATGTACAGAATGCCACTGGATTGTGCACTTTTAAGTGGCTAATTTTATGTTATGTGAATTTCATTTCCATGAAAAGAAAAATCTGTTTCAAGCATGCAGCCCCCACCACTAAGGCAGAGAGTCACAGAGGGGGTGCCCAGACTTCAGCACCACTTGCTGGCCTTGGAGTGGGCCCTGCCCTGCAAAAGCGTTTGGCTGTGACTTGCCGGTTTTCTTTATGTCTTTACCTTTGTGTTTGTTTTGTGGAATGCAGCTGCTGTTCAGTCACTAAGTTGTGCCTGACTCTTTGTGACCCCATGGACAGCAGCACGCCAGAACTCCCTGTCCCTCCCCACCTCTCAGAGTTTGTCCACATTCGTGTCCATTGAATTGGTGATGCTGATTACCGGTGGAATCGAGAGGCTCGAGCAAACATCAGCCCTGGCTTCATCCAGCTCAGTGTTCCCAGACAGCTCCCCTTTACAGGGTCCTGAGTCAAAGGCAGGCACTGAGGCCGACTTTCCGAAGGACAACGTGCATGTTTATGGACGCAGTAGCAGAGGATGGGAGCGACGTATACAATCTGAGGGTCACTGAGAACCTGCAGAAACCACCGCAGGCAGAAGGAGCTGAGGATGAGACAGCCAAGCAAACACCCCGGAGCCGCGGCTGCAGAGACGCAGCCAGCAGAGGGCAGCTCAAAGAGCAATAACCCAAACGTGACTGCCTGTCGTAGAGAGGCCCCGTTGACCCTGAGAACCTGCCGAAACTTGAACTCAAGCTGCAAACAGTCACCAAGAAGGACAGTCTCTCCTAACACCCGAGGAACATGCCCGGGCAGCTCACAACCTCGGGGCCAGCGTCCTGGCCAGCTGCGGCCTTCCCTGGCCTGTTAGGACAGCTAGCCCGCGATCCGCAGGTCCAGGGACAGCCTCTCCATGAGAACGATCGTGGTTTTGCTCAGAATGAAACGGTATGCCTAACAGTGATGTTTAACAGAGTCCAGGCTTCCCTGGACAGGGACACAGAGGCGACCCTCCGAAAAAGGGGCTGGAAGGACCCATGGCCAAGGGCAGGAGGCGGAGCCCAGTGTCCTCGGCCAGCTGACCCTGCCGCTTATTCTCACCTGTGACACCCGAGCTGCAGCCTCAAGGCTCTCCCCACCCCACCGCAAATGCCGCCCGTGCCAGCACCAGACACCGGAGGGTCTCCGCTGCCGGCTTCTCCTTCCCGCAGAATCGGCGCCATCATGCCTGCCTGGGCTCCGTTTTGTCTGTGAATATCTCCTCTTTGTCTCCTAAGGGAGTGAGCTGCTTATACGTTGCCCACTTCCCCTCCCGGCCATTTTTTTTTTTTTTTAATTGAAACAGTAGGTTTGCAATGTTGTGTTAGCTTCAGGTGTACATCAAAGTGATTTACACATGCATACGCTTTTTCAGATTATTTCCCATGACGCTTTATCACAGGGTATTGAGTAGTTCCCTCTCCTACAGCAGGTCCTTGTTGTTCATCTGTTTTATGTATACTACTATATAGGACTGATACATAGTATATACTATGTAGTATACAGGACTGATATATAGTATATACTATGTAGTATATAGGACTGATGTTGAAGCTCAGACTCCAATACTTTGGCCACCTGTTGCAAAGAACTGACTCACTGGAAGACCCTGATGCTGGGAAAGACTGAAGGCAGGAGGAGAAGGGGACGACAGAGGATGAGATGGTTGGATGGCATCTCCGACTCAATGGACATAAGTTTGAGTAAGCTCCAGGAGTTGGCGATGGACAGGGAGGCCTGCCGTGCTGCAGTCCATGGGGTCACAAAGAGTTGGACATGACTGAGCAACTGAACTGAACTGAATCCTAAATTCCTAATTCACCCCACCTTTTCTTGGGTAACCCAGCTCTGTTCTTGATGTCTGTGGGACTATTTTTGTTCTATAGATAAGTTCATGTGTATGATTATTATTATTATTATTTCAGATGAAAGCTGGGCGTGACAGTATCCTGTCCCCAGCCCACTGCTCAGTTTGTCTCAATGGCTTTTGGCAGCAACAGGCCTGAGGGTCCCCTCTGTNTCTTGGGTAACCCAGCTCTGTTCTTGATGTCTGTGGGACTATTTTTGTTCTATAGATAAGTTCATGTGTATGATTATTATTATTATTATTTCAGATGAAAGCTGGGCGTGACAGTATCCTGTCCCCAGCCCACTGCTCAGTTTGTCTCAATGGCTTTTGGCAGCAACAGGCCTGAGGGTCCCCTCTGTCGCCCTCCCTGGCACCCCTCCCCGCACCACCGGCTCGGTCTTCCCCTTCAAGTTCCTCGCAAGCCCTGCATCGACTGTCCAGGGATCAATAGGTTCGGTGAGGGCGGAAGGAGACCCCCGAGGACCCACACAGCTGAAGCCTCGCGAGCAGGCACTTGAGACAGAGACTGTGTAATTAAGTGCAGGCTTGTCCCCCCACCCCCAGCTCCCGAGACACGGGCCCTCTCGTTAGCGGTAAAGGGCGCCCTGGCTGGCCACCGCGGTCAGGCCCCTGGGGGCCCCTCTGTCACCGCTCTGGAAGCAGGGTGCACTCCAGAGCTGGCTGGGTCAACTGGCAGCGTTTTAAGAGCCGTGGAAGAGAGGGAGCTGGCCCAGGGGTAGACACAGCCCCAGATGCCAGGGACAGGGATACCAGTGTAATTCTCAGCTATTAGAGTGACACGCCGATCATTCCTGCCCCAAAACCCGAGACAGCTGAGGGGATTACGCCGGAGAGGCTGTCACGCAGTAAAATTTTCAGAAATCCGGTAACCCCAGCTCAGATCAGCTGAATATTAGATCACTTGACACTGAGAAAAAAGGTGTGTTTGTTAACTGCAGAAGGATAGAGGTGAGAGGCTGGGCAGATGAAAGGGCAGGGGCTGAGGATGCCCTGGACACCCCAGGAGAGGCAGCAGATGGCGGTGGGCAGGAGGCAGGATGGAGAGGCTGGGCCTCTCGGAGGCTCACCCCCTGGGGCTGGAAACCTCAGAGGGGTGGGCACGGAGAAGCCAGGGGGCCTCCGGAAGGCCCCTGTGGCCCTCTGCCCCAGCCCGTCTCATCAAAGGATACTTAGGGAAGTGATTGCCCCCTGTCTGATGCTGGGAGGGTCAAGTGCCTTTGGAGCTGGAAGGAAGCAGATTTTCTTCACAAGTGTTTTCTTTGAAAAGTGGAAAGCCATGCCCTGTAATGGGACTTCAACCACTTTTAATTATAAAAGAAAGTGAAGGCCATTTTTATTTTGGAGGAAAAGGTGAAACAACGTGTGATTCTGAGTCACAAAACCTAAGAGAAAAGCCTGCTGCTGGCTCTGCGTGATGAGTTTAGAAGGAGTCAGGTGAAGTGAGAGTCGCTCAGTCGTGTCTGCCTCTGTGTCCCCAGGGACTGTACAGCCCCTGGAATTCTCCAGGCCAGGATACTGGAGTGAGTAGCCTTTCCCTTCTCCAGGGGATCTTCCCAATCCAGGGATCGAACCCAGGTCTCCAGCATTGCAGGCCAATTCTTTACCAGCTAAGCCACAAGGGAAACTCAAGAATACTGGAGTGGGAAGCCTTTCCCTTTTCCAGGGAATCTTCACCACCCAGGGATTGAACCCAGGTCTCTTGCATTGCAGGTGGATTCTTTACCGGCTGAGCCACCAGGGAAGCCCCATCAGAAGGGGTCAAGGTCATCGCCAAATCCCCCAGTGACAGGACTGTAGATCTCATACCTGAGGGGCAGCTGGGTTAGTCAAGACCTCACGCGTGGAGCTGGGGGTGTTTTCCCAGCTTGGGGAGGAGAGAGATGGTGCAGAGAGTGGGCCCAACGAGGGCTGCTGGGCACCTGGCCTCTGGAGGCAGAAGGGAAATGGGGTGCTCCCCGGGGCCTCCCATTTCATGCTGCAGCGCGGGGGGCGGGAGGACCAAGACCCAAAGCCCCTCCCAGCCTCTGTCAGGACTGCAGGGGGCCCCTTTCCACGCCATCTCCCGTCTTGCCCAGGGAAACTGAGTCAGGAGTGACTCAGGTTCGCAGACTGAGGTTTTATAATCCGAGATACCTTTTGCCCAGAACTCGATAAGCCTACGACAGTGATCCCCGCAAGACGGATGGAGACTAAAGCACCCCTGGCAGGGTTCGGGGGGATAAACTCTGTTTCACCCAATAAACCTCTTCCTACATCGTTTCAACCCCTGCCTTGTCCACGTTAAGGCGACCGATTAAAAAAAAATATGAATAAATGAATATACTTGAGGCCAGATGTATAGGGACGCAAAACTCAAATCTGTGGTGTATTTAGAACAGCCCATTCATAGCATCCCCCACCCCAACACACACACACACACACTCACTCAGACACAGCAACAGAGAAAGGGAAGCTTGGCCGGCTTTTTAGCAAGTCGCCAAGATGATTGAGATAAGGTTTGCCCAACGGTGTCACAAGGTCATGGAAAAAGCCAACACAATACGCTTCTCCAAACCCACCCCATCCGAAGGCCAGCTCCCAGGGACTCAGAGCCCAGGGCGTGCGGAGCTGAACAAAAGCAGGCTTCTGCTAATTGACTGAAAAATCAGCCTGGGCCCCCCGGGAGGCACGGCAGGCCGCAGCAGATGGAGGCTGCCCGGCACGGGAGCTCAGAAGCCCCTGGAAAGCTGCTGCGGGTCTGCTGCAATTATGGGTCAGACCCTTCCATGCCCAGCCCAGCAGCCAGCCGCGAGCAGCCGGCACCCGGAGCCCTCCACCAGCCCGGGGCTCCCGGGGTGCCCCAGCTCCGGCGGGGGTGGCTGGGGGTTTGTTCTGTTTTGTTTTTTATAGACTCGGCCTCTCGGCCAAACAGATGCTTTTCTCAGCTTCCTTTGATTCCGCTGATCTGAGTTAATTTGATTTCTGCGTCTCAGCCCCCAGCTCAGGGCCTGATGGGCGTGCAGCAGAAGTGGCCCGGCATTTGCTCACCGCAAATACACGAGTCCTCATTCACATACCCTGACCGCTCCAAGCACGACATGGTCACAACGGCCAGGAAGATTTATGCCTCTAACGGGAGAGAACTCCCGCGGCCGCCGCTGGGTTTTGCGACTTAGAAGATGTTTTAATCATAGGGATGCCCTGAGTCTCCGGTGCATCTGACTAAAACTAACTGCGTCGTCTCGCGCAGACCGCAAGCAGAAAGCTCCTGGCTGGTTTAGAGACAGGATGTGAGCTGAACTGATGAATGAATGACTGAAAACTGACTCTAGACCGCCCGTACGCCTTTGTCTTTTAAGGAAAAGCTAAACATCTAGTGGAATAAATGAGACACGTTCTCCACCTCCTGTCTAATTTGAAAAAAAAAAAAGCAGGCTTGCTTTTATCACATAATCCTTAGATTAAAGAAACAAACTTCGGTTTCATTTAATTTCACAGTTGTTAAAAGTGCACGTTGTAAAATTGGTGATTCAGGCACAATATCTCATCTGGTACAAATGTCTTGATTTTTGTCCCAAGTAAAGTTCCTGTAGAAGGTGCTTCATTGGTAAACCTGTAACTCCTTCACTGATGTGAAGAAAAGTCCAACCTGAGGGAAAATGAAGAATTCAAGCCAGCCTACATGTAGCTGATGAATATTTTTAAATATAGGGCACACTTCTGTTTGTGCATTTCTCTATGAAGTGTATAGATATTCTATCACTAATGGCAACATTCAATTATTTACTTGTGTCAATAAAAATTGTATACTGTTATAACAATTTGAGAAAACAGCATGAGAAACACCCGCAGTCTGCAAAACAAGCGTTTTTCATCACTTTGTCTATTCCCTTTTATTTTTTTCACACCAATTTTTTATAAGATTAAGTGTAGCCAACAGCTTTGTAGTATAACCCATTTATTTCACTTAACATTACTGCAAACCTGCTTTTTACTGTTGCTGCAATTTTTATGATCATCTCTTTAATATTCTAGCAAGTGACATCCTCGTAACTGACCCAGCTCTTCTGCTATTACTGGCCTTTGGGGTTTTTTCCTTGATTTTAATTTTTACAATACCATACAGTAAGATTGCCCCATTTTTTAGTGCATAGATCTGTGCCAAGATTATCGCAATCATGGTACAGGAGCGTTACATCAAACATCTCGTGAGTCTCTCTCTAGCCCTTCGTCGTTGCGTCTTCTCTTCACTCTGACCCTCAGCAGCGTGATCTCTCCTCCATCATCATGGCTTCGCCTGCTTGAGAATGTCAGAGGAAAAGAAACAGGATCAAACAGTAATCCTGACAGTGGCTTCTTTCACACAGCACAACGTCTCTGAGACTCACCCAAGCTGTGGGTATCACTGACGGAACACCTGCCTCTTTACTGAGGAGCAGGGATCAGCTTTGACTTCCCTGGTGACCCAGGTGGTAAAGAATCTGCCTGTAATGCGGGAGACCCGGGCTCGATCACTGGATCAAGAAGATCCCCTGGAGAAGGAAATGGCAATCCACTCCAGTATTCTTGCCTGGAGAATCCCAGGGACAGAGGAGCCTGGTGGGCTGCCGTCTATGGGGTCACACAGCGTCGGACACAACTGAAGCGCCTTGGCAGCAGCAGCAGCCAGTATTCTTGCCCTGTGGGCTGCAGTCTGTATTGTCACAAAGAGTCAGACACGACTGAGTGACCAACACTTTCGCAGGGATCAGGCTGTGGCTGCAGAGCAGGAGAATCCATGCACCTGGTGAAGGATATTCGGATGCTTCTGCCACTTGCCTATCACAAGCAGAGCCGCTGTGTTTATGCACAGCTTGTCTGTGGCCATACATTTTCATTTATCTGGAATAAATACCCAAGAGTGGAGTTGCTGGCTCACACAGTAGACATATAGTTAAGTTTACAAGAAAATGCCTAGTTGTTTTCCAGAAAGACTGTATCGTTTTTATTTGTCTTTTAAATTGAAGTGTAGTTCATTTAGTGTGTTCTGTTAGTTTTAGGTGTACAGTGATACGTATTTATATAAAATTCTTTTTCCGTCTAGGTTTCTATAAAATACTGAGTAGCATTCCCTGTGCCACACAGTAGGCCTTGGTTGGTTGTCTATTTCATGTATAACCGTGTATGTCCATCCCAAATCCCTAGCGTGTCCCTCCCCCACACTCCCTGTTGGTATCTGTGTTTGTTACCTATGTCTGTGGGTCTTTTTCTGTTTTATGTATAAATTCATTTGTATCATTTTCTAAGATTCCATATATAGATGATATCATATGATACTTGGCTTTCTCTGCCTAACTTACTTCACTCAGTTCGATGATCTCCAGGTCCATCCACGTGGCTGCAAATGGCATTTTTTCATTCTTTTTATAGCTGTGTAGTATTCCTTTTTCATTACACTCAGCAATGTACCCCCTGGTTGTTCCACACCATCAAAAGCACTTGAAGTGCTCATGACTTTTATTCTAGCTGTGTTGTAGATGAACACTAGCTCACCACGGTTTTGTTTTGCTTTTCACAATGGCCAAGATAGAGCTCATCTTTTCATGTGCTGTTTGCTCTTTCTATTTTGGGAAATGTCTGTCCAAATATTTTGCCCAATTTTAATTGGATTATTTTTCTGCTTAGTTTTAAAGATATATATTTTTTCCTATATATATATTTTTCCTATATTTTCTGGAGAATAGCTAGATAAATAGATGGATGATAGATATAGATAGATATATTCTGGACAATTCTATTTTCACTATTTTCAAATACAGTAGGCCCTGGTTGGTTGTCACATATTTTAAAATATGTGATTTACAAATATGTTTTCTCAATATGTAATTTATACATGAGTTTCTTAACCTTGTCTTTCAGAGTGAAGCTTTTCATTTTAATGATGTCTCTTCTGTAATGTTTCTCAATAATTAGACCCTGTTTGCTAAGTTGTTGATACTCGTAGTGTAGAGTCGTTTGCAGTCTTCCCTTATTATCCCTCTAATGTTGTGAGGTGGTATCATCTCTTTCATTCTTGATATTGATAATTTGCACTTTTTTCTTTTTTTGTCAATCTAGCCAGAAGTTTATCAATATTATTGATCATTCCAAAGAAGCAGCTTTCAGGTTTTTTTATTTTCTCTTTTTTTTTTTCTATTTTGAATTTCATGGATTTCTTTTTATTCTCTTCTCCTTATGTTTGTTTTGCTTTTTTTTTTTTTTCTGACTTCTTAAAAAAGAAGCTTGTATCTTTGATTTGAAATTTTTCTGAGTTTCTCATGCGCACTTTTAATGCTATAAATTCTCAAAGCCCTGTTTCAAGGGCACACCATAGATCTGATATGACATATAATCATTTTACTTTTATTCAAAATATTTCTAATACCTCTTGATATTATTCATCCCATGGATTATTTAGAAATATGTTGGTTAATTTCTAGGTGTTTGGAAATTTTCTTGATATCATTCTCTTATTGGTTTCCTGTTTAATTCTATTATAGTTCAAAAACATATTTTGCATGATTTCACCTTTATTGAATTAATTAAGATTTGTTTTGTGATTAGGAACATGGATAACCTTGGCGAACATTACATGTGAAGAGATATGTATTATCTTCCAGAGTGAAATGCTGTTTAAATCTTTAAGTCCTCTCGGCTGATGGCACTACTCAGTTCTTCCATATACTTACTAAATTTCTGTATACAAGTTATATATGTTACAGAGAGGTGAATTTGGAGCCTCCACCTCTCATTGTGCATTTGTCTACTCCTTTCAGTCTGTCAGTCTTTACTTCATGTTGTTAGATATATACATAATTAATATTTCTATGTCTTCTTAGGGAATGTATTCATTCATCATTCTATAATGACCCTCTTCAGTTCAGCCACTCAGTCGTGTTCGACTCTTTGCGACCCCGTGAACTGCAGCACGTCAGGCCTCCCTGTCCATCACCAACTCCCGGAGCTTACCCAAGCTCATGTCCATCCAGTCGCTGATGCCTTCTCACCCTTTCATCCTCTGTCGTCCCATTCTCCTCCTGCCCTCAATCCCTCCCTGCATCAGGGTCTTTTCAAATGAGTCAGCTCTTTGCATCAGGTGGCCAAAATATTGGAGCTTCAGCTTCAACATCAGTCCTTCCAATGAACACTCAGGACTTATCTGATTTAGAATGGACTGGTTGGATCTCCTTGCAGTCCAAGGGACCCTCAAGAGTCTTCTCCAACAACACAATCAAAAGCATCAATTCTTTGGTGCTCAGGTTTCTTTATAGTTCAATTCTCACATCCATACATGACTGCTGGAAAAACCATAGCTTTGACTAGAGGAACCTTTGTTGGCAAAGTAATGTCTCTGCTTTTTAACATTCTGTCTAGGTTGGTCATAGCTTTTCTCCCAAGGAGCAAGCGTCTTTTAATTTCACGACAGCAGTCACCATCTGCAGTGATTTTGGAACCCCAAAAATAAAGCCTCTCACTGTTTCCACTGTTTCCCCATCTATTTGCCATGAAGTGATGGGACTGGATGCCATGATTTTAGTTTTCTGGATGTTGACCTTTAAGCCAACCTTTCCACTCTCCCCTTTCACTTTCACTAATGTCCCTCTCCAGTTCAGTTCAGTTCAGTCGCTCAGTCGTGTCCCTCTTAGCCCTGGTCATTTTCTTTGCTCTGGAGTCTCTTTCATTTAATATTAGTATAGCCACTTGGCTTTCTTTTAATTAGTGTTTTCAAGGTGTATCTTTTCCCATCCTTTTACTTTAAATAGCTTATATTAGCACAGTTTCAGTGAGTTCATTATAGACAGCACATAGTTGGGTCATTTCTTTAATCTGTTGTGATAACCTCCGTGCTTGTAACTGGAATATTTAGCCCATTTACATTTAAGGTAATTACTGACACATTTGGTTTTGAGCCTTCCATTTTTTTGTTTGTTTCCTCTTTCTTCCTCTTGTTGCTGTCCCTCGGTTTCCATTCTTGCCTCTGTTGGGATATTTTTATTTTTGGTACCCCCTGAGCTCCTCTGCTGCCATTCCTTAAGTCTTGGCGGCGCTGGGTCTTTGCTGCAGCAGGTGGGATCTTCTATCTCTGTTGCACATACAAACTCGTAATTGTGGTGTGCGGGATCTGGTTCCCAACCAGGGATCAAACCCAAGCCCCCCCATTGGGAATGTGGGCTCTCAGTCACTGAACCGATAGGGAAGTCCCCATCTGTTGAGTCTGACACTCTATCTATATCTATGTATCTATCGATAGATACTAGAATATGTCTAGGTGTGTGTATAACTTTTTAAAGTTTTTCTAAGGATTATACTATACATACTTCACTTTTCGGGGCTTCCCTGGTGGCTCAGAGGTTAAAGCGTCTGCTTCTAATGCGGGAGACCCGGGTTCAATCCCTGGGTCGGGAAGATCCCCTGGAGAAGGAAATGGCAATCCACTCCAATTCTCTTGCCTGGAGAATCCCATGGACGGAGAAGCCTAGTAGGTTACAGTCCACGGGGTCGCAAAGAGTTGGACACGACTGAGCGACTTCACCTCACCTCACCTCACTTCACTTTTCACAGCTTATTTAGAATCAATATTTTACCTTACAAACATATAGACTATCTTCTCCTTCTATGTTCTGGTTGTCTAATAATATTACATCAATATATATTGAAAATGCCATCATGAGATGTTATAAATTTTGCTTTTGGGCATTCAACCTATTTTAAAGATCTGAACAGGAGAAGAATCAATTATATTCACTCAGACATTTACTATTTCTTTTGTTTTTCCCTTCATCCTTATATTCAAATATTCCTTCAAGTATCTTTTCCCATCTACTGAAAGGTTTCCTGGTAATTCTGTTAGAGTAGGTTTTTGGCACCAAATTCTTTCATGATTTCTCCATCTGGGAATGTCTTTATTTTGCCTTCACTGCCGAAGTATGTCTCTCAGGATATAGAGTTTAGGGTTGGCGGTTCCTGAAAACTTTAGAAATGGTCTGTATCTTCCTCCTGCCTTCATCATTTCTGATGAAAAATCCATAGTCCTGCTAATCATATCCTAACAGACAGACCACGTATCATTTTCAATGGTGCTTAAAACATTAAAAAAAAATTTAGCTTTCAGTTTTTTTTTATTGTGATGTATCTTAAGATGGATTCTTTTGGTTTACCCTGTTAAGTCACATAGCTTCTTCAGTCTGTAGAATTCTACATGTACTCTTTCAGTTATTTATTTATTTTTTTTAATTTAACCCCAAGCTCCTTCTCGTCTTCTCTAGAACTGCTCTGATTGCATAGACGTCAGTTTTGCTATTGTTCCGCAGGCCCCTGAGTCACAGGGTTTTCTTCCCCCCATGGAATCATTATTTTAAGTTTCTGTTGTACTTTTCAGTTATAAAGTTTCCATTTGGTTCTTCTTTATAGCTTCCATGTTTCTATTCATATTCATTATTTACTCATTTGTTTCAAAAGTAATTATAGTTATTAGTTGGAACATGGTTATAATACTTGCTTTAAAGTCTTTGTCAGATAATTCCAACATCTCTACATGTTGGTGTTGGCATCTACTGAATGACTTTACACATGACAGTTGAATTCTCTGGCTCTTTCTTTGACGAGTAACTTTGCATTGCATCCTGCTTACACATTTTGAATATTATGAAATCCTGAGTAATACTTACAGCTTATAAATAAAGATGAAAATGCTGCTTTATCAAGCAACCTGGTTAGGTGCCGGCTCCAAGACTTGATGTAGGGCTTCCCTAATGGGCCAGTGGCTGGGAATCCACCTGCCAGTTCAGGGGACATGGATTCAGTCCCTGGTCCAGGAGGGTTGCAGGTGAGTCCAGATGCTGCAGCTAATCCTTGCACCACAACCACTGAACCTGTGTTCTAGAGCCTGTGGGCTGCAACAAGAGAAGCGGACACAAGAAGCGCATGCACCCCAACTAGAGAACAGCCCCCGCGCTACGCAACTAGAGAGAGACTTCATGCAGCAGGAAGACCCAGCACAGCCAAAAGTAAACAAGCAAAAAGTTTTAAAACGATTCAACACACTCAAGTTAAATAGCAACATATATATACAAATATATATATATTTTTTATCAGTTCAGTTCAGTCACTCAGTCATGTCCGACTCTTTGGAACCCCATGGACTGCAGCACGTCAGCCCTCCCTGTCCATCACCAACTCCTGGAGTTTACCCAAATTCATGTCCATCCAGTCAGTGATGCCATCCAACCTTCTCATCCTCTGTTGTCCCCTTCTCCTCCTGCCCCCAATCCCTCCTAGCATCAGAATCTTTTCATATGAGTCAGCTCTTTGCATCACATGGCCAAAATATTGGAGTTTCAGCTTCAACATCAGTCCTTCCAGTGAACACTCAGGACTGATCTCGTTTAGGATGGACTGGTTGGATCTCCTTGCAGTCCAAGGGATCCTCATGAGTCTTCTTCAACACCACAGTTCAAAAGCATCAATTCTTCAGCACTCAGCTGTCTTTATAGTCCAACTCTCACATCCACACATGACTACTGGAAAAGCCATAGCTTTGACTAGATGGAACTTTGTTTGCAAAGACCTCTGCTTTTTAATATGCTGTCTAAGTTGGTCATAGCTTTTCTTCCAAGGAGTAAGCATCTTTTAATTTCACAGCTGCAGTCACCATCTGCAGTGATTTTGGAGCCCACAAAAAATAGTCTCTCATTGTTTTCATTTTTTCCCCATATTTGCCATGAAGTGATGGGACCGGATGCCATGATCTTCGTTTTCTGAATGTTGAGCTTTAAGCCAGCTTTTTCACTTTCACTTTCATCAAGAGGCTCTTTAGTTCCTCTTCACTTTCTGCCATAAGGGTGGTGTCATCTGCATATCTGAGATTATTGATATTTCTCCTGGCAATCTTGATTCCAGCTTGCGCTTCATCCAGCCCAGTATTTCACACTATGTATTCTGCATATAAGTTAAATAAGCAGGGTGACAATATACAATTTTGATGTACTCCTTTCCTGATTTGGAACCAGTCTGTTTTTCCATGTCTAGTTCTAACTGTTGCTTCTTGACCTGCATATATATATATATATATTCCTAGTATATGTATTCATATACACATGAAAAGATCTTGTATATTAGATAATAAGGACATAGAACTGTGATCTTTGGGAGAAAAGTAGAACAAATGAGATGATACTTATTATTCAATCAGCTTTATAGATAAAGGCATAATTTGGGTCTAACAAAATAGAAAGTGGGATCTCTAGTTACACAGACAAAAATACAGAAATCTGCCCTGCAGTTCCCTTATACTTTGTCAAATGCAAAGACCTGAATTTACACACATAGGATGAAATTCCACAAGTGTGGCAACAGTCAACTAATAAACTAAGATGCAGGCCTAAAAATTACATGATTTCTTATTAGTAGAGTGGGAAGTCTTTTCTAATCACTCAGAGTATACATTAGTGTTCAAAGAAGATCTTTCAAGAAGATCCATGCCCCTCAAGCAGAAAAGACACTTTAAAAGCCACAATACTCCCAGGAAGACAATTTATAATAAAACATATGAACTTCTGTGAGCAAAAGAAAATCGTAAAATCAGGCAGAGTAAAAAGACACATTCAGTGTAGGAGAAAAACTATTATTATTAGAGCAGATTTTTCGTGGAAATGCTTTCAGCCAGGAGAGAATGAAATAGCATGCTTAAACTGTCCAAGTAGAATTCTCAAGCCAGAAAAAATAATTCAAACTAAAAAGAAATGAAATATTTTCAAAGGGACACTGACTAAGACAGATCACACGCTGAGCCGTAGACTGAGTCAGCGTTTTTAAACACTGAAATCATACAAAGTCTATTCTCTGACCGTGGTATGGCATTTCTTCAAAATGGATATACAGAGTCTATGTGATCCAAACACTCTCCCAACAGCTGATCTGTGTAGAGACTGACCACCTGATTCTAAAGATATATCTGAAAATGTAAAGGTTGTGGCATAGCCAAAATAGTTTTGAAAAAAAGCAGGACAAGATTTGAGCACTTACTTGACTCCAAGAATTACCACACAGTTACAGACATTTAGACAGTTACAGAAATGTGATTAGCATAAGCACAGATATACACTCATTAAATGGAAGAGATAACTTAATAATAGGCTAATATAATGTCAAGTACTTTTTTGTAAAGTTATCATGGCAATTCAACAGGGAAAGAATGTTCTTTTATAAAAGTAAAGCTGCAAAAACCGTATGCTCATATATATATAGCTTAAGGAAAAGAATCATAGCACTTTGCTCACACGACACACAAAAGTGTTTCAAAATTCTTTACAGACACAAATGTAAAAGCTAAAAATAAACATTTTTTTACATGAAAATGTAGTAGGAAAAATACTGTTAAACATCCTCATGCATAAAAATTCTTAGGACACAAAATGCTGAAAATGGGAAAGGAAACTCGACGGGCTTCTTTGATGGATGTCACAGCTGTGGCCGCCCTCCCCAGGCCCCTGAACCCCGCCCAGTCACAAGTGCAGTAAACACACCCCAACTGGGGGATGCGCCCCAAAGCTATCAGAGTCACCAAAAACAGGAAAAGTCTGAGAAGCTGTCACAGCCAAGAGAAGCCTAAGGAAACAAGATTCCTAAATGTGATGTGGATGGGTTACTGAGGCAGACAGAGAACATTAGCAAGAAACTAAGGAAAACTTAATAAAGTGTAGAGTTTAGTTATGATATGGTGTAAGTACTGGTTCATTCATCATGACAGAGGTACATACCATGCTGATGTAAGATGTGGGAAACTACAAGATAAGGTGGGGAATGTAAGAAAATTTCCATGTTATCTTTGCAATTTTTCTGTCCATCTAAATCTATTTTTTTATTTAAATTTATTTATTTTAATTGGAGGCTAATTACTTTACAATATTGCATTGGTTTTGCCATACATCAACATGAATTGGCCACGGGTGTACACGTGTTCCCCATCCTGAACCCCCCTCCCACCTCCCTCCCTATACCATCCCTCTGGGTCATCCCAGTGCCCCAGCCCCCGGCAACCTGTATCCTGCATTGAACCTGGACTGGCGATTTGATGTTTAAAATAAAGAACTTACTTTAAAAGTTTTCTTTAAAAATATAATTTATGAAAGTTATAAACTTCTGCTCTTCTAGAAGCACCAGTGAGAAAATTAAAAGGCACATCAACAAGTGGGAAGCAATCTCCACGATGCATTTACCTGACAAATAACTTCCATCCAGACTATATAAAAAACATTTACAGCTCAGTAATAAGACGGCATACAACTGAATTTTAGAAAAAGGAGGGGGTCACGATTGAGCAGGCCCTTCACCGAAGAAAAGACGGGAATAGGACTAGGAACATGCCCATGAGAAGGCGTTCCACACCAGTAGTCATCAGGAAAATGCAGCTCTGAGCCACGGTGAAATCCCACCACACAACCAAGAGGATGACTGCAATTAGAGAATTCAGGCTCTATGACGGCTGGGTGGGGCTGGAGCCTCTGCATAGCTGGGAGGAGTGTGGGGTACCATCAGTTTGTGGAGCAATTTGGTGGTTTCTTGTGAAGTTAAACACAATGGGATCCAGCCCTGGCTCAGATGGTGAAGCGTCTGCCTGCAATGGAGGAGACCTGGGTTCGATCCCTGGATTGGGAAGATCTGCTGGAGAAGGGAATGGCAACCCACTCCAGTATTCTTGCCAGGAGAATTCCATGGACAGAGGAGCCTGGCAGGGTACAGCCCATGGGGTCACAAAGAGCTGGACACCACCGAGCAACTAACAATATTACCCAGCAATTCTGCTCCTAGATATTTACCCGAGGTCTCGTACACAAATGTTCATGGCAACTTTGATTATAATTGCCAAAGCCTGTAAATGACCAATATCCATCAACAGGGGGCCCGAGGTCATGGTGCATCTGTACAATGGGATATTCCTTACCAGTTAAAAGAAGCAAATTGCTCACATACTCCACAACACAGATGAATGTGAAAAGTACTTTGCTGAGCAAGAGATGTCAGGCACAAATTATAATTCCCTTTAGACAATGCACAAGGAAGGAGGAATCTGATCAGTGGTGACAGAAAACCCATCTGTGGTTGCTTTGGCAGAGAGACAAAAGGTGGAGAGTGGCTGAAGCAGGGCCCTGGGAAACTTTTTAGGAAGATAGAGATTTTCTGCTCCATCAGTGGGGTGGTGCTTCATGGGTGAGCACAGTTTTTCCAGCCTCATCAAAATGTACAATGTATATGTGCACGTTTTATTGTTTATAAATGATACCTCAATCAAGTTGATTAAAAAAAAAATCCATGATTCAACTGGATCAACTCTAGAAGGTAAGCAGAGTGCACATTCTAACAGAAACCAGGCCAAACCCTGAGAAGTGTTGTCAACCGTGCCGGATACTCTGTGGTCAGTGGGAAGGGCATTGGAGGATTTCCCAAGCTGTGCCAATGCCTGTGAATGACCGGCAGGGTGGTCTCCTTGGGCAACGAGACATAGAAACCATGTTCCCAAGCTTGGAAAAGTGCAATGGAGAGCGTTGAACACATACAGATGGAGAGCGAGAGCAGAGCAGTGCCGCGGGGACAAGACGCCTCAGCGCTGTTCCCCGGAAGTGATGCCTTCAAGCCACGCTGTCTGTTGTTCTTGGGACAGGGAAACCTGAGCTACTCAGGGATGGCTGCAAACTTTAAAGTGCTGATATGTCAGAGTGAATTTCAATTCTCTGACTTTGCATCAAGGGTAATATGATCTGAGTTATTTTAGAAAAACCAAGAAATCTCAGAACCAACTGTCAAATAACATAGCTCCTGTTTGAGAGGCAGCCCTCATTAAAACACACGAGGACCCTTCAGTAAATGCAGAAGCACCTGCTTTATATTCCCCCCCTCTAAACAAGAGTTTGAAAAGTTTCCAAAGTTAACATGGGTTTCTGTCATGCAAGCACACACACACACACACACAATGTGCACACACAGAGAGAGATTTAAGTGTGGGACTTTGTGTGTTCTCATGTCTCTACATCCTATCATATTTTAGCGAAATAAAGATAACATCAACCCTTGGGACGCTGGGGGGTCTAACTTTGAAAAGAAGAACCAGAGGCTAATCTTGCTCTCCCTAAAGGTTTTGGGCTGTTTAAGTGGAATCATTGAAACAAAATGCTAAAAACCAGTTGTTTGAAGTGACATGCAAAGATTAAGTGCCAGGGCAGAGTGAGAAAGAACAGGAATCCAGGGCCTCGTGAGGTCTGAGGGAAGCTCCCGCCAGGCAGCCAGGCCTGGCACTCCCGCCTGGAGCCGGAGGAGGGCGGGAGGACCGGAAGGATGACTCTGTCCTGCACTTGGTGACCCTCTTGGAGGGCCATGGAACCTCCCCAGTGTGCTCGACCTGAAAAATAGCGTGTGAGTTCAGTGAAAGCATAGGTGCTGGGAACGGGTTTTCAAGAGTGAAATGGAAGGGCCAAGGAGGCCTAGGAAACCCTGAATACCATTTATTCCCAGATGCTTGTCTGACTGATAGCAGATCCGTGGACCCAAGTGGTTCCGAGCCCTTCTGAGCTGCATGGTCTGCTTCCAACAGAAGCAAGACTGGAGTGCCAGCTCCAGGCACCCTGCTCCTTGCGGATGCTCTGTGCGCGTGGAGGCCATCAGGCCTGGCAACACACGGGTGTCCTGAGGGCAAGTGACACAGGGGACCCACCCTCCCCAACTTCTTCACCAACTGAACAGTAAAGAGCAGTGCTTATTATCTGTGAGCCTGTGCGCGCACGCACGCGCGCACACACACACACGAGTGCACACATGCACGCACACACACACACACGAGTGCACACATGCACGCACACACACGCATGCACGCGCACGCACACACACACATGAGTGCACACATGCATGCATGCACGCACACACACATGCACACACGCACGTGTGCACGTGCACACGCACACACACGCACATCGTTTGGAGCCTGGAACTCTGTATCTCCCTTTCTTCACAGTCAAACATTTGGTAAAAAGCAGACATTTGCATCATGACCTTTGTGCCCCTGACCCTGCTGTCAAGGCAGGTGTCATTCAGGTCACGCCCCAAGCCCAGGACCCCAGGCATCTCAGCTGCTCCCCAACTTCAGCGCCACCCTCATCCCTGGCACTTGGCTCGCTCTCTCTGGCCCATGAGAGACGCTCGCTGACACTGTCCTACTCGGTAACGTGTACTCAGAGGCCCCCGTAACAGCCCAAGCCGGACATTCTGAAAGAACATTCACCCGGCTTCTCTCTCGCGGTGCCTTCCTGTCCTGCCCCATCGCCCCTGTTTAGAGAATGATGCTGCGTCCACCCAAGGTGCACGTCAGAAAGCAGGGCCTCCCTTAGACTCTCCATCACACCCCGTTGGCACATAACACTGATCGGTCACGTTCACTGAGTGCTCACTGCGGTCCGGTCCCCATGCTGAGGCAAGGCCAAGGGGCTGGGCCAGCCTGGAGAGGTCCCGGTGGTGGGCTTCACGTTTCGCTCTGATATATCCCTATAATGCGATTATGCTGCTGGATCCATCAGCAGCTCCCAGCACAGGCCTGGCACCGTGCAGGCGGGCCGTCATTACCTGCGGGATACGGGAGGAGATGGAAATCTCCCCAGGAACAGCCAGAGGCGCTCCAAGCATTTAATGTGATTCTGGTCCTGCCATCTCCCTCTCCTCCTCCCGCCTGCTTTGGCTCTCTGTCTGTCTGCCTCTCTGTATATATGTATATGAATATGTGGGTGTGTGTGAGAGAGAGATGCTAAATATATAAAGAAAGTCTGTAGGTATGCATGTCTATTTATGTTTATTAAACGCTCACTTATTCATCAACTATTTACTGAATGCTAGCCCAAGGTAGCTAGAAGTTTATTATAGAAACACAGCGATGTTGCAATTCACTTTCGAATTTAACATTCCATGATTTCCAACTGAAAGTGATGGTACTTTACCTAAGAATGATCTTTACTTAAGTGGTCTAGACGTTAACCTGATGGTCATACTAGTAATGTATCGATTACATTTTTGAAAACCAACCTAAATTGATTAATAGTTTAGAAATGGCGGGTTGAAACTTTTCATTGAAAAATTTTAAAAATGCACTGCCTGTCTGGATGTGGGCGTCCCGTGAGAACAGAGCTCTCCTGTTTCAAAAGGCTTCAACTCTGCCGCCCGAGCCTCCAGCGCGCCGGCCCGCTCAGCAGGCTGCCCCAGGTGCCGCCCTTCCCGGCCCTGCAGGCCTCTGACGGGGACACAGTTTGTGACCCACAGCTACATTCGTTTCTCTGTACTCAGTGTTTAATAAAAAAAAAAAAAATTAGGTTTTCCATCCTGTCTGGAACCCATGGCGGGTCCAGCCGTGCTAGGCGGCCTTTCCCACGTGGTGACCGTCCGCTGGAGGACACTGAGCTGAGACGCTGGTTGGCAGGTCACCCGTGGGCCCTACCATGCCCTGCTGGACGACCCCGCCCTTTTCCCCACCTTGTACATCTTTAAAGTCATGACCCCCGATCTGCTAGAGAAGCAGGCAGACGTGTGCTGGAGGACACTGAGCTGAGACGCTGGTTGGCAGGTCACCCGTGGGCCCTACCATGCCCTGCTGGACGACCCCGCCCTTTTCCCCACCTTGTACATCTTTAAAGTCATGACCCCCGATCTGCTAGAGAAGCAGGCAGACGTGCTCTGTAAAGGCCCACCGGTAAGAAACAGGCTTCGCAGGCCAGCTGATCTGTGCTGCCATTGTTTCACTCTCCATTTGCAGGCAAAAGCAGTCCCAGACAGAAGTAAATAGATGGGTGCTGCTGCAGTCACGAAAATGTTACTTATAGACACTGAAAATGGAGTTGCATACGATTTTCACGTGTCGTAAAAACTTCTTTTGAGTTTTTGGTTCTACCGATAAAATATAGATATATTAATAAAAAGCATTCTTCATTCCAGGACCAGAACGTGGTGAGTCACAGTTGATCTGTGGGCTGTAGTTGGTGGAACACTGGGCTACGTAAGGCGCGGACTGTGAGAGTCAGACAGAACTGCCTTCACACCTGCCATTCGCCTGCCACCGTCCACGCGCACAAGCCTTAAGAGTGAGGATGTCGGCGGGGACACCCCCTCCCCAGCCGCCACGAACTCCACTCCTAACCCGGAACTGACGCAGACAAGACAAAGAGGAGAAATTACTAAAGAGGACGTGAAGTCACTGGGGATTCTGCCTGATGAGTGCCCTTGTAGCTAAGTCTCCAGTGCCTGGGTGTGGGGCAGGTAGAAAGGGTCTGATGAACCTGGGGAGACGAGAAGGGAGATCGAGGAGTCTCCACACATTTGCAGAGGACACAGGCCCACGAGGCTCATCCTGTGACAGGACAAAGAAGCAACCTCTCCAAGTCTACCCAGACCCTTCTTCCTGCGGCCGTTAAATGCAACTTTGTAAGATTGACTCGGAATCTGTGACAATCTCATTCATTCTGGGCTCTTCCAGCAAGATAGCAATTAAAAGACCATCTTTAACGAGCAGTTCCCAAGGAATGTCCCTTAATTATATTGCCAGGCCTTGGCAAGTTTAATTGCAGACATTTCTCGCTTCTGTTACGCTTAAACACAGCGGAAGACAGAGCTCCAGGGCCGAGTCCCCACTCCACGCGGTCTTTTTGTTTCAGGCACCCGCAGCCTAGCGTTTCAGGCAGCAGTATCAGGCCTCACAGACTAGGAGCTCTTGCCATGACTTTGAGAGGTGAGGGACTGCAGGGCAGATTCTGCAGCGGTGGGCCCAGCCTGCCGCAGACCTGCGGGCATCGGCTGCGGCACCGTGCAGAAGGTCTCCACTGTCATATCAAATGTCAGGAAAGGCCACTAGCTCCTGATGGACCTAAACCTCGGTGGTAATCAGATTTCTGTAAACCTCAGTATCAATCAGATTGTTTCTGCCAGTTTTCTAAGCAAGAGTTTGAGAGACCNGGAGAAGGGGACGACCGAGGATGAGATGGCTGGATGGCATCACTGACTCGATGGACGTGAGTCTGAGTGAACTCCGGGAGTTGGTGATGGACAGGGAGGCCTGGCGTGCTGCGATTCATGGGGTCGCAAAGAGCTGGACATGACTGAGCGATTTAACTGAACTGAACTAATATGAATAAAAAGTTACCAATGCATTCTGAAAAAAAGAAACCTTTAATGTTCACTTCAATATTTCATGGATCCCTATAAATTGAAGCTATAAAAATATTTTAGAATAAAAGATGAAAATAGGATTTAATTGAAAAGTATGATATCTACATTTCTAATGCAGAAAACTGTGGTATGTTATGTACCAACATTCGTCTTTTTTGGACTCCGTAAGGAAAACCTACATGTAGGTATTTTATGTATTTGTATTACCTTGAGAGAGAAAAGACATTGGATGAACTTTTTTTTCACATCTAAATAAATTTAAATTAATCCTGATTCTTTTGTTGATCTGTTCCCTGGGGTTGAAACAAAAAAGGGGGTGACTGAGATACAGCAGAAGGGAATTCTGCTAAGCGTGACTTGATGCTACGATGCGGAAATGTGAAGGGGTATAGCCCATGTCATCTTTCTGGACACGAGTCTCAGATCAGGTACCCATCCTCGTGGGACTGCAAGTCAAAGACACGTGCGTGGGCCCCAGGTCTCTGGAACAAGCACGGCGAAGGTCCAAGAAGGGCCTCAGTGAACCCAGCTCTTGGAAACCGTTCACGGTCAGAGTCAGGTTTCTAATCCCACATATTCGACTAGATGTTTGCAGGGCCTTTTCCAACCCTGGATTCGGTTTTCTTTGGCAATTTGTTACCTCTTCTGGGATCCTTTTATTCAGCAAGTTCCTCCTGCATTGGTTGAAAACATTCTTTTAAATCTTGATATGGATTCTAAAATAGAAGATGCTTGTGTTATTAGGGCACCCCCCAAAAAGACTGTTAAGTTTGATTTCACAGTGAGATATTATTCAGTGCTCACCTTCCTTCTGCTCACATGCATTAAATTTCTGAAAGTAAAGAGAAAAAAAAAAATCTCTTCTTTCTCACATGGTTTACCCTCTATAGAATAACAAGATTCTTTACTGATTATTTGAACATGCAACATTTTTAGTAAACAGTGAACTATAAAAATTCAGCCACGGGTTTTGTGGACTACCCAATTTTATTGAACATGTACATTACAAGATGGAATTTAACCAGTAACTACTTACATGTGAACCTGTTTAAATATCGTACAACGTGCTGGTTATATGACATGCTAATTTAGAACACGCGCTTCTCATTGACACTTACAGTTTAACAGTCAATATTATACAAATTAAATATTTCTAAAGACGTATTTTGACACACAGGCAGTATTTGTGCTGAATGAGCTTCCCAAAGCACGGCCTGCTGCTGGCTCACGGAGTGCCCCATGTCATAAACACTTCCATTTCAGCGTCTGCCGTCACAGCACCCCAATTTTCCAAATCTGAAGTCAAAAATACTTTCTGTCCTCCGCTGTCAAATGGTTTGGAAACCCAGCCTAGCAACAGGACAGGCTCAGTGTTTACTCAGCACGAGGCAGCTCTGTCTTCAAATGCAGTTTGAACAAACCTCAGTTCCGCAGAGACCTCTCCTGGAGGGCTTCTGGACGAAGTGCCAGGGAAGGGGCCCAGGGTATTTTAATGCCTAATGTTAGTCTTGGAGGAAACAATTATTCAAAAAATTGGCCATCTTTTCTAGGTTTGGACTGAATTTATAAAAAGTTGACTGAACACATCTTGGCCTCAGCCTGACTTTCTCCCTGGGGCAGACATCTTGCAGGAGTCCTCACTTTATCCTCAGGGATGCTCGAATTCCAGTTCCAGGTCCACCCAGTCCTCTGTACTCATAGTTCCTTCAACTGAGCAGGAACAGCAGTGCTGACTGTTTGAAGGAATCCGGGCTGAAGTCGCCATTTAATCCCCCATCTTAGGTTTCTTTACATGGACATGCATGCGTGTGTGCTAAGTCTTTTGAGTTATGTCCGATCCAACTCTTTGCAACTCTTTGAACTGTAGCCCACCAGGCTCCTCTGTCCATGGGATTCTCCAGGCAAGAACACTGGAGTGGGTTGCCATGCCCTCCTCCAGGGGGTCTTCCCCGCCCAGGGACGGAAGCTGCGATTCTTATATCTCCTGCGTCAGCAGGCGGGTTCTCTAACACTAGTGCCGCCTGGGACGCCCCCACATGTATGGACCAATGCAAGCCTTTGGGGGAAGATATTAAAGGAGTTAAGTAGGACTTCCCTGGTGGCTCAGATGGTAAAGCATCTGTCTACAATGCGGGAGACCTGGGTTCAATCCCTGGGTGGGGAAGATCCGCTGGAGAAGGAAATGGCAATCCACTCTAGTACTATTGCCTGGAAAATCCCATGGACAGCGGAGCCTGATAGGTTACAGTCCATGGGGTCGCAAAGAGTTGGACACGACTGAGCGACTTCACTTCACTAAGTAGCAACTACTATATGGATACTACTTAGAGATTCGTATGTGTCCAGCACCTATAACAACCTGGTAAAAATTTTACCATACATTCAAGTTCATGTAATCCTCACCACAAGAAATGTGATAGCATTGCTTTTCCATTTTGAGGATAGAGAAACTGAGGAACAGAGATTGGCCAGCTTGCCCCAGTGAAGCAGCTTGCCCCATCATGGCTTGGAAGGAAGCTCTCTGTCTCACAAGCTGACATGTGAAATGTAAAGCACGCACCTTAGCCCAGGTCCCCAGCAGCCTGTGGGCCTGCAGCCTGGCAGGCCTCCCTGGGTCATCTGAGCTGGATGGTAGCCTTATACCCAAGTGTAGGTCAAAGACACACAGGGCCGGCACCTGGCAGCTTCTACTAGAATGACTGTCAGTGGCCGCACTTCTCTGTGAATCTGCATGACCGACCTCAGTGTCACCAGAGTCAAAGCTGAGGAGAACTCGGACGAGAAGCACCTTTCCACACGTTCAAGTCTTTGCCCACAGAATCCAGATGGCCGCCTACTCTGGGCCCAGAGCCGGGTGCAGAGGCCATGTGCTTATCACAGCTCCCAGTCATGCAGCTCTTACTGCACCCTGGGTGTTATTACAAAGGTCATGACTATACACTACACACAAGAAGCTTGGCGCCAACACCTCCATGTTGCAGCAGAGAAAGGCAAGTCCTTCACTGCCAACTCTCCCTCAGGCCAACTGGTCTACCAGACATGACGAAGTGGGTTCCCATGCCTCTGATATTATCATATCTTTCTAACAAAGAAGCACCTTTCCCATGAGGGCATTTTATGGGCTCTGCCATGGGAACAGTGACTGAAACTGGAAAGATAAACACAAACATAGGGCAATAACCAACAGTATAAGGCAATCTGTAGTAAAATATTTGCTTTTAGTATTTGCATCTACTCAACTTGTAAAGGTGTCTACATTACTAAACACTGTTTGTATATTTAAAGGATCCTTATTGTAATAGTGAAGCAAGCCAGACTGTTCCATCAGGATGTCCCTACACGCGCATGCACACACCAAGTGTGGCCCGTTAGAGCACTGCCCTGGGAAAACAGACAATGAGAGCACCCTTGCAGGGCGGGGATTGTTATATCAGGGTTTACTTGAGCAGAACTGACGTCCTTTAGAGAGAAGAAATAGCTCTGTTACTGAATTTGTGTAACAGTGCACTGCATGAAGTAAGTAGGTAAGGAGTCGGCCTTCAGCGTAGGAGATCCAAGTTTAAGTCCTGGGTCAGGAAGATGCCCTGGAGAAGGAAATGGCAACCCACTCCAGTGTTCTTGCCTGGAGGATTCCATGGACAGAGGAACCTGGCCAGCTACAGTCCATGGGGTCGCAGCTAAGTGACTAACACACACCGCCCAACTGAAGGTCTTCACTCTGTCCTCAGTAAATCCATACCCGAGGCAGGTCTGGGTAACACGTGCGGCTGGGAGAAGAGGGGCTCAGCAGGGTGGCAGTGTGGCAGCTGGGCTCCGATTGACACTCACTGTACAATTGTGAAGGGCCAAAGAATCACAGGTGGGCACACTGGTCAGGGGTGATGGCTTGAGTAGACAAGGAACAGGGGTCCAAGGAGGCTCCCAGATGTCAGAGGAGGCATGGAGGGCAGGCATCACATGGGGATAAGATGAGAAAGCTCCCAGCTTGCGTGGGTGGGGGTGAGCTGTGTGCAGTCCCAGAGGCAGGATCTCACGGGACAGGACAGGAGTGATGACCACAGGCAAGGGGAAGATGGACAGGCAGCACAGACACACAGCCGGAGACGGGGGTGGGGAGGGAAGGAAGGG
>SJYT01071307.1:291167-363667 GCA_006410635.1 Cephalophus harveyi | reverse complement strand
AGTCTGATGCTATAAGACAATGAGGCAAAGGAACCTGGAATGTTAGGTCCATAAATCAAGATAAATTAGAGGAGACAGAACAGGAGATGACAAGAGTGAACATCAACAATTTAGGAATCAGTGAACTAAAATGGACGGGAATGGGCGAATTTTACTCAAATGACCACTCTATCTACTATTGTGGGCAAGAAATCCTTAGGAGAAATGGAGTAGCCAGTCAATGAAAGAGTTCAAAATGCAGTACTTGGGTGCGATCTCAAAAATGACAGAACGATCTCTGTTACCGAGGCAAAGCATTGAGTATCACAGTGATCCAAGTCTCTGCCCCAGCCACTAATGCCAGAGACGCCGGACAGCTTTGAACAGTTCTGTGATGACCTATAAGACCTTCTGGACCAAAAAAAGTTGTCCTTTCATTGTAGGGGACTAGAATGCAAAACTATGAAGTCAAGAGATATGTGAAGCAAGAGGCAAGTCGGCTTTGAAGTACAAAATGAAGCAGGGCAAAGGCTAACAGTCTTGCCAGAAGAATGCACTGATGTGATGGATGCAAATAAAGAGAGGAAAACAACAGAATGGGAAGGACTAGAGATCTCATCACGAAAATTAGAGATACCAAGGGAACAATTTATGTAAAGATGGGCTCCATAAAGGACAGAAATGGTCTGGAGCTAACAGAAGCAGAGGATATTAAGAAAAGGAGGCAAGAATACACAGAAGAACTGTACAAAAAGATCTTCATGACCCAGATAACCACGATGGTGTGATCACTCACCTAGAGCCAGACATCCTAGAATGCGATGTCAAGTGGGCCTTAGAAAGCATCACTATGAACAAAGCTGTGGAGGTGATGGAATTCCAACTGAGCTATTTCAGATCCTAAAAGATGCTGCACTCAATATGCCAGCAAATTTGGAAAACTCAGCAGTGGTCACAGGACTGGAAAAGGTCAGTTTTTATTCCAATCCCAAAGAAAGGCAATGCCCAAAATGTTCAAACTACCACACAATTGCACTCATCTCACATGCTAGTAAAGTAAGGCTCAAAATTCTCCAAGCCAGGCTTCAGCAGTACATGAACTGTGAACTTTCAGATGTTCAAGCTAGATTTAGAAAAGGCAGAGGAACCAGAGATCAAATTGCCAACATTCACTGGATCATAGGAAAAGCAAGAGAGTTCCAGAAAAACATTTACTTCTGCTTTATTGACTGTACCAAGGCCTTTGACTCTGTGGGTCACAACAAAGTGGAAAATTCTTTAAGAGATGGGAATACCAGACCAACTTACCTGCCTCCTGAGGAATCTGTATGCAGGTCAGGAAGCAACAGTTAGAACCAGACGTGGAAGAAAGGACTGGCTTCAAACTGGGAAAGGAGTGCGTCAAGGCTGCATATTGTCACCCTGCTTATTTAACTTATATGCGGAGTACATCATGCAAAATGTTGGGTTGGATGAAGCACAATCTGGACAACGATTGCTGGGAGAAATGTCAATAACCTCAGATATGCAGATGACACCACCCTTATGGCAGAAAGTGAAGAGGAACTAAAGAGCCTCTCAATGAAAGTAAAAGAGGAGAGTGAAAAAAGCTGGCCTAAATCTTAACATTCAAAAAACTAAGATCATGGCATCTGGTCCCATCACTGCATGGCAAATAGATGGGGAAACAATGGAAACAATGACACACTTTATTTTCTTGGGCTCCAAAATCACTGCAGATGGTACCTGCAGCCATGAAATGAAAAGACCCTTGCCCCTTGGAAGAAAAGCCATGACCAACCTAGTGAAAAGTGGAGGCCACTCAATCGTGTCCAACTCTTTGTGACCACAAAAAGATCTTCATGACCCAGATAACCACGATGGTGTGATCACTCACCTAGAGCCAGACATCCTAGAATGCGATGTCAAGTGGGCCTTAGAAAGCATCACTATGAACAAAGCTGTGGAGGTGATGGAATTCCAACTGAGCTATTTCAGATCCTAAAAGATGCTGCACTCAATATGCCAGCAAATTTGGAAAACTCAGCAGTGGTCACAGGACTGGAAAAGGTCAGTTTTTATTCCAATCCCAAAGAAAGGCAATGCCCAAAATGTTCAAACTACCACACAATTGCACTCATCTCACATGCTAGTAAAGTAAGGCTCAAAATTCTCCAAGCCAGGCTTCAGCAGTACATGAACTGTGAACTTTCAGATGTTCAAGCTAGATTTAGAAAAGGCAGAGGAACCAGAGATCAAATTGCCAACATTCACTGGATCATAGGAAAAGCAAGAGAGTTCCAGAAAAACATTTACTTCTGCTTTATTGACTGTACCAAGGCCTTTGACTCTGTGGGTCACAACAAAGTGGAAAATTCTTTAAGAGATGGGAATACCAGACCAACTTACCTGCCTCCTGAGGAATCTGTATGCAGGTCAGGAAGCAACAGTTAGAACCAGACGTGGAAGAAAGGACTGGCTTCAAACTGGGAAAGGAGTGCGTCAAGGCTGCATATTGTCACCCTGCTTATTTAACTTATATGCGGAGTACATCATGCAAAATGTTGGGTTGGATGAAGCACAATCTGGACAACGATTGCTGGGAGAAATGTCAATAACCTCAGATATGCAGATGACACCACCCTTATGGCAGAAAGTGAAGAGGAACTAAAGAGCCTCTCAATGAAAGTAAAAGAGGAGAGTGAAAAAAGCTGGCCTAAATCTTAACATTCAAAAAACTAAGATCATGGCATCTGGTCCCATCACTGCATGGCAAATAGATGGGGAAACAATGGAAACAATGACACACTTTATTTTCTTGGGCTCCAAAATCACTGCAGATGGTACCTGCAGCCATGAAATGAAAAGACCCTTGCCCCTTGGAAGAAAAGCCATGACCAACCTAGTGAAAAGTGGAGGCCACTCAATCGTGTCCAACTCTTTGTGACCCCATGGACTATAAAGTCCACGGGATTCTCCAGGCCAGGACACTGGAGTGGGTAGCCTTTCCCTTCTCCAGGTGATCTTCCCAACCCAGGGATCGAACCCAGGTCTCCTGCATTGCAGGCGGATTCTTGACCAACTGAGCTATCAAGGAAGCCCATGACCGACCTAGCCGGCATTTTCAAAAGCAGAGACAGCACCGTGCCAACAAATCCCCGTCTAGTCAAAGCTATGGTTTTTCCAGTAGTCCTGTATAGATGTGAGAGTTGGACAATAAAGAAAGCTGAGCGCTGAATAATAGATGCTTTTGAACTGTGGTGTTGGAGAAGACTCTTGAGAGTCCCTTGGACTGCAAGATCAAACCAGTCCATCCTAAAGGAAATCAGTCCTGAATATTCACTGGAAGGACTGATGCTGAAGGTGCAGCTCCAATCCTCTGGCCACCTGATGCGAAGAACTGACTCCTTAGAAAAGACCCTGATGCTGGGAAAGACTGAAGGCAGGAGGAGAAGGGGACGACAGAGGATGAGATGGTTGGATGGCATCACCGACTCAATGGACATGAGTCTGAGCAAGATCCGGGAATTGGTGATGGACGGGGAGGCCTGGCGTGCTGCAGTCCATGGGGTCACAGAGAGTCGGACACCACTGAGCGACTGAACAACAACAAAGCTTAGAAAGACCAGAAGGAAAAAAAATATTAGAAAAAATTAAAAAAACACACACAGCAGGTGTGGGATCATTCATGTTTTTTAAAAAAAATTAAAAGAGTTGAGCTTGCGTTGCAGCATGGAGGGTGAACCCGCCTGGGCCTCTGCCAGGTGTGTGGGCGGGGTGGATCCAGCCTGCCCCCCGGCTGCTGACCCTCACCCCTGGAGGAAGGCAGGGACCCTCCATGGGAGCCATTTCTTGCAAAGACACCTCTACTGTGCACAGGATCTGGAGTGTGGTCAGCCCAAAAGACAAATGATTCTTTCAAAGAGACTCAAGAAAAGGTCGGTTCTGCTCCATCAGTCCGAGTGTTCCCTAAAGGTGTGGATGGGAAATGGAGAGGGTGAGGAGGGATGGTACCCACCTGGGAATCGTGAGCGGAAGCAAGAGGAGGGACTCAAGGAAGGGACGAAGGAAAAGACGGGAAAGAGTAAACGAGAAAAATAAGGCATGTGTATGATGAGCCATGGAGAGTCTGCTTTTCAAAGGAGCAGTGGTTTTCTGGTGGAGACGCTGACTGCAGGGTCCGTTCCATGCTGGAAAATGAGGGGAAAGTACACGGCCTAACGGCAGAGAGACGGGGGCAGACCTGAGTCAGGTGCCACAGTGAGGTTCCCCACCCAGAGATGAGTACAAGTCACCCATCCTCTGGTCAACCATCGCCAATCAGAATCTGAGAAGCTGGAACCTCCTCCTTTCCAAGCTGGGAAGAAATCTGAACCCACACTGCACTCCTACAGGAAACAAGACTGAGCTGAAATAATCGGGAGGGGAGGCAGGAGTTGACAGCTTTGATGAACAATGAAAGGAAGGCCACTGCGGTCGGAGCACTGGACGACACCCCAGGCTGGGAGTCAGACCCTGACTGGGAAGAGGAGCCCTGGCTGGGCAAACCCCGAGAAGCCCCTGGACTTTGAGCTTCACCTCTTCTCCTGGACAGTGAGGTCAGCAAGGCTGCTGGTACCTGAACATTCTTCACAGTGGCTTTGCTTTTTCTCCTAAGCCTTAGGTCTCAAGGTTCTTGGCAAGTCTATGTTTAAACGGTCCCTATATAACTCTACCAGGTAGCTAGTTCAAGTTGCTTATAGAAAGGTTGCTTTGTTTGAGGAGCAGAGATCTGAATTCAGAAGTTACCATTTCTGCTGTAAATTACACAAACTCATCTCCTGGGACTAGACTAAGGTCCAAATTCTGGGTTTTTTTTCTTTCTCCACGTGGGTTAAGATTGCAAGTACTCTGAGGCATGAAAGGGAAAAGTGAAAGTGTTAGTCATTCAGTCGTGTGTGACTCTCTGCAACCCCATAGACTGTAGCCTTCCAGACTTCTCTGTCCATGGAATTCTCCAGGCAAGAATACTGGAGTGGGTGACCTTTCCCTTCTGAGGGGATACTCCCAACCCAAGGATTTAACCTGGGTCTCCTGCGTTGCAGGCAGATTCTTTATTGTCTGGGCCACCAGGGAAGACTTGGTCCTGCCTGAGATGAATGGGCCCTGCACGGTTCCTTGCAGTCGAGATGCGCTGAATACGCTCATTAGGGCCATTTCCTCCCAGATGAGGCTGAGACCGGGGGCTGAGGGTCCCCTCCCTGCTTCCCTCCCCACCCAGTCTTCCCTGCATCTCCTTCTTAGGGGTCTTTGATTTCAAAGCCAGCTCTGCTCATCAAAGAAGGAGAGGGGGACACGGCTCAGAGCAGCTAATGGCTGGGGACCCTCTGAATCATAAGACCCTCCCCCATACTCCCAGACCTCACTATCCCCCTTTCGTTGCTCCAGTAGAAGAGGAGAATGGTTAAAGTACATTCTGGGGGAAAAGAGGCGAACACATGCGTCCCATCCCATCCTTCCTCCACACATTGTGTCTTCGTTCCTGGAGAGTCTGTGCAACAGAAAGGACAGCACCCACGGCAATCCGGGAGGTCATCAACAGCCTCACTCCGATTCTGCTTCCACCCTCCCAGCCCAAGCACAGGAAAGTCCATTAGAATAATTTACTATTCATCATGAATTATAAACGACATGATGTACTGTTCACACACGTCTGATTTAAGCTTAAATTCCGCCCCGTAAGTTGGTTATTGAGGGTTAGAGGCCTGGCCGTTTCTCCTGGGGCCAGCGCCGCGGTTCTGCCGGGGTTTCGCAGCATCCGCTTTGGTTGTCGGGGCGGGGTGAGGGCGTGCCGGCCAGGAGCTCCCAGGCGCCCGCGCCGTCAGCCTGCTGGTGGGTGGCCAAAGGACTTCGGGCCATATTTCCTCCCTGAATCCAAATTAGTCTCGCAGCTGGAGAGGCCTCAGCAGCTGATGATGGCCTGACAGCCTCCAGCACTAACAGATACGACCTCGGCCGCAGTGACAGGAGTGCCAGACTCCACGCCCCTCTCCAGGCAGAGCTGGGCAAGCAAAAGCCGCGGCGGGGGCTGCGAGCCGCCTTGAAGAGGGAAATGTCCTAAAATGAAAGAGGTGAGGCAGGCCAGCCTGCAGCGGGGTGCTCAGCGCCGTCTTTGAGACGCAGTAGCTGATACCCCTCCAGGGCCCAATAAAAGAAGGACGTTTACAAGAATGCTGAAAATGATGGTGGACTTTGCCAAGCAGGTTGTTCATTACAGGAGGATTTATGGAAGAATTATGCTTCCCTGGTGACTCAGGTGGTAAAGAATCTGCCTGCGATGCTGGAGACCTGGGTTTGATTCCTGGCTTGGAAAGATCCCCCTGGAGAAGGGAATGTCTACCCACTCCAATATTCTTGCCTGGAGAATCCTGTGGATGGAGGGGCCTGGCGGGCTACAGTCCATGGGGGTCTCCAAGAGTCCAACATGACTGAGTGACTAACACTTTGACTTTTATGAAAAAATAGACACATATGTATGAATAAGAGTTACCTTGCTGTGCATCTGAAATTAACACAACACCATGAATTGACTATGTGCCATGCTATGCTGCGCTTAGCAGCTCAGCCGTGTCCAGTTCCTTGCGACCCCATGGACTGTAGCCCACCAGGCTTCCCTGCCATAGGATTCTCCAGGCAAGAATACTCGAGTGGGTTGCCATGCCCTCCTCTAGGGAATCTTCTCAACACAGGGAATGAACCCAGGTTTCCTGCATTGCAGGCAGATTAGCCAGTATAAAATAAAAAATTTTTGTTTTTTAAATAAAGAGGAATTGTACTTCTGTTTCAAACCAATCACCTCGTCAATGTGGTTTCAAACCAATCACCTCGTCTGAGCACCTCAGATGTGCCAGGAAAGAGGCAGGACCCGGGACGGGAGCTCCTGCCAGAGACCCTGCCTCCATCCCCTCTGAGGACCAGCAGCATCAGGGCCTCGTCCTTTTCTATGCTGTTTGTGGAAGAGGTTCTCTTCACCCAAAGTTCACACGTCCGTGGGTCTCCAGACCCCATCAGTAGACAAGGGCTGTCTATCTGGCACACTGGGCTGGGAACCCAAAGGAACTCACGATGAGCTCTGTCCCCAGCCAGAGCAGGCCACAGCGACCTGGAGGCGAGTACCGGGTTGGGGACCAGGGGGCCCTCCACATGGGTGTGGCTGGATGACCTGCAGCCCTGCCCCTCCAAGCCCTACCCCTCGCTGGGAAAGGCTTCCACTCTGGATTCACAGGAACGTTCCCTTCCTCTAAGGAAATAGTGGTTCTAGGTCCACTTTACCTTCACGAGACAACAACAGATACTCCTGTCTTAGACAAGTCGGCCACGGGGTAGGCCAACGCGTGTGGAGCCATCTGCCCCTGAGACCTGAGCGGAGACTCTGGAAAGTGAGCGCCCCTTCCAGCCCGTGTGCGCTGTGAGACCATGTGACCTGCCCAGGCAGGGCCGACCCAATGATCTTCAGGACCCTGGGCTCCAAAAACCACACAGCTTGCAATAAAGCCGTAGAAGAGAAAGGTGCTTCTCTGACGGAGAAGCCACGCCTAATGCTGGACAGTGGCAATGCTTTGGGAAACAAAATGATCAGAGAAGAAATTAATAGTGTTTTTGCATATATTTCTATTTTCAAAGGCAGCTCTAATGGTTTCTGCACAGAGCAGTAACCATTTACACATAAAAGATCTACCAATTTTAATTTCATCATGAAAAACATATGAATGCAAAATACATTTGAGAAATGCAAACAAGTTTTACTCACAAAGAACAGACAGCTGCTGCAGCGTGTGGGTCCAGCACACGGCCGGGGAGCAGAGACACTGTCAGGATGGACGTAGGGCAGCCAATGCCTCTGCTGGAAGTAGACACACTCGCGTGCAACACGTGTGCACACACTTACATAGTCAGACACAGGAGGAGACGGTCTAACAGCCTGGCAGCCTTCCCCGTTACGTTCCCAGAATGAGGGGCCCATAAAGGCAAATCACAGAACACGGGGAGGGGTCTTGTTGGCCTTTTTCATCTTCTTAAAAAGTTATGATTTCAATCTGAGTTGATTTCAACTGATCCTGATCATGGAGAGACTGCTCTTTCTGCAATGCCGCATGAAAGCCTGGGGGCCGCTCATCCGGGCCCATGTTCCCACCGTAACACCCTCCCCACCCCGATCCACACCCACAGCAGCCACAGACGTACTGATGACTTTCCCAAAGGTGACAGTTGAACCTTCCACTCCTTTTGGTAGGACTCTGGGATGTCATCAAACGCTCAGGGAAAAACTGGCCACGTGTGTATAAATGTGAGCCTCTAATCTGAGACACATTAGACTCTCTCACAAGGACCGGCTGCAGAGTGCAATCAGACAGTGGGACGCGCTCTCCAGTGAGAATCCATTAACCTCCACGAAGCGTTACACGTTCATTTGTCCCGTTGTAAGATGCCACTGACTGCACGGGACCTCTCAGTGTCTCACATTTCCGCCTCACTATCAGCGGCCTTCCCTTGAGATGGGGAGAACCCGCTGTCCATCACACCAGCGTGGCAGCCTCTGCTCCCACCTGATGAAATGCACACCCACCAGGCAGGGTTTCACAAATGTTCCGGGGCTGTTCCGGGATCTCCTTCTTTTATGACAGATAAGTAAATTTCATGTCATTTTCATGTCTCTGTATCCTCCAAATCTTTTATCCAAGTAAATGCCAGCACTGTCTACACTTAACGAGTTTTGTCCGGCACGGGAACATCCTCGGTGGCTCAGAGAGTAGAGAATCTGCCTTCCAGTGCAGCAGACCTGGGTTCGACCCCTGGGTGGGGAAGATCCCCTGGCGGAGGAAATGGCAAGCCACTCCAGTACTCTTGTCCAGAGAATCCCATGAACAGAGCCGCCTGGCGGGCTGCAGTCCATGGGGTGACAAAGACTTGGATGTGACTGAGAGACTAAAACACTTACCAACGCACCAGGTCTTCCTTGCAGCTGTCCTTGGAGCTGTGTGTGGCTTCTGGGACTGAAATGAGAATTTCGGGAGCTAACATTTTCTTCTCTTTTGTTTGCCAAAAGCTGCATGTCTTTCAGGAGCAGGATCGCGGGGTTTGAGGGATGCGGGTATACGCAGGCTTTCTGGTGAGCATGCTCCCTTTTCTTCCTCTGTGTCCCCTTAAAGAATCCTAATGCTCTCTTTTCTCAAACTCTTTCTATGAGCTGTGCAAGTGACCCTTTGTCCAAAATTTCAGTGTCCTCTCCAGGAGATCAAACCGGTGAATCCTAAAGGAAATCAACCCTGAATATTCACTGGAAGGACTGATGCTGAAGCTGAAGCTCCAATCCTTTGGCCACCTGATGTGAAGATCCAACCCGCTGGAAAAGACCCTGATGCTGGGCAAGACTGAGGGGAAAAGGAGAAGGAGACGGCAGAGGATGAGATGGTTGGATGGCATTGCAGACTCAACGGACATGAGTTTGAGTGAGCTCCGGGAGATGGTGATGGACAGGGAGGCCTGGCATGCTGCGGTCCATGGGGTCACAAGGAATCAAGAGCCAGACACAGCTTAGAGGCTGAACAACAGCAACAATTCCTGTGAGAGGCAGGGTAGACCCTCGCACAAATCCTGGCTTCCCCACCTGACACAATGCCCTCAATCCAGCCTCTAAGCACCACTTGGTCACCCAAGTCGTGAAGCTTCAGGCCTGCTTTCCAGCCCAAGGCTCACCGTGACCATGCAACCCACCACCAGGCAGAGTCTCTGCACAGAGTCCTAAGCTGCTGTTACTGATTGTCACTACTTGAGGGTCTGGAGACTTCCATGCTGGTTCCTGAGGCCAGGCCTTTGCTCCATAGGTATTCACGTGCAAAACAGACCCCAGTCCCCACACACTCGGGTAGCAGACAGCATCCCACGGGAGTGGGCGGGGCTGGGGCAGCCTCTTCAGGCGGGTGAATGTGAAGATCCAACCCGTTGGAAAAGACCCTGATGCTGGGCAAGACTGAGGGGAAAAGGAGAAGGAGACGGCAGAGGATGAGATGGTTGGATGGCATTGCAGACTCAACGGACATGAGTTTGAGTGAGCTCCGGGAGATGGTGATGGACAGGGAGGCCTGGCATGCTGCGGTCCATGGGGTCACAAGGAATCAAGAGCCAGACACAGCTTAGAGGCTGAACAACAGCAACAATTCCTGTGAGAGGCAGGGTAGACCCTCGCACAAATCCTGGCTTCCCCACCTGACACAATGCCCTCAATCCAGCCTCTAAGCACCACTTGGTCACCCAAGTCGTGAAGCTTCAGGCCTGCTTTCCAGCCCAAGGCTCACCGTGACCATGCAACCCACCACCAGGCAGAGTCTCTGCACAGAGTCCTAAGCTGCTGTTACTGATTGTCACTACTTGAGGGTCTGGAGACTTCCATGCTGGTTCCTGAGGCCAGGCCTTTGCTCCATAGGTATTCACGTGCAAAACAGACCCCAGTCCCCACACACTCGGGTAGCAGACAGCATCCCACGGGAGTGGGCGGGGCTGGGGCAGCCTCTTCAGGCGGGTGTGAGTAACTTGGGGCTCCTTTTCAGGACTGCAGCCCCACAGGGGGAATGCAGATGACAGACAGACAGACAGTGCAGTGTACCTACTGCTTAGGAAGGTGGCGCAGAGACATAGAACACAGGGAGAGTGGCGTCCAGGATTCAGCGCCTTAGAAGCCCTTGGAATCACGGGATTCGTGATGCTGGCTGCATTAATTATGGAGGCCCTTGCGTTTACTCTGCACTTTTAAATATTGCATATGTAATGCACACTTCTATAAGGCTGATTCTGAATGACACTTTCAGAGTGGTTTTATTAAACAGAAAGCCGTATTTGAAGAAGAAGTAATTTGTAGCAAAGAACACAAACCTGTAAGTAAATTGATTTCATTGCATTTCGAACATGTGGCGCTGATTTTAAGATACAGCAGACAATAAAGATGGTTAGAAGAAGCACGCAACTGTTTGAGGTGGACTTCGCATGATGAAAGAAGGTCTTCTGTCTGATGGAGGAAACGGGAAATCCAGTCTCCCCACAAGTGGATGGGCCATCCCTCCATCCAGTGAAGCTCGGGCTTCAGACAAGGACCCCCACCTCACCGAGCCTGAATGCTGAAGACGACGGCCAAGGCCAAGGCCCGTGAAAGAGATCACATTTCAGCTGCCATTGCATCGGTAATCCACACGCCTAAAGTCATGATCTGCTCGGTCCTTGAGAAGCCGCCTGGAGACTTAGAAAGCGCCTCTGTCCACCATCCCCATCGCTGGTTCTCAGAGGCAGAGGCAGCCATGGCTCCAGAATCACCGAGCAGCGGGAGAGAGAACTTCCGACTCCCAGGAGCCCAGGTCCTCCCGCAGCAGCGGCAGGAGCACCGCCTCCCGCCCACGGTCCCCGCAGCTCTGGGCACTGCCCCAGGTCCTCTCTGCAACCTCAGAAGCCCTGGCCCAGCACTGGACCAGCAGGCCCTCCTCACGTGAGGCTGAGGAAGCAGATGGCTCTGACCCCGTGGGGAGACGAGCACACGTGGGAGAGGTTGACACGGCCCTGCCTTCCTCGTAAGCTCGTTTCTCCCCCGTGGTTAACCCGCTTTCCAGTAATTAATCCACTCTCCTGCGGGTCACCTGGTCTCCTAAGGATTAATATGGTCTCCAGGGATTAACCTGCCCTCCATCTAACCATCCTTGCACTTGACTTTACATTCAGACGTCACAGTTTCTGGATTGCTCCAGATATACAATCTTCTCCTGCTGTCGTATCAAGAATATTCTTTCTACAGAAAGGGCACCATTTTCCGGCTCTACATGGTGACTCCAGGTCCAAAGTGAGACGACCAGCGCCCGGGAGAGCATCACGAACAAGGGCCTCCTTTTCAACACTCAAAACAGACTTCATCTGAGCACTGAATTCAGGAGACACATAAAGATGTAAGTGAAGGCACGATGCAATGATGACGGCTGCCCATCACAAAGACTCAGACCCGGGCCATAAATGCACGAACCAGCAGGTCGTCAGTGATCCAACAGCTGTCCTATTACGGGTGTGTCAGGATCCGCACCAATAGTTTGGAGGTGACTGCCCTCCTGGGCTTGGCGCACTCCAGACGGGGCAGCTGTGCTGGGCTCCTCTGCTGGTCCCTGCACAAGTGGACATGCTTTTGACCACGGACGTTCTTTTGCTGGAGACCACAAGGCCGAGGCGGGGAAGACTACACGGACCGACGCTAAGAGCGTGGTGGCACAGACTGGTTATTACGGGGGTCTGATACCATTGCCCATCTCAAGATGCCGAGAACATCACCCCCAACCACAGCCGGTGCAGTGAAGGTGCCACACCACCAGAGCAACTCCTCAGGGGAGTTCTAGATTATGTTGAGTCCGTTCTTTTTAAGGAAACATAAAGTTATCTAAAACTGTGGGAGGAGCTTCCTCCAGTGGGCTCATTCTTGCTCACGCTTTGATGCTTAGGTCCATGCACGGTTGGCCTAGAGAAGGCAATACACGTGGGGCCCCCCTGCCTCTTCCCGGGTGGGTGAGGTCCTGCCACAGATAAGGCCATGGCAGGCAAGGCCCCCCCGGCATGAGAGCGAATGGTTTGCAGCAGAGCTTGTCAAGATGAGTCCCTGACAGGAGATGGGATGAGCCCCCAGCAGTCACCCAGTAAACAGAGCGTGATGGGCCCACCGAGGGGGGAGCGGGTGCTCTGACCCCTGCCCGTCTCCTCCTCTGTTCGCTGTTCGCTGTACCTGTAACCTTTCCAGGGGAAGAGATCCCCACCCTCCTTCAGCACATTCCAGGCATGCAAGGCGCCCAATTTCAAGGCCCTCAACAGTTGCAGAAAAGAGGTGCTGACCGATGGACGGTATCAGAAATGCAGAAAGATTATTAATGACCCCACCCTCTCTGAGTGGCTGTATTCACACCTTGAAGAGTTCGAATTAACATTTCAGTTTTCGATATGATTCAAGGCAAAGCTGCAAAAACAAAGGTGAAAAGTAGGAGGACACAAAAGAACATAGTCTTTTGAAATACTAAGTCAAGCCTGAAGAATTACAGAGGGAGCTGGAAAATCCCCAAGAGGGAGCCGGGGAAGCTAAGATGAGCAGCAGGCAGTGGAACCAGGGGCCGCTGATCAACACAGAAGCGCCGGGGACGCTGCTCTGTTAACAGCGCTCTTCTTTCTCAGGGGGTTTAGCATATTTTGCATAGAAGTAATTAAATTAAGAAAAGGGTTCAACGGTACCACTCGAATGCTCTGACAAATTCTCTCCTCTTTGTAATCGATTAATATGGGCAGTCTCTCATTTTCCAAAGTGATTGAACAATTACCCATTTCCCGTTTTGAATGACAGTCATTACCATTAGATTCAGCCACTTGAGCTGGCCTACATTTGGCCCTCTTTGACCCATGAAAAAAAATGGCAGTTTCCATGGCTCAAATAAATACAGAGTTGGCTGCCTTCTTTGTTAAGGAAATACACATCCTGGCCAAAGATCTTGCATCCTTTACAGATAAACTTCTCCTGCAAAAAATTATCCTCTTCCAGGCCAAAGTCCCAGAAGTTGAGCCACTTGTGAAGCTCTTACAAACCGCTTCTCCAACACAGTCGGCAAAAGCCAAGGGGAGATTAGAAGTCAGTGGGTGTCAGAAAATGCAGGGAGTAAAAAATGAAGTCCCCAGTAAACTGGGTGAGAAGTACATTCCTTTTGATTGTTGTCTCTTGCTTTTTAATGTTCTCAGCAAACGTCTGTATCTTTCAGAGTCTCTCAAGGATTTTTAGATAAAAAGAGAGGTTTTATCTTTGCATGTCTATAAGCAGAGGAGAACTCCAGAGACCAAAACCTACAGGCAATTCAAATAAACTAAACCCGTGGTTAACCCGCTTTCCAGTAATTAATCCACTCTCCTGCGGGTCACCTGGTCTCCTAAGGATTAATATGGTCTCCAGGGATTAACCTGCCCTCCATCTAACCATCCTTGCACTTGACTTTACATTCAGACGTCACAGTTTCTGGATTGCTCCAGATATACAATCTTCTCCTGCTGTCGTATCAAGAATATTCTTTCTACAGAAAGGGCACCATTTTCCGGCTCTACATGGTGACTCCAGGTCCAAAGTGAGACGACCAGCGCCCGGGAGAGCATCACGAACAAGGGCCTCCTTTTCAACACTCAAAACAGACTTCATCTGAGCACTGAATTCAGGAGACACATAAAGATGTAAGTGAAGGCACGATGCAATGATGACGGCTGCCCATCACAAAGACTCAGACCCGGGCCATAAATGCACGAACCAGCAGGTCGTCAGTGATCCAACAGCTGTCCTATTACGGGTGTGTCAGGATCCGCACCAATAGTTTGGAGGTGACTGCCCTCCTGGGCTTGGCGCACTCCAGACGGGGCAGCTGTGCTGGGCTCCTCTGCTGGTCCCTGCACAAGTGGACATGCTTTTGACCACGGACGTTCTTTTGCTGGAGACCACAAGGCCGAGGCGGGGAAGACTACACGGACCGACGCTAAGAGCGTGGTGGCACAGACTGGTTATTACGGGGGTCTGATACCATTGCCCATCTCAAGATGCCGAGAACATCACCCCCAACCACAGCCGGTGCAGTGAAGGTGCCACACCACCAGAGCAACTCCTCAGGGGAGTTCTAGATTATGTTGAGTCCGTTCTTTTTAAGGAAACATAAAGTTATCTAAAACTGTGGGAGGAGCTTCCTCCAGTGGGCTCATTCTTGCTCACGCTTTGATGCTTAGGTCCATGCACGGTTGGCCTAGAGAAGGCAATACACGTGGGGCCCCCCTGCCTCTTCCCGGGTGGGTGAGGTCCTGCCACAGATAAGGCCATGGCAGGCAAGGGCCCCCCGGCATGAGAGCGAATGGTTTGCAGCAGAGCTTGTCAAGATGAGTCCCTGACAGGAGATGGGATGAGCCCCCAGCAGTCACCCAGTAAACAGAGCGTGATGGGCCCACCGAGGGGGGAGCGGGTGCTCTGACCCCTGCCCGTCTCCTCCTCTGTTCGCTGTTCGCTGTACCTGTAACCTTTCCAGGGGAAGAGATCCCCACCCTCCTTCAGCACATTCCAGGCATGCAAGGCGCCCAATTTCAAGGCCCTCAACAGTTGCAGAAAAGAGGTGCTGACCGATGGACGGTATCAGAAATGCAGAAAGATTATTAATGACCCCACCCTCTCTGAGTGGCTGTATTCACACCTTGAAGAGTTCGAATTAACATTTCAGTTTTCGATATGATTCAAGGCAAAGCTGCAAAAACAAAGGACAGTCACCCAGTAAACAGAGCGTGATGGGCCCACCGAGGGGGGAGCGGGTGCTCTGACCCCTGCCCGTCTCCTCCTCTGTTCGCTGTTCGCTGTACCTGTAACCTTTCCAGGGGAAGAGATCCCCACCCTCCTTCAGCACATTCCAGGCATGCAAGGCGCCCAATTTCAAGGCCCTCAACAGTTGCAGAAAAGAGGTGCTGACCGATGGACGGTATCAGAAATGCAGAAAGATTATTAATGACCCCACCCTCTCTGAGTGGCTGTATTCACACCTTGAAGAGTTCGAATTAACATTTCAGTTTTCGATATGATTCAAGGCAAAGCTGCAAAAACAAAGGTGAAAAGTAGGAGGACACAAAAGAACACAGTCTTTTGAAATACTAAGTCAAGCCTGAAGAATTACAGAGGGAGCTGGAAAATCCCCAAGAGGGAGCCGGGGAAGCTAAGATGAGCAGCAGGCAGTGGAACCAGGGGCCGCTGATCAACACAGAAGCGCCGGGGACGCTGCTCTGTTAACAGCGCTCTTCTTTCTCAGGGGGTTTAGCATATTTTGCATAGAAGTAATTAAATTAAGAAAAGGGTTCAACGGTACCACTCGAGTGCTCTGACAAATTCTCTCCTCTTTGTAATCGATTAATATGGGCAGTCTCTCATTTTCCAAAGTGATTGAACAATTACCCATTTCCCGTTTTGAATGACAGTCATTACCATTAGATTCAGCCACTTGAGCTGGCCTACATTTGGCCCTCTTTGACCCATGAAAAAAAATGGCAGTTTCCATGGCTCAAATAAATACAGAGTTGGCTGCCTTCTTTGTTAAGGAAATACACATCCTGGCCAAAGATCTTGCATCCTTTACAGATAAACTTCTCCTGCAAAAAATTATCCTCTTCCAGGCCAAAGTCCCAGAAGTTGAGCCACTTGTGAAGCTCTTACAAACCGCTTCTCCAACACAGTCGGCAAAAGCCAAGGGGAGATTAGAAGTCAGTGGGTGTCAGAAAATGCAGGGAGTAAAAAATGAAGTCCCCAGTAAACTGGGTGAGAAGTACATTCCTTTTGATTGTTGTCTCTTGCTTTTTAATGTTCTCAGCAAACGTCTGTATCTTTCAGAGTCTCTCAAGGATTTTTAGATAAAAAGAGAGGTTTTATCTTTGCATGTCTATAAGCAGAGGAGAACTCCAGAGACCAAAACCTACAGGCAATTCAAATAAACTAAATCCGATCAAGGTAATATCAATGCCAGAATTAGAAGAAAACCCAGAGAGAATCTCAATAACAACATTAAAACAGCAGGTTTCAACTGGAATCAATAGACAGAATAAACAGAAAAAATTAAGTCACAAAGTGTTAGTAGATAAAAGCTCCTCACTCATTAAAATTCTGTTTGTCTTTGTGTCTTTTTATCAATGTACCTATATATCTATGCGAGTATATCAAAGTTTGTAATGTAAAAGAATGATGAAATAATCTAATTAATTTCTGGTGTCATTTCACATATTTCTTTCAAGTTAGAACTGCAATATTAATAATGGTTTGCAGTTTAATAAAATATCTTTATGTCCTATTAACTCCTATATCAGCCTGTTATAAAAGCCACTTTCTATCAAATAGCTGAACTTCAAAAGATTTTTGCTTTGATCAGAAAAAGGAAAAAATCAGGTTCATTCCATTTATACTGAATAACCTCACTCAGTTTCATAGACGGCTGTCTGCAGCTGCCGTTCACTCAGGAAAAATATTCCAATGGGCAAAAAAATTCAAAAAGGCAGAATCTAATGAGGCAACCAGGGCGCATGGGAAGCGTGCTTTTTACTTGCGTGGGCAAAGGGAGCCTGGCTCATGGGAAGAGGGCACCTGCCCAGGTGGAGGCGACCAGCTCGCACCCACCCAGGGCATCCACCCGTCCTGGCCCACGTGGCGGAATTTCAGGAACGCGATTCCATCGCTGTGCCCTTCCGTCACTAAGACCCGTGAGAGAAACTGGCATCCTTGCCAGGAGACAAAAGTGGTTCTCTGGCTGCCTTCCTCCATTCCTTTTGATTGTTGGTTGCAGTGAGAAGTCATGCCCCCATGCCACCCCAGAGGATCGGTCAGCCGTCTTGTCCCAGCTCGGCTCTCAATCACCAGGCACGCCCTCCCTCTGCCACTGCCGATGCCTCAGCCAGACACCAGGCCTGCAACAGCCGGGTCATTCACTAAGGACGGGACCATGAGTCCCAGGAGTTAATGTAAAGGTCCAGGGTATCCTCAGCTTGTTCTTTCTAGTATAGCAGCGGAAATAGACATTAACTACTAACCAGGGCATTTCATTAAGGCTTTGTTTATTTGATGTCTATTCCCAAAGGGGATTTCAAGAGCAATTGTTTTTCTGGGAATAAGCCCAAGTGGGTTCCGAGGAGGATCAGCATGAGCAGGGTCCACCCGCAGCCCCCCAGTCACAGTGCCGGAGTTCACCTCCACCCCAGGGAGGGGCGAGCAGCCTGGGGTGCAGACGAGGAGGGCGATCTGGCTTGGAGCCCCTTGGGGGGGGGGGCCAGCTGTGCCCCAAGGATCCCATGCCTGCCCTTCCCAGCCTGGTGCCTGGCGCCCAGGAGGTGCCCTCTCAACGCCTCCTGGAAGAGGGAATGGCAGGTGCAAACAGAGGTCGGGTGGGATCATCTCTGAACAGCTTCTACTAAGCTGACGGACCCCTGCCTCCTCGCGCGGAGGCAGGGCCCTGCTTGGTGAGCCTGGGCATGAGGCGCAGAGCTGCCCTTTCATCTGGGCTCCCCTGGGGCTCACACAGCTAAGGGTCTGCCTGCAGTGCCGCGGGCTCCGGTTCTACCCCGGGTTGGGAAGACCCCCTGGAGAAGCGAATGGCAACGCGCTCCAGCATTCTTGCCTGGAGAATCCCATGGGGTTGCGAAGAGCTGGACACGACTGAGCAGCTAGCACGTTCACTTTCTTTGCCTTTTCATCCGGGAAGGAGGCAAGAAGGCCAGACTCTGTGCCCAGCGAGGGCTCCTTCTTCTCAGAAGCGAGTGGCGGCCACCTCCCAGCCCCTGGGGGGAGCTTGCCCTGGCCTGTGGGCCCCTACAGAGGGGATGTCCTGGTGACACCCATGTTCTCCTTGGACTCACAGTGGACACCCCATGTTTTAGGCACAAATGCACACTTGTCCTTCTCCCCGCTCCCAGGTGCCCCCATCCCCTGAGTCCAGCTCTTCTGCAGCCCAGGCAGGTAAAGGGTTCACCTCCTACAAACAGAAAGGAGTAGGAGCTAATGAGACGAGGCTGGGTGGCAAGAAAACACCCTGAATTCCTGAGAGAGCGAAACCGCAGCGTGTCACCCTCACCACGAATAGTACGTTCCCAGGAAAAAGCCACTCATGAAACCATCAATCCAAAAAATGACCCTAGGAAAAAAAACCGGCTGTTGAGATACTTACTGTGGATGGAAGACTCGAGGGAGGTGGGGGGAGCTGTCCTTTATTCTCAAGCTCACAGGCGGTGAAGAATCCGCCTGCAGTGTGGGAGACCTGGGTTCGATCCCCGGCTGGGATGATCCCCTGGAGAACGGCATGGCTACTCACTCCAGTGTTCTTGCCTTGGAGAATTCCATGGACAGAGGAGCCTGGCGGGCTACAGTCCATGGGGTCACAAAGAATCAGACATGACCGAGCGACTAACACATAAACACAAGCCTGCTCAGTCGCTTCAGTCGTGTCCAGCTCTCTGGGATGCTGTCGACTGTAGCCCACCAGATGTGTATAAGAGACAGCCTCTGTTCGCTGTTCGCTGTACCTGTAACCTTTCCAGGGGAAGAGATCCCCACCCTCCTTCAGCACATTCCAGGCATGCAAGGCGCCCAATTTCAAGGCCCTCAACAGTTGCAGAAAAGAGGTGCTGACCGATGGACGGTATCAGAAATGCAGAAAGATTATTAATGACCCCACCCTCTCTGAGTGGCTGTATTCACACCTTGAAGAGTTCGAATTAACATTTCAGTTTTCGATATGATTCAAGGCAAAGCTGCAAAAACAAAGGTGAAAAGTAGGAGGACACAAAAGAACACAGTCTTTTGAAATACTAAGTCAAGCCTGAAGAATTACAGAGGGAGCTGGAAAATCCCCAAGAGGGAGCCGGGGAAGCTAAGATGAGCAGCAGGCAGTGGAACCAGGGGCCGCTGATCAACACAGAAGCGCCGGGGACGCTGCTCTGTTAACAGCGCTCTTCTTTCTCAGGGGGTTTAGCATATTTTGCATAGAAGTAATTAAATTAAGAAAAGGGTTCAACGGTACCACTCGAATGCTCTGACAAATTCTCTCCTCTTTGTAATCGATTAATATGGGCAGTCTCTCATTTTCCAAAGTGATTGAACAATTACCCATTTCCCGTTTTGAATGACAGTCATTACCATTAGATTCAGCCACTTGAGCTGGCCTACATTTGGCCCTCTTTGACCCATGAAAAAAAATGGCAGTTTCCATGGCTCAAATAAATACAGAGTTGGCTGCCTTCTTTGTTAAGGAAATACACATCCTGGCCAAAGATCTTGCATCCTTTACAGATAAACTTCTCCTGCAAAAAATTATCCTCTTCCAGGCCAAAGTCCCAGAAGTTGAGCCACTTGTGAAGCTCTTACAAACCGCTTCTCCAACACAGTCGGCAAAAGCCAAGGGGAGATTAGAAGTCAGTGGGTGTCAGAAAATGCAGGGAGTAAAAAATGAAGTCCCCAGTAAACTGGGTGAGAAGTACATTCCTTTTGATTGTTGTCTCTTGCTTTTTAATGTTCTCAGCAAATGTCTGTATCTTTCAGAGTCTCTCAAGGATTTTTAGATAAAAAGAGAGGTTTTATCTTTGCATGTCTATAAGCAGAGGAGAACTCCAGAGACCAAAACCTACAGGCAATTCAAATAAACTAAATCCGATCAAGGTAATATCAATGCCAGAATTAGAAGAAAACCCAGAGAGAATCTCAATAACAACATTAAAACAGCAGGTTTCAACTGGAATCAATAGACAGAATAAACAGAAAAAATTAAGTCACAAAGTGTTAGTAGATAAAAGCTCCTCACTCATTAAAATTCTGTTTGTCTTTGTGTCTTTTTATCAATGTACCTATATATCTATGCGAGTATATCAAAGTTTGTAATGTAAAAGAATGATGAAATAATCTAATTAATTTCTGGTGTCATTTCACATATTTCTTTCAAGTTAGAACTGCAATATTAATAATGGTTTGCAGTTTAATAAAATATCTTTATGTCCTATTAACTCCTATATCAGCCTGTTATAAAAGCCACTTTCTATCAAATAGCTCAACTTCAAAAGATTTTTGCTTTGATCAGAAAAAGGAAAAAATCAGGTTCATTCCATTTATACTGAATAACCTCACTCAGTTTCATAGACGGCTGTCTGGAGCTGCCGTTCACTCAGGAAAAATATTCCAATGGGCAAAAAAATTCAAAAAGGCAGAATCTAATGAGGCAACCAGGGCGCATGGGAAGCGTGCTTTTTACTTGCGTGGGCAAAGGGAGCCTGGCTCATGGGAAGAGGGCACCTGCCCAGGTGGAGGCGACCAGCTCGCACCCACCCAGGGCATCCACCCGTCCTGGCCCACGTGGCGGAATTTCAGGAACGCGATTCCATCGCTGTGCTTCCTCTTAGTCTCTTTTAATCCTGACCAGTCTGCTGAAACACCTCTACTAGTTTGGCACAGTTCCTACACGTCATCTCCAGCACTGAGCAAGAAGACGCTCAGAGGGCAGGGTAAGAGCTAGAAGTACGAGCAGGGAGAAATGAGACTTGGTTAGTGTCTTTACACTGTCAGTACTTTGGCTATAATTGAAGAATAATTTTGCATATAGCAATATTTTTCCACTCGTGGATGACTTAAGAAAATGGAGACCCCTTTAGTTTATCACAGAAGTTCTCACATCAAGGTGATTCGGAACCTTAGGGCAAATGTTTGGGGACATTCTATTACTCCCGGCTCCCAGCAGGGCCAACCCATCGTGTGTGCTCAGTTGCTTCAGCCGTTGTGTCTGACTGCGACCCCATGGACTGTAGCCCTCCAGGCTCCTCTGTCCATGGGATTCTCCAGGCAAGAATACTGGAGTGGGTTGCCATTTCCTCCTCCAGGCGATCCTCCCGATCCAGGACTCAAACCTGGGTCTCCTGCACTGCGGTCAGATTGTTTACCACTAGTCACTGGGAAAGCCTGGGGCAAAGCCATGGACGCTGCTGAATATCCCATAATGCACAGGGAAGCTGCTGAATATCCCATAATGCACAGGGCGGCCCCGGGCAAAGCCATGGACGCTGCTGAATATCCCATAATGCCATGGATGCTGCTGAATATCCCATAATGCACAGGGAAGCCCCGGGCAAAGCCATGGACGCTGCTGAATATCCCATAATGCACTGGGCGGCCCCAGGCAAAGCCATGGATGCTGCTGAATATCCCATAATGCACAGGGCAGCCGCCACACAAAGGACCACAGAGGCCATGTGTGGATCGAGCTGAAGCTGAGAAACACTCCTCCATCAACTGAAACCCGAGAACTCTAGACCCGAAGGGCAGGGCCCTCAGAGGTGGTGGCCCACGCTGGGGTCCAGGAGGGATTGCTCTACCCTACCAGCACCCCCAACCCCTGAATGGTCCCTGCCTCCTCACCCCACGAAACCTGCTTGAAGATCCAGCCCGTCTACTTGTGCTCCCGAGTCTACGCTGAGGCTTCCAACACGGGTGGCCATTCACGAGAAAATGCTGGACTCCTCCACGGGTTCAATGGCTTCCAGGGGACCTGTGTGGGTCATCATCCGCAACTCCAGAAAGGTGAGCATGGTGGTCGCTAGCGAATCCTGGAAGTGGATGCCGTCAAGGTTTTTAGCAGCCAGAGTGTCTTGGGTCATCCACCTCCACATCCTCACTCCTGAGGCCTGGAGAGATGGTGCCACGATTCCAGGTCACAGGCCTGGTCATCATGACACCAGGGAGAGCCCACGCCACTTCCTCCGCAGGCCTTCATGGCCAGTTTTAGGGAGAGTTGGCATAAAGCTCTTTGCGAGTTGAGACCAGAACTGTATTTATTCTGCAGTGAGTTTATGTTTCATTGGAAAATATTTGCCTCATTTCTGCTGCATGATGGATGCCTCGGGGAGACTTCTATTTGCTTCCATGAGCAGTGAGACAATATTCCGTCCAATTTCCCCCAAAGGAAGCCAGTGAGTGAAAGTTGCTCAGTCGTGTCTGTCTCTTGGCGACCCAACGGACCATACAGTCCATGGAATTCTCCAGGCCACAATACTGGAGTGGGTAGCCTTTCCCTTCTCCAGGGGACCCTCCCAACCCAGGGACTGAGCGCAGGTCTCGCGCACTGCAGGCGGGTTCTTTACCAGCTGAGCCACAAGGGAGGCCAAAAGACTTCACAGAACTGGCGGTAGTTGGGGGGCTGGGGAGACCCTTACCTCACCGCCTCAGCAGGCCTGCCCGCTCTCCGCGGGGACCGGTTCCTTCCTTCGCTCCCAGTGCTTGCCTCCAGCGCGTTTCAGCGGTGGGTGAGGCAGGCGCTCGGACCTTGCCATCCCCAGCTCGGCTTCCCCCGGCCCTCTACACTATCTCCAGCCAGACCAAAGTATCATCACACCGTGGGCTGAGCTCGGTGCCAAAGAAAACTCAGCGGGGCTGGGTGCAGCCCACCGGAGCCAAATTCTGCATGTGACATAAATTAACTAAAGGAAGTTCCATCTAAAAGAAAACAGTGGCAAAGATTTTCAAAACAGGTTTCCCAACCCGGTGGGGATTAAGTGAAACAGATCTTTCATGACGGAGGGCTTATCTTCTGAGAGACGATGTGACGACCGAGTTTGGTTCCTGGTTGGGACTCAGCGTCTATAGCCCTTTGTCCTGAGAGCAAGTCCGCTCAGTGAAGGCGCGGGCGTGGCTCCCACGAGGATCGTAAAATGTCTGTGCTATCTGAGCACGGCCTTTCCTGGTGGCTTCTCAGATGTGTTCAGGACCATGCATGAGATGAGAGGAAATCTGGATGAGGAGATGGAAAGACGCCGCTATTTTCCTGTTTCCATAGGATATTAAGAAAACGGGCACTCGGGGCGGGGCGGGGGGCCACCCAGTGCTCTATGCACAGATCAAGCAAAGAAAGATGGGCCAGCCAGAAGTGACTCAGCAGAAAATGGTTGCTACTACAATCTCTGAATTGGTTCTTCCTACCAAAAAGAAAAAGGCTTATTCACATAACGAACGAACTTTGTAATATACTTTACCCTCAATGCTAAGGTGAAGAACATAAGGAGATATTTAAATACCGTGCGATAACTACACGAACGTCCATTTCTCTTCTAACCCGTTCGCGGTGCTCTCGTGAAGGCTGAGCTGATGCAGAAACACTGGCCCAGGTCACAGAGGCATCTCCTTGTGGGACTCAGGGTCAGGACCACTGGGAGGGCGGGTGCCCCGCGGGAAGCCCACAGCGGCCCAGCTGCTCGTTTCTCAGGCTTTGTTCGGCTCACCGGCTCCTGAGTGTGGGCTCCCGAGGGAGACATTTCGAAGTTCTTTAAGAAGCAAGTCTTCAGGGCTGATTACGGCCCACGGGTCTCTGCTCATGGGTTCAGTGTGGCTCCTGGAGTTCCCGTTACAGACTCTGTACGCTGGGAAGTCCTCCTCTCCCTCCTAAAGGCAAGTCGCTGATGCAAAGACAGTGCAGGGACTTTGGACTCGGACAGCCTGGTGCTGCCCATCTCCGCAGCCAGCCACCCAGAAACCAAAAGCAGGAGTGAGGCAGGTCCCTGCCACGGCCTGCTCCCCTTGATGCCCAGTTGGTGAGGGGTGAGGGCAGGAGCCCTGAGTGGAGACCGTCAGCTCCGCAAGCCCCCTGCTTGTTATGGGGGTGGGCGGCTGTCTCCAGAGCAGGCACCGAGGCAATCCCAAATTCTCCTCTGTTCAGCTGTTGCCCACCCCCAGAAGTAGCCTCAAAGGGTCAAAATGCCCATGTGGATCAAGGGATGAATTTTTATGCAAAGTTTAAGTGACTCGACTTCAACCCTGGGTGCTGGTTTGCAGAGCAGTGGGGAAACCTTTCTGGGGTTCAGAGACTACGCTGCCACCGTTTCCCAGGTGCTGAGTTAGACTATCAAACAAGAAATTCTCTGATAACATAGCCGGAAAAAATAGAATTCGAGGTTGATCCATCCAAGATCTGGGAATACTTTCCAAACCAACTGTGATTGGGGAAAAGGACGTCCCCAAGTCAGAATGAACTTTCTCCCAAACCAGCTTAATCTTCCCGTGAAAACTCCACATGCCTGCTCTGTTCACACTGGGAATTTTTTTAAGTGAATTGGAAAGGAAGTAACACTTGGGCAGGAGGGATGTGAGACCAGCCAGGGGGTGGCTGGCAGGCTGGGGGTGCCTCGTTAGCAAACGAGCTGCTTCTTAGGGTGAAAGGGGCTTCCGCCTGCTTCGCTACTGAACAAATTAGAAACTTAATTAGATTAAAATGCATACATTTTAACTTTAATCTCTTCCTGTATTTGAAGGAAAAGTCCCCAACTCACAGAGCCTGCCTCTTTTCTCCTTTGCTTCCACCTGTTTCCATCTCAGGACCTTGTCCCCAAGCCACAGAGGGTAGATATCCCTTATCAGGTCGCCCGGAGCCCTGGAAAGTTCGAGTTGGAAGGGAATTAATATTAATTCCCCTTGGGGTCATAGTAATTGAACCCAAACCTCTCTTCTCACCAGTGAGTAGAATGGGACTCAGACATTTCCACTGACTCCCCAACTTCTGAGACAGAAATCCCACTCTGGATCTTGTCCCAGCCACAGGGGCCTCACTGATCCATGACCCCAAGGCGTTTGTCCCCTGCAGCTTGCTCCGGGGCCCTAGACTCTCATCCACCTTCCTAGCGACCAGAGAAAACCAAGACGGTGCTAGTCACTCAGTCGTGTCCGACTCTGCGATCCCATGGACTGTAGCCCACCAGACTCCGGGGTCCACGGGATTCTCCAGGCAAGAGTGCTGGAGGAGCCTGCCTTGCCCTCCTCCAGGGAGTCTTCCTGACCCAGGGACCAACCCCAGGAGCGTCTGTCTCTAACAGCGGGCCGTATTCCAAGGGACGGGCCACGTCAACGTGACACAAGAAATTGGGTGCTGGGGGAGCCCCTGTGCACTTGGCTCTGGGCATCCAAGGACGAGGAAGAGGCTTCTCCGGGAGCTTGGGCGGTGACGTCCTCTCCCTGCTCACCGAGGCCTCTGTGTGTGGTGAAGGGGGCTGAGGGGTGAGAGGCTGGCCCTCAGCGCGTGGTGCGCGTTTTGCAGATGTGTGTAGATGCCTTCTCTTCTGGACGAGAGCCCTTAACATGTGACCACGTGAAGCTGTGGCTTAGAGGCACGGGGTCCCTTGCTCCCGCACAGATGCCCCTCCCCGACGTGGGGGTCCCCAGCCTCCTCGTGGTCAGACATGGCACGGCAGCATCAGGTCGGAGCGGGCTCCTTCCTCCTGGCCCTCGGGGGGCGGCTGCCCGGCTCCAGCCTTGACGCTCCCGCTCTGGAGGGAATCCCACTCTGACCCCGCCTTTCAGCCGCTTCAGCAATGAGACTCAGGCCCTGCGGGGTCCTGCTGCCACCTGAGGGGTCAGCCAGGCCACAGCGCCCGCTGCTGAGCCCGCCTACCAGAGGGCCCTAGGTCGACACCCCAGTGCCCACCCGCATCACCCACCGCACACCCCTGCCACCACCACCCTCATCTGGGAAGCGTCTCTGGCTCCACTCAGAGAAGACCTGGGGGCCTCTGGTCCAAGCAAGCGTGCCACACCCAGCTCCCTGAACCCACCGGCCGTCAAGACCTCAGGGGGTGCTCCGAGGCACGATCAGACGAGGGGACCTTGCGTGGCTTCAGAGAGGGGTCTGGGCCAGGGCTGGGCACTAACGGGAGAGGGGCACAGGCAGGCCCTCTGGGGGTTTTCTGACTCATGACATGGGCGTGGGGGCGGCATCAGAGAGCTGGCCAAGCCGAGGCCTCCAGGGCCTTAGGGCCACTCCCGTCTCTGAGGACGTGAAGTGCGTCCAGCCTGGCCAGGCCCTGCTGGTCCCCCCGCCTCAGAAGGCAGCCCTGTTGACTCCCTGTGTGATCTTCCCCGGGGAAGCATGGGGCAGGACGTGACCAGGTCCCAGCCAAGAGGGGAAGGAAGCGAAGGGGCACGCAGCCCAGGGACCCCCAAGGCCCGCCTCCTGCCTGGACACGCAGACCCCTGGGGACAGGTGCAGGCTCCAGTCCACCCCGCCTGGTCGCGCGCCCGGCACAGGGCAGCGGGTGGGTGAACATCCCCGAGGAGCTCGGCAGAGTGGGGGGTGGGGCAGGAAAGACAGGCCAGCCCAGCCCGTCCGCTGATAAATGCCAATAAATATGCAAATGGCGGTTCTAGAAACGCTCTTCTTCCTTTCCAATTCAATTGCAGTAACCCAGGGGGTGAATCGCTATAAATTAGGGTGTGACTTGTAAATAGCATTTTTTCTGACATCCCTAAAGCACTGCTGGATCTTCGGAGTTTATCAATTGCTGATGTATGTGAGTTTATATAACCACTCTGTAGTTAATAAGAATGATCCTCCAACTAAATAAATTTATATTTTAAAAAAAAGAATGATCCTCAGAGCAGTACCAGAATTGGGGTGTGTTTTAGAGCTCCTGAATGTCGCGATCCGGGGTTATGGGGGCTGCAGGCTGTTGCTTGGTCATGCCCCTACCCTTGGGAGCAGAGCGGGTGAGGTCTGTAGTGGGCGCAGCGCAAGCGAGGGCACCCGCACCGGCCGCCTGCCCGAAATCCCCAGAAAGGCAGACCCAGAGCTGTACTTACCCACTGCTGAGCGCGGTGCTCCGGGCCAGGAATTCCGAGCACTCAAGACCCGGCCTCGTTCAGGGAGGATGGGGCTGTTGGAATGGGGTGCACCCGCGGCCGGCACAGAGACACGGGTGGGTAGTGGAGACTGCTGGGGCTCCGGGAGGGAGCCAGCCCCCACTCAGGACGATGGGCGCAGAGGAGGTGGAGGATTCCAGGGGTCACCAGCGGTCATGGAATGGGCATTGACTAAACGGGAATAACCTGGGTGATGGCCAAACCCTCAGCAGGGTCACAGGTCAGACCTAGGAGTGGCCAGGCTCTGCAGGACAGCTGGGAGGAAAGGTTTTGCTTGATGTCCCCCTGGGGTCCACCCACCCACAGCCATAAACGGGGAGGGGTCTGTCCACTTGGGTCCACCCACATCTATAAATGGGTCTTGCAAGAGAAAGGAAGCGGCCGCGCTCTCCGGCGTGCTCGCCGCTGACCCAGAGGGGAGCCTCCGCAGGTTCTCCTCCTCTGGGGGTCCTAGAGCCAGCCGCCAGCTTCCTCCAAGTGCCTCTGCGGACACCGCTCCTCCAGAACCGCGGGAGCAGGCACTGCCCGACCTGCATCCCAGAAAGCCCCGAATCAACACAGGGCCGCTCGTTCCTAAGGCTGCCCGTGGGCTACAAGTCAGAGCCGCGGGGGAGAGGCTTCACGTCTGGGGCCACCCACCCACACCACGTGCTCTGCTCAGCACACCAGACTGTTTCAGCCCACGGCGGGAAAGACAGCTATACTTCCAGGACAGGAGCAAATGCACAGACAGCTGACAGGCACACAGCGCGCACACACACACACACACACACAACCATGCCCCCCCCACACCTGCACAGAGCACGTCCACACACAGCACACACACATGCACAAGCACACACACACACACACACATCCACACACAGATACCTGTGCACACACACAGCACACACACATGTACACACATGTACACACCCACACACCCCTTCACATAGCACATCCACAGGCACAGAGCACACCCACACCCACCTCTTTGTCACCTTTCCTTAAGAATGGGATACACACACTCTGAGAACAGTATTAGCAACCTAACCAACCCGAGCTTTAAGAACATCATACTGTGCCCAGGGCAGATTTATTTCAGGGATGCAAAAAGGGTCTGAGCCTAGAGTGAAAGGTAGAAGCTGTGTGCAAACAGTGATAACATTCTACAAACACTGCTGAATTTAAAAATCTTTTTTGAAAACATTAAAATGTTAGAAGACAGTTCTTTAATGTCATCTGTATACCTACCTCTGTATCTTTACGTGTGCCTGTGTGTGCCTGTGTGTGTCTGTGTGCCTGTGTGTGTCTCCCTGTGTGTGCGTGTGTGTGTCCCTCTGTGTGTGTGTGCATATGTGCATGTGTGTCTGTCCCTGTGCCCCTGTGCGTGTGTCTGTGTGCCTGTGTGTCTGTGTCCCTCTGTGTGTGTGTGTGTGTGTGCATATGTGCACGCATGTCTGTCCCTGTGTCCCTGTGTGTGCGTCTGTGTGCCTGTGTCTGTGTGTGTGTGTCCCTCTGTGTGTGTGCATATGTGCATGCATGTCTGTCCCTGTGTCCCTGTGCGTGTGTCTGTGTGCCTGTGTGTCTGTGTGCCTGTGTGTGTGTGTGTGTCCCTCTGTGTGTGTATGTGCATATGTGCACGTGTGTCTGTCCCTGTGCCCCTGTGTGTGTGGTGTGTGTGAACGTGTATATGTGTGTGTCCCTGTGTATGCACATGTGTGTGTATGCCTGAGTGTGTGTGGCTGTTTGATCAGTGTCTCATCACACATGCAGCCCTGTGGACATAAATCAGAAAACATCTGATCTGATGGCCCCAGCCCACCGTCGTCACTGCCCACCCAGGAGGGCACCGGGGCCAGACACGCCCACCCCAGGACTGTGCTGGTGACACGTGCCGCTCCTGTGCAAGCGATTCCATCCGCTTCAGTCTCAAAAGTGTCCTGAGTTCATCGATAAATTATGTAATCACCCCACCTAAGACATGAAATGAAAATAAATCTACTGCATTGCCAATAGTTGGCCAAACATATTTATTTCTGATGTTAAAATATCAGGAAAAATTAAGGAAGTCAAAGGAAAAAAAAGATTAGAATTCATAAGAAAGTTCAAGCTCTAAATACATGCATAAAAATACAGTCTTCTTCTGTTGGCCATCAATAGTTAGGTAAAAAGGATTAAAGACCCCAGCCCCAGCTAACGACAAAGCTGCAAAATACAGGCAAACGTTAGAGACACGAAAGGAGGTGCAGTCCAGTCGCTCAGCCGTGTCCGACTCTGCGACACCACGGACTGTGGCCCGCCGGGCTCCTCTGTCCGTGGGATTTCCCAGGTAGAACACTGGAGTGGGTGGCCATTTCCTCTTCCAGGGGATCTTCCTGACCCAGGGATTGAACCCAGGTCTCCCACATTGCAAGCAGATTCTTTACCGTCTGAGCCACTGGGGAAGCCCTGAAAGAATGATAGAGATCACCTAAGTTATTAGGGCGATCTCCGTTTTTCTGGATGAAAACACTCTGTATTAGAAAGTTGTCCAAACTAGTCTATAAATTAGATTTTAACCTCACAGAAAATAGCTTAAATTTACTTGAAAAATTATTTTTAAACTTCTAGAAGAGCAAAGGCAGAGAATACTCAAGAAAGTTCCGCAGCATTTATTACAGCTGAGTCTTGCCCTGAAACCCTTGCCACAGACAGTCCGTCCCGCAACCCTGTCGCTGTCCCATTTTGTGGATCAGGACACCGGGGCCCAGAGGGGTTCCTCCACCCCCATGTCAGTGTCCGTGAACAGTGCTGACAGCCACACCCCAAAAAGGTGCTGCCCGGAGGGCGCTGAGCCCAGAGCTGCTCGCAGGGGGACAGGCACGTAGGACCTCTCCCCGGAGTCTGTCCACGCCACTGCCCACCGCCGCCCTGCCGGCAAACAGGGCCTGCTGCCACCATCACGGGGTGCAGTGGTTTTCCGGGGCCGCATAAACAGCCTCCTGAAGCTCAGAGCATCGCGACCGGCACCGGCCAGACTCTGGGCTGAGGTCACGGTGTGGGCGGCTGGCTTCGCTACTGGGGGCCCTGGTGAGCACGCCCTTCCCAGCACAGCCTGCGCACAGGCGGGATTCAGTGCCCGTGGCCACAGAGCCGAAGCCCCTGGCGCTGGGGGCTGCTCCCGGGCCGCCCGCACCCGGCCCTCCAGGTCAGCCCCGGGGTCCTCCTGGGGCCAGTCCTTCTCTGGCTCAAAACTCTGACCGCTGGGCCCGTGACCAGCTGGAGAAGGCTCTCGGGCTTTTCAAGGGCGGGGGCTGAGCTTGGGCCCACCTGCTAATCCTCCTCTCTTCATGTGACAACCCAACCGCGGGATGAAATCCACCCAGCTTCTGGTCCTGGGGACCCGGAAAGGGAGCAGTCTTGGGTGCGGCAGGGACAGTCTGGGGATTCTGAGTGCCAGGTACATGAAGGGGTGAAGTCCTGCGTAGACAAGTCCGCACACGTACTATCACGTGTCTTCTTCCCGTTGCTCAGTCGCGTCCGACTCTGCGGCCCCACGGACTGTAGCACGCCAGGCTTCCCTGTCCTTCGGCCTCTCCCAGAGTTTACTCCAGCTCATGTCTGTCAGGTCAGTGGGAAGGTCCTTTATCGAAACCAGAAACCAGGGTTGATCCTAGGAGGCTCTGAAGGTTTCTCACCAAGACGCCACGTCTGGAGCGGGCACCCCACGCTGCTTATCTCAGTGTCAGGAACCGTGACCTCTGAGACCCCCACGTGCCTCGCACTTTGTGGGCCATGTGGGCCGAGCAGAGACCCTCCCGCCTGGATTGGGTCCCTCGACTCAGGGGCCGCTCTGGAAAGCAGCCAGAGGGAGGGAGTGTGGCCCAGAGTCCCCCTGCAGGCTGGTCAGCCAGGCAGGAAGCTGGGGAGTCCAGGGTGGTTGGAAGCGGGGGTGGTGGGGGCGGGCCAGGCTTCCCGGGGTGGGTCCTGAACTTGGAACCCCAAAGGCTCTGCCTGCACCCGCCCCTCCCCAGGCAGCTTCCGAGTGAGGCCATCGTGGGCACCACTGGCGAGCCCTCTCTCCTCCCAGACCACTCCTGCTTCCCCCACCCGGCCCTCCACGTCAGCCCCGGGTCCTCCTGAGGCCAGTCCTTCTCCAGCTCAAAACTCTGACCGCAGGGCCTGCAAGAAGAGGACCCGCGTCCCAGGGCTGACGAGCAGGGTGGGTATGTGCTGCAGAGGAAGCCTTCATCCCAGCCCACCTGCCTCACCACGTGAGGTCGGGAGATTAGGGTGCCCCCCGGNGCCCCGGGTCCTCCTGAGGCCAGTCCTTCTCCGGCTCAAAACTCTGACCGCAGGGCCTGCAGGAAGAGGACCCGCGTCCCAGGGCTGACGAGCAGGGTGGGTATGTGCTGCAGAGGAAGCCTTCATCCCAGCCCACCTGCCTCACCACGTGAGGTCGGGAGATTAGGGTGCCCCCCGGAACTGCACGCAGATGGTTAGTGTGGAATCGTGTGCATTTTCTGTGTACACAACTGTGCACATTTCTGTGAAACTAACTTTCATTGGGACTTTCAGAAACTGTGACGGTCTCCTCCGACCTCCAGCAGAAGAGAGGAAACAGGCTCTCTCACTGTGGCCTGGCTCTAAAACCGACGGCAGACGCTGTCACGGCGCCGCCCCGCGCGCCACCGGCCTCCGGTCCAGACTCCCACCTCCCGCGGAGCCAGCTTCTAGGCTCCTGGGGACAGGCGGGTGGCGGGGCAGGGCCCCAGATCTCTCTACTCCGCACCCTGGACAGCGCTCCTGCAGAAAGGGAATCACTCCTGGGAGCACCCTCCAAGTAAAGAAAGGGGAGTGGGAGGCACCGGGATTCTGGAAAGCAGCCGGCTTGGAGTCCAGGCTCCCCCGTCCGTGTGGACAGCCTGAAGGAACAGGTCGGGCACTCCAGGCTGCACGTCGGGACTGTGGTCTCCTCTCATGTTGGAGGCCTGGCCTTTGGGTTGAAGCACACAAACGGGCTCCTGCTTCCCTGGACGCAGAATAACTTTGCGTCCGATTTAATTAAAGTGAGCCCAGTCCTGTTCCTCTTGCCTTTTCTCTCAGACAGTGTTTTTCTTCTAACTGGGGCTTAGGACACCCCCCGCCCCAACTCCCCAGCCTAGACGCCTTGGGCTGCAGAGAGTGGCCACTCCCGACAACCTGACGGGCTCTCCCGGGAGGAGACACAGCCCCACGGGTTCATCCAGAGGGGCTCCAGGAAGTCCCTCCCGTCTCGGCACGGAGAGATTTGAGGTTTATCTGCAGGAGGACTCTGATGTCCTCAAACCGTCCAAGAGCCGTAACTCAAGACAGCCAGCCTCGGCCTGTGCAGGCATGCCAAGTCCCCCCGAATCTCATCACCGGGGTGTCCCTTGTCCCCAGGCGTCCCTGCCGACGTGTGCCCTAGGGAGCTCCAAACAGGGTGGGTGGAATGGGGCAGACCTGCCCTGGATCCGGAAGGCGCGCCGAGATTCAGGTTTTGCGTCTCTGTCTGACTCCAGTGCGTGTTTGAGGCAGGCGGGTGTGGGCCGACCCGTTTATCATCCTAAGGAAAGCTTTCAGGGGTTCCGAGCCACCTGAGCTGCCAGCTGTCAGGGTGCGTCCCGTCACACGAGGCTGCGGCCAGGAAGCTAAGCCAGACTCTCGGATCGCGGAACGCTGGGGTCCCCCAGGCTGGGATCAGGCCGCGCTCCCACGGGAACCCCCAAGGCGCCCGCCTGCTTCCTGCTTTCCGGGGTCGGCTCTACCCCACCCTGCAGTCGTCCCGGCTCCCCTTGGGCCCACAGTCCAGCGGCTGGCGCACGGCGCGCGGGCCCCACCCCTTCCCCAGACGCGTGCCGCTCAAGACGGCAGGTAATTCTCTGCTGACTCTCAAGATAAATGGCCTTCCACGGTCTACCCGGGCTTGTGGAGCCACAGCTGTTTTCGTTTTATCTGCGTCTGGGATTTCGGCAAGGTCGTGTAATTTTCGCATTTTCCCAAATTGAGCGGTTTTCGTTCCCACTCCTGCCGCAAGGCCGCATCACAGGAGCAGTCTGGGCTGTCTCGGAAGGGCAGCGCTTTCGAGCTTTGAAAGACAGCTTCACTTGAAAAGGAGCTCTGCAACCCATTTTCTGGGTCCCGCGCGTTCCGGATACTCAGGCCCGCTTCCTCATCAGTCATACATGCATTTTCCATGTGACTCGAGGATAAATGGCCTTAATAAATCCCATTATCCTGAAGAACAATAAAAATAACAGGTTGCTGACACTGGAGCCGTGATAAATAACATTTTATTATTTTTTTTTATTTTGCCACGTCATGATCGTCTCTTTCCTCCCGCCTGCTCTTGATGGACTGTCTCCCTGCAAACCCGGCCAGGGATGCTGGGCAGCACCCCCTTCACTCCCCGGGGAGACAGACAGCCTGGGACCCCATCTTTAGGCATCAGCAAGTGTGAAGGCAACCATCCCGCGCGGTCAGGGACAGACCCCGACGCTCCAACCACGGGATTGGACAGTCCCAGCCTCGCAGCCACTCCATCCCTCCATCTCCTTAGCAGAAGAATCTGGAATCCTGGATTTCTGCACCCACGGTCTGATCGGTTTGATTATCAGAGGCCCAAGCCTGGACACTAAGTGTTGCTCAAACTCGAGCTACGAGAGCAGCGTGGAGGGCACCAGAACAATCTGGTAAACTCCGAGGCGCTTTCGGGAGTCCTGGCCAGCACGCGCAGGTGATGGCTTGCTCCACCAGCGTCCTCAGGAGGAGGCGACTTGTGTGACCTGATTGTCACACCCTTCACGTGCCTTTATCTGGCCCTCGGAGAAGGACGCAGCCTCGAGAAGGTGCTGGAAAAATGTTCCATTAGGAAGTATACCCTCCTCAGTGGCCCAAGTTCTAGACAGGTGGTGGGGAGGGGGGATGAGGTTTGGGTTGAAAACCTGCAAATGCAGTCACCGGCCTGTCTTCCTGAAGCCACACGTGAGCGCGACCATAACCCAATGCCTTCCTTTCCCTAAAATCGCCCTCTCAGCTGTTCTGGGAGCCTGCATCCCCCCAGCCCCCTCGCTCACATCCCCTAAGGAGCCCTCCTGCTCACATGTCTGATCTGAGCAGGTTCACGGTCAGTGTGTCCTGGAGAAACTCTCTCCCTTTCATTTATACCAGTGCTCACAGACCCCCCACCCCTCCACCCAGGCCCAGCCCCCAGTGCTCCCGGGGAGCGCTGGCGACGGGAGCAGCCCTCTGAAGACCAGCCGGGTCCTGAGGGGCCAACCTGACTCCTGACACCCACCGACCCAGCAGAGCAGGACCTGCACTCAGCCCCCGTCACAGGAGGGGCGGCTGAGGCGGGGAGGGGGCTCGCCGGGAGCAGCCGCGCTCTCTCCTTGGAGGCAGGAAGCAGTCAGGGCAGGGGTGGGATGTCCGGGACCCCTGAGTGGACTGGCGCACATCTGCAGGGTGCTGCATCACCTCTGGGCTCCGAGGGTGGAGGGTGCTTGTCCAGGAAGGTAGACCCCCTCTTGGAGTGGCCGGGGTGCCCCAGGGGAGGGGGAGACGCAGCACACAGGACCCCAGGCTGCTGGCCACCCTTCCTGCCCCTCAGACCTCCGGCTCCCCACCCTCCCCTCTACCACCCCTTCCCCACACCTGGACCCACCCGCCGGCCACCCTGCCATCTCGTCCGTCCATGACGTCTGCCCCTCCTCCCGGGCTTTTTGCCTTTGCTCCAGTCTGGAAAGGATCCAAGCTTCACAGTCAAGATCTAACGGTCTGGGGGGTCTTCTGGAATTTCTCTGCCCCCTCCCGCACTCCACACCCAGTCTGGCGTCTCTATCTCAGGCCTGTGTCCCACCTCAGCAGCCAGCTCCCTGGGCTCACACGTGCTCAGGAACATCCCTGGTCTCTGAAAGTGACCACAGCCACCCCTGCACTCAGCCTGCCCTCTGCTGCTCAAACAGGTTAGGCCGTGATCACAAAACCCGAGTTGCTCAGGGCTCTGGAGGCTGGACGTCCAAGGCCAGGGTGCAGGCAGGCTCCGGTCCTGGGGGGAGCTCTCCTGCAGACAGCACCCTCACACTGGGGAGGGGGCTCCCACCTCTCCTTAGAAGGGCACTGATCCCATGATGGTGCCCCACCCTCATGACGTCATGGAAGCCCACCAGCGCCCAGAGGCCTCCCTCCCGACACCATCACACTGGGGGCTAGGACTTCAGTTCACTCCTGTGAGTTGAGGGGGTGGGGCGGGGTGGCGGGAGACAGACATTCTTCTCACTGAAGACACAGCAGTCCCGGGCAGCTTCCCCCTGAACTCCTGTCAGTTCCTGGGTCCCGTCTTCCATCCGGCCCCGCATCCTCCTCCCGTGACCACCCCCAGTGTCCCCATTCTAAACCAGCCCACCTATCGCGGCAGGCAACTTTCCACAGGGGCCCAGAGGCTACATACATCTCCGAGATGCTCCGAGCTTCCCAGGTGGCTCTAGTGATAAAGACCCTGCCTGCCAAAGCAGCAGACGCAAGAGACGCGGGTGTGATCCCTGGGTCGGGAAGCTCCCCTGGAGGAGGGCATGGCCACCCACTCCAGTCTTCTTGCCTAGAGAATCCCATGGACAGAGGAGCCTGAAGGGTTACAGTCCACGGGGCTGCAAGGAGTCAGACACGACTGAAGTGGCTTAGCACGCACAAAGGCAGATGCCTCTAAGTGGAGCGTGGGCCTTCCAGTCCTGACCCACGGCTGCCAAGACCAGCACGTCACCTACTGTCTCACCGGGTCACAGGCTAGACTCCTGTCCTCACGGCTGCTTCTCCCAGCGTCTGTCCTGCTTGGACACGTTCTCCTCTGGACACACACCCTTCACCTGCCCACTCACTGCACATCAGAGATCTGAGCACATTCAGGGGTTCCGGGGGTCTGGGTCGCGTGCAGACGTAACGACGTGGAGAGAATGCAAGCCACGGGGATTCGCCTCCGCAGAGAGGAGCCTGACGTGGCCTCAAATGCCCGGGTCGTCCAAACACCGCCAACACGAGGAGCAGAGTCGGACAGCATGCAGGAGGGGCGGACGGAACCAGGTGCGATTCAAAGGCGGGTGATCACGTGGAGGCACTCCTCCCAGAGCTTGGGAGGCTGAGCGTGTGGGTCCCTGAATTGCAGCCCTCCTGCAGGGCAAGGCCGTGGGGCCTGTCAGCGTCCGTCCATCCGGCCAGCTAGCCCTGGAGCCGCAGCTGCGTGGACACCTGCCTTCCCCCTCCTGCACCCGCAGCGTTCACGGAAGCCCCGCTCGCATGGAGCTCACCGAGTTATGAAGGGAGAATGAGCAGTCATTTCATGGCGATAAGGGCCCCGTCAGAGGGACGGTGCGGGTTCCCAGGCCGGCCGCCTTGCCTCCTGGGGGCTACGGCGGGTCCGGCCATTCGCTCGTCCACTCCGTGCTCCTGCCCCACCTGTGAAATGGGGCTAGACTGAGTCGCGTGGCAGTGCCGGCCTGCAGTCTCATGTGGAGCTAGCCAGGATCTTCCTCTTGTCTTCATCCTGAACCGGAAGCTCATCCAGATTAAAAAGTCTGCAACGCGGATGAACAGGCCGTCTGGACGAGACGGGGAGGGGACAGGCGGCCACGCGCCTGTGGCGACACTGATGGGCTGGCCGACCCCCAGCGGAGGCTCCACCGAACGCCTCCCTGCCGGCAGGTTCGGCCAACCCTGGCCTTGTCTCCCCGGGGTGTGAAGACGGCTGCTGCGGTTGAGGTTGTCTGAAGCTACAAGGACGGACAAGCACGTGACCCTCAGGGCGCTGCAAATCCCAAGAACCAGGTCTGAACTTGGTGCTTAGTTCACAGCTGGGCTTCCCTGGTGGCTCAGGGGTAAGGAATCCACCTGCGATGCAGCAGATGCGGGAGTCCTGGGCTCGACCCCTGGGTCGGGACGATCCCCTGGAGGAGGGCATGGCCACCAACTCCAGTATTCTTGCCTGAAGAATCCCATGGACAGAGGAGGCTGGAGGGCTACAGGTCGCAAAGAGTCGGGCACGACTGGATGACTGCCACGCTTCCTACAGCTGTGGGGTGGAGGGTCTCCAGAGCTGGGGGCCACAGGAGGGGGGCTGACCCCTGGGTGAGGACGTAGCCTGTGCTGCCCGGCAAAGACACACATTCACCTGGACGCTGGGGCTGCGGGGGGGACAGTCGTTCTGGCTGGAAGGATGCCTCAGCTTTGCCTGAACAGTGACATCCACCACTGTGGCCAGCCTTGGGGACATGGCGCTTGGTTTCCCAAGGGACCCCTTCCTTAGAGGGCCTCACACATGGTTTCATGACAATCTGTTGCCATCTTGAAATTCTTAGTAATTTTTGGACCAGGGTCTCCAGAATTTCAGTTTCCCCTGAGCCCTGTGAATGATGTAAGTGGCTCTGCCCACCGCAAACACAGTCCCCAAAGGATGCTGTGGTGTCATTTGTCTGGAAGATGGGATGCCATTATTTGGGGGAAAAGAGAGACTTTGTGGGATTGAAAGAGTGCACAACCCCAGAATATTCCTGTGGAAAAACTCCCACTCAGAGTTACTGATGCAAGCTGCATTGCGTGAGGGCTGGGTTTTGTTGGCACGGCGCCCTGGGTCTTCTCTTTACCGACACCAAGGGCTGAGCCCATGGGCCTCTGGACCAGCATCAACAGGCCTAGATGATAGCCTCTGTCCTTGTGGGTGCCAGCGACCATTTGGCAAGAAGAGAGACATTTGAATTGTGATAAAGACTCTCTTCTTTAAATACTGGGTCAAAAGCTCATGTTTTTTGTAAGAATTGAGAAAAGAAATCAGTGGGTCCGTAAAACCATGATTGGATTCCAGGCCTGTTAACGGATGTGGGATTTTTTTGAGTCCCCCAAAGCTTGTGATTCTTCTGATCGAACCGGACTTGAATGTACATGCTTGCTAAAATCAACTTCCTGAGCTTCTCCACAAAGCACATCACCTTGGGAAAAGAAAAAAAGAATAAAACCCAATGGAAGAAGGGACAGCCTGGATATTCTAGGAGGCAGGAAAACAGGGCCAGGCTGACTCATGATATTAGATCAAAGGAGAGGGGACCAGAGAAGATGTGGCAAACAGCCGTCGAGGCAGAATTTAGGTTTCCAGCGATACCTACCTCTCAGGGATCGGGGATTCTTAGCCATTTTACAGTCTTCAGTCCTAGATTCCCCAAAGGGTTCAGACGCTGGGCAGGCTGAGTGTTTAGCGGGGAAAGGATAACAGTCTTTCCTTTCTACTCAACAGGAACTCTGGAACCGAGAACCGTGATTTAGAAGCTAGAGCGTACACAGTCCTATAGGGTCCCTCTGCCCATTCGGAGGGTCGGGAACCAGGGGTGGAGCGAGACGGACCTCCAGCCCCTCGCTGGCCAGGTTTGCCACAGGCGGATGCCCGCGTGGGGAGAGCAGGGGTGCCTGCCGGCTGGAGGGCACCACGCCTGTTCAGGCAGCCTGCCTTCCGCTGGCGCTCAGCGCCTCGGGGCTGGCCCAGGGTCTGCACGCACAGCCTAGCCTCCTTACGGACGCCAGGGCACGTGGCAGCTGGAGAGAAAGCCGGGGGGTGGGGGGGCCTGCAGCTCTTCTCATGCATTTTCCTGGTTGATCATCAGCCAATCTGGAAAGAATCCACCCTTGCGTTCACAAGCATACTAAGAACGCAATCCATTTTATTCTGACTTAGAGGAGACGCAAAGGCATGACTTAACTATTCTCAGGACATTCAGGCCCTCCAAGCCAGGAAATGGACGGTGGGTCCCCTCGGATCAGCGGCTGATGCACAATCAGCCTTGATAGTTTACGCATTTGGGGATTCCCCCCGGGGAACTGACAGACACAGTGAGTTTCGAAAGGACAGGCTTCAAACTAGCAAGAGAATGTTTAACAGCAGTAAGGGGAAAGATTAAAAAAAAAAAAAAAAAACTTAGGGAAATTCTTACAGGAGACACCCAGAGAGGTTGAAATGCAAAGCCCAGTGGCGGGGGAAGAAAGCCAGCCCTTGTGAGCAGGAGAGGAAGCCACTTGGGCCCCCCAGAGCAAGTCCCATTTAAGGATTTCATAGCACTGAGGGAAAGCTCAGGGCAAGAGCAGAAGGGGACTAGGGGTCGACAGAGGACGAGATGGCTGGATGGCATCACCGACTCGATGGACATGAGTTTGAACAACTCCAGGAGTTGGTGAAGGACAGGGAAGCCTGGCGTGCTGCAGTTCACTGGGTCACAAAGAGTCGGACACGGCCTGATGACTGAACAACAACCAAACACAGCACAGTCTCGTTAGCCTCAGACGAGAGCGAAGCGGCAGAGACAGAGAGGAAGGTGAAACGGTTTAATACGAGATCCCGTAACGGCGCGTGGGACCAGAGGCCTGGCTTGAGATCCAGGGGCCCTTCCGGTGAACCCCAGGAGGCCAGGCTACACGAGGCCCTTACCTCCCCGGGTGACACTTGGCCAGGAGCCCAGGGAACGAGTGACCACTCACTCCCGGGCCCCTGAGGGGAAGGGTCTGTATCATGCCCAAGACCAGCACCTCCAAGGAAGAGGTTTCAGGGTCAGTGTCCAAAACGAGGGGTGGCCAGGTGCGCTGAGGCAGGTTGACATTTTCAGCTCCCGGCGTGCGGGCGCGGGGGCAAAACCTCAGCACTGATGTCAGGAGGAGCGAGGAGACACCGCAATGGGCGGCCCAGCAAAGCTCGTTTCCATGTCAGGTAACTCATCAAAGAGCCTGTAGAAAGCAACAGGGCAACAGCACTCGGCTGGTCATTCACGAAGTACTGGTTGAAAATGGTCACAATTTAAAACTGCGTGGGCAAAGCTCAACCAGGATGACAAGGCAGTCGTTTACTCAGGGGACCCCAGCTTAGCCGCTGAGCTAAGAGACCTGGAGACAGAAGCATCCACAGCAACCAACCAAGGACACAGATGTTTGTCTAAAAATGTGCTCAGCGGTCACCAAGCCCTGATGGCTGGGGCAAGGGGCAGACGAAGAGACGGGCCCGCAATGAGTATCAGGCTCGAGAGGAAACACTGAACTATCCCAGCCGCTGTTGTGATAATCCTGAAATGCGTCCTGAGATACAGGCACACTGGCCATCTTTGGGAATACTGAACTGCTTACAAATGAATCGCAATTTTCAGATTCAACTCTGGCGTCAGTACACCTGAGTTTCAATCCTGGATTCTTCTCAGATTAGCCATAAGACCCTTGGACTTTAGGGTTGAAAAAAAAAAATCTTGAGAGGTTCTGTGGACAAGGAAAGGATAAAAGGGTGAGAAGTACTTTGTGCTGTTTTGGGGTGAAAGTTAAACATTCGGTAAGACATTGTTGCTGCTGCTGCTAAGTCGCTTCAGTCATGTCCGACTCTGTGCGACCTCATAGACGGGCAGCCCACCAGGCTCCCCTGTCCCTGGGATCCAGGCAAGAACCCTGGAGTGGGTTGCCATTTCCTTCTCCAATGCAGGAAAGTGAAAAATGAAAGTGAAGCCTCTCAGAGTATTGTTACTGTTGCTGTTATACAGGCTAGAATACTGGAGTGGGTAGCCATTCCCTTCTCCAGGGGCATCTTCCCAACCCAGTGATCGAACCCTGGTCTTCCGCATTACAGGCAGATTCTTTACCATCCAAGCATCCCTGGTGGTCCAGTGGGTAAGACTCCACACTTCCACTGCAAGGGGCACAGGTTTGATCCCTGGTGAGGGGAGTAAGCTCCCACATTTCATGCAGTGCAGCCAAAACAAAAAAAAAATTTCACTGCGTGGCTGGTGGCTCAGACAGTAAAGAGTTTGCCTGCAATGCAAACTTGATCTCTGGGTCAGAAAAATCCCCTGGAGAAGAAAATGGCAACTCACTTCCGTATTCTTGCCTGGAGAATCCCATGGACAGAGGAGCCTGGTGGGATTCAGTCCATGGGGTTGCAGAGACTCAGACACGACTGGGCACAACACAGCCCAGCTCAGGGTTATTCTAGGAACCAAGAAGCAGGACATCCTCTCACCTGATGTCCTGTTTTACTGGCCCATCAGCTCAAACTTCCTTGCCGCCACGCTTCTCCTGAGACTTCTCAGAGCTGTCTCTCCACCTGGTAGAAGAAGCAACAGGAGAAGAAAAAAAAATGCTGCTTTTATTAGACAATGCAAACCAGAGACATCAATTTGCTGACAAAGGTCCATCTAGTCAAAGCCATGGTTTTTCCAGCAGTCATGTATGGATGTGAGAGCTGGACTATAAAGAAAGCTGAGCGCCAGAGAATTGATGCTTTCCAACCGCGGTGCTGGAGAAGACTCTTGAGAGTTCCTTCGACAGAAAGGAAGTCAAATCAGTCAATCCTGAAGGAAATCAGCCATGAATATTCACTGGAAGGGCTGATGCTGAAGCTGAAGCTCCAATACTTTGGCCACCTGATGGGAAGAGCTGACTCATTGGAAAAGACCCTGATGCTGGGAAAGATTGAAGGCAAGAGGAGAAGGGGGATGCAGAGGATGAGATGGTGGTATGGCATCACCGACTCAATGGACGTGGGTTTGGGTGGACTTTGGGAGTTGGTGATGGACAGGGAGGCCTGGCGGGCTGCAGTCCATGGGGTCGCAAAGAAGCGGACAACAACAGGAGAGTATGTCACTCAAGTCCCAGACCTGGAGCAAAGGCTGTTTTTTGATTTCTGTTTAAAAATAAAGTCATGGTTCAGAAGAGATATAAGTAACCTGCCCAAGCTCACAGAGTTAGGAAGCACCTGGGTCTGGTCCTCTCTGCGTCTCCAATCAGACCGGGCTCCTATCTCCTCCAAGAAAGGCCCCAGCCCTGTCTCTCCTGAGCCATCACTGTCGCCCTGATAGATAGACAGACACTCCTCCTCTCTCCCCCCACCCCCAGCCAGGGCTGAGACGGGCTCAGAGCTCCTTCCAGCCCCCGGGATGCAGGGCGGCCTTGGCCTGTGCCATCTGCAGCCTTCTCTCCTGCCACCCCGGGTTCACCTCTCTTGATGACAGACCCCCCAGCTAGTTCTCTCGTTCCAGCCACCTCCACCATCCTCTGAGCCTCTGCACGTGGCTCTCCAACCAGAAAGTCCTTCACGGCTGCCAGCGTGGCTGACCGCCCACAACCACAGAGGGTGCACCGGCCCGGCCCCTGAGAGGCCCCCGGTGAGGGCAGGGGAGTCAGCTGAGCCTGGGGGCTGCACGCAGGGGTGGCCCCGTCACCCCTGCAGCTCTGCTGGGTGTGGTCCTCGCTGCGTTCTGCGCTCCAGGCCCCTGTGCCCTCTGCCTGCCCTGGACCCGGCCATGCCTGGCTGTGGGTCAGCATCTGAGAACGTCAGTGCAGATGCTGAAAGGGAATGCTGGGGTGTCCCGGAGCTCGGGGACCCTGCCTCAGTCACTGCTATTCTGTGCATCTCAGCTGGAAGCACAGAGGGTCCAGACACCGTCGGGAGGACCCTGGAGCGGGGAGCAGCTCCCTCATCCGTTCCGACGAGGAGGACCAGCACGGGCTCCGAGCTCCGAGTCGGCTGTCACTCCCAGGTCAGGACCGAGAGGGTGCGGTGAGCCTGGCCCGGGAGGGAAAGCCCTTACGCGCGCCCTGGGCTGGGGCACAGCCGGGGGTCTGGTCACCTGGGTGGGGACAGCCGCTCAGTCGGAGCCTTTGTTTTAGTAACAGGCGCCTTCCATGGTGGTTACTCCTCCAATGTGTCTGCCGTCCGCGTCGCTTTACGGTTAAAGGGAAAATTTCTGTGGGTGAAGTTTGTTTAGCAAATTTATAAGTGAACTTGCCTCTGCTTGTTTTGTTCTTCCCTCTTAGGAAACCGCGTCCCCAGGTAAGAGAAGCTGCAGAGAAGAGCTGGGAGGAAGCGGGTGGGGGGTCGGGGGTGCTTCTGCAGAGAAGCGATCCCACCCAGAAAGGCGGAGTATTGTGAATTTCACTGGCCGGCGTGGCAACAGTGTCGGCCTCCACCGCTGCACCTGCTTGTACGGTTCAAATTAAAACCTGAAACCCAGCAAATCCCACCTCACAATGGCTTTCCGTGCTGGAGCCTGTGAATTAAAGGGCTCCCTTGTTTGAGCGGATTATTTCCCCGCCTCTGCCGGCTTCAAAGAAACGCGGGTCTCCCCTCACTCACTCGACTATTGATCCTCAATCAGGTGACTTTGTTTTGGATTCCTACTGAAACAAAGACAAATAGACACATTTTAAGCACTTTCGTGTATGGCTTTGTTTCAGTTCAGAATTCTCACTGTGCTGCTACTTCCTATTACAAAGATTACCAGGCAGTTGGGGGAAAATCGGGGAATTACCATAAATTCTCTTTGCTAAATACCAACACTTTCAGGCAAATTATCTCAATTGTAAAATACTTGGGCATCTCCAGTAATTATACGCAATTAACACCCCACCGCTGCTTTCCCTTCCCTTGTTAATTTAAAATCGAGTACCTGCACTCAGGAAAACGAAAAGATTAGCCAGCAGTGGAAATCAAAGGCATCTCTCAACGCCGCCAAAATAAAGCCAAACATTTATCCCACTCATCGGGCACTTCAGATTTCAGGCGAAATTTTTTCATACTCTCCTGCTCTTTAATGAACTCTGAAAGAATCTGAAGAGTAATTCCTTGAAGACAGAATGTTCTCAGGCTCTTTGTAAACACACCAGGAAAGTTTCTGCCCTAGCCGGCTCTCTATTCCAGGGCGTGACTCAGGTACCTGGGCTGGGATTCGTGAATTTCCCTCTGGGCCACATTGCACTACTTAAAAAAAAAATAACTTTTTGTTTTGTATTGGGGTATAGCGGCTTATAAACAATGCTTTGACAATTTCAGGTGAATAGCAAAGGGATCAGCCACACATACGCCTGTATCCATTCTCCCCCGAGCTCCCGTGCCCCCCGGGCCTCCACACAACACTCAGCAGAGTTCTGTGTCCAGAAGGTCCTCGTCACCTGTCCATTCATGTTGCACTGATTCTGACCTGCATCCCGTCCTCCCAGGGGCAGAAGGGAATCTGCATCTAAACTTCTGATCAGTCAGTCAACCTGCAGCCGTCCCAGTACCAGGCACCCCAGGAACCTGCCTGGGCCTGGCCCATGGAGACCCTTCTTCTCCCCACCTCCCACCGCCCTCCCCAGCAGTGACCTGGGGTCTGACTCTAGGGGCTTGTCCTGGGACCTGCAAAAGCTCCCCTTGGGCAGAGCTCCTGTCCCCAGACCCAAAGCCTGAGCTCTGTGTAAGTAACAGTAATTTATGGGAGCTGAGAGAGCAGTTCCCTCATGAACTTTCATTCGCAACCAACCATACCAACAGAGGCTTTCCACGACGGAGGAGACTGGCAGGCTACAGGCCGTGGGGTCGCAAGAGTCGGACCCGACTGAGCGCCTAACTCGCCACAGGTGGTGCCGTGGTAAAGAACCCGCCTGCGGAGCAGGAGACGCAGCTCGACCCAGGGTCGGGAAGAAGCCCCGGAGCGGGAAACGGCAGCCCACTCCAGTATTCTGGCCTGGACAACTCCACGGGCGGAGGAGCCAGGTGCGCTGCGGTCCATGGGGTCACAGGGTCGGACCCGACAGAGGACACATGCAACCCAGAAAAGAGAGAGGCGTCTTCAGGAAAATCAGAAGAGCCCAGCCCACACCTGCCGGGATACACGGACGACCCAAAGTCCAGACTTTCCAGAGGGAGGGCCTCTTGGGACGAAGACTTCCAGCACGGAAAACCAGAAGCTTCTGGGCAAATCCGACAAGTCGGTCACTCTCACATACCTTGCAGTTCAACTGTCCACGTGACCTGACTGGGCTCGCGTGGCTCAGCTGTGACCCCTGCCCTGAGGGCAGTGAGCCGCCAGTCCTGGCCTGGTCTGCACCCCGGCCGCCTTGATCCAGCCCGTTAGGAGGCCCTGGTGTCCAACGCTGCTCCAGACAAGGCCCTGTGTTGGCGAACAGTCTCACGTCCTCAAGCTAGGCCACCCAGCCCTTATCAATAAACTAATAGGATCTTCCTTATCAGCCGTCTCTTCACCAGCCAGTGTCAGAGGCCATCAAAGGGGCAATTCTCCCAGTGGCAGTAGGAGAGAAACTCATCTGGACTGAGCTTATGTTTCTCGGGAGAAATGTATTAATACTTCCATAAATATCCTTTTCTGCAGTATTTGAGCTTCAGGGGGGGTGCGGAGGAGGGGCCTATGAAATGGCTGTTCTGCCTCATCGTAAGCAGGTTCGGGCGCAGGGCACTGCCCACCTTGAGTCTGCCCTCCCAGGACACGCATCACTGTTCATGTCCCCTGGCCTTGGGGCGCCTGTCTCCGAGGGGCACCTACCCACCCCCTCCAAGGAACACATCGGGAGTTCAGCCACCCCTCCCAGCCCTGAGGGACTGAACGACTTCAGGGCACACTGAGGGGCATTGGGCTGCTGCTGCCCACAGCAAGGGGGAGCGGAGCACCAGCTCCTCACCCCACGAGGGCTCACCCCACTGCCCACGCAGTCCTCTGCTGGAATGTGAGCTCACCAGGTTTCCAGAAGCCGGTGGGAAGCATTTCCTCATCGGAAGCCACATCCCATGGCACGTCCTTGAGATCCTTGACGTGAGGGTTTATCAATGTTCTCAAATCGAAGTTGTAATGAAAAAATAAAAACAAAAAGCCAAACCGCCCGCCTGGACACGAGCCTCAGCCTGATCGCTGCCCACGGTCCATCTAGAGAAGGACTTCAGAGCCTGGAGTGATCAGCTCACCCCTGCTGACCTGGCAGGGTTCTCCATCCTCCTCGGGGTCGGGACTCTCTAAATGGGGCAGCGAATATCAAAGGGTAAAGTTTTGGTAATGACTGTATTGTAATAATACATAGCAACTTCTCCCATTAAGTTATTTTTACCATGTCTCAAGAACTTCCCTGTAGCTCAAATGGTAAAGAATCTTCCTGCAATGCAGGAGACCAGGGTTTGATCCCTGGGTCGGGAAGATCCCCTGGAGGAGGGCATGACAACCCACTCCGGTATTCTTGCCTGGAGAATCCCATGGAGAGAGGAGCCTGGCGGGCTGCACTCTGTGGGGTTGCAAAGTCGGACACGACTGAGTGACTAGCACAAGGCCTGGAGAGGTCGCTTGCCAAAACTATCAGCAGTGAAACGGCGCAGCAGAGCCTGCGAAAGTGGGGCGTGCAGCCACATACAGGCCACGCCAACATGACCTGTGTCTTCAGTGACGTAGAGGCCTGGACGTTTCTCGGTGGCATCAAGACACAGGATGACCCTGAACCCAAGCGGGAGCCATGCTCTCGTCTCTGAGTGATGTCTCTGCCCCAGGTTGCGGATGCTCCCAGGCTCCCACCCTGAAGAAGTGAGGTGTTGGACCGACAAATCAGCTAGAAACTAGAGTTACCAAGAGCTGGCAGGGCCCGGAGCGACCCAGCGCCCGTGTCTGTGACTCCAGGTGTTCCTTCCCAGCCCGCCTCCTGGGTGTGATCTAGAGCATCGCCCCAGAACTTCTTGCCACCCTGAAGATGTCCTGTATCTACGCCGCCCGCTGGACCAACCGCTAGTGTCAAGCGGTCGCTGAGCACCTGACTTGTGCCTGGTGAGACTGAGAGACTCCATTCAGAGTTGGACTGTAGCTGCACTTAGATTTAAAGCAGACAGGGCCGGCAGCTGCCGTGTGCCGAGTGCAGCTCCCACACTGAGCAGAGGTGCAGAAGAAGCCAGTAACTGTGTGTTTTAACCTGACACATATTTGCAGCATTTCTTTTACTTTTTTCCATTGAAATACTCAGTGTTGTTGCGTATAGGGAGAGATGGCCCCACCATAAAGCAGTAAAGCTTGTATATATCGATATGTGTTTGTTGCTGTTCAGTGGCTCAGACTGAAAGTGTCTGACTCTTTGCAACCCCATGGACTGCAGCACGCCAGGCTTCCCTGTCCTTCACCATCTCCCAGACTTCGCTCATACTCATCTGCATTGAGTCAGTGATGTCATCCAACCATCTGTCGCCCTCTTCTCCTTCTTAAATATATATTTGGGGAGGGTACAATTGGAATTATTTAGGAAAAGCCTTTAAAAAGTATATATTCTTTTTCCCAGGGATTTCACTCCTAGAGATCTACCCTAAAGACTTAACTGAGGTCTCAAAGTTTATGGTACACGATTATAAGTAATTATTCAGAACTATTTAAAAATCCCAAACAAACTCCATGCCCAAAATAGAGAAATGATTAAATGGATTAAATTTATCCAGTAGGATAAATTACAATCCAATATCCAAAAAGCAAATTGATATAGTACTAAGAACAGTAAATGACATAGGAAAATGTTTATGATATAATGTCAATGGAAACATCTGGATACCAAGCACTATATAAAATGACTCTTATTTTATTTATGCTTGTATTTGCATCCCCAAAAATATTGTCTGGGGTCATACCTGAGTGGAAGAATTATTTCCCTTTTACAATTTTCTATATTCTCTTCAATATGTCTAAATTGTTTTTACTGAAAGAAAAAGACAAAAATCAATGGCATGAATTCATTTAGTCCCCCAGTGTGTCATTCGAAAGTGGGCATTTGGAATCTTAACGGCACCCAGGGAGCGGAGGAAATGGCTCTCATCACTTACGGCTTGGTCACGCCATTAGGGTCCCATTTAGGTGTGTTCCTAGCAGGGAAATTAATTGACTGTTGGTTTAACGTGTCGATCCCTCCCGGACCTTCTGTCCCTTGCCTTGCCGTGTGCAGCTCTGCACCGTGTTCCCTGGAAACTCTGTTTCCAAGAGGGAGGTGGCAAAGACCCTGACGTTGTGGAAGACTCAACTATTTAAAACAGCAATAGCTGTGAAACAATCAAATGCAAAAGCCCGGTGACAGGCGTTGATGGACTTCGAGCGGGAGCTGCCTGCCGCCTTCCATGCCTCTCAGCAAGGCCCACTCGGGAGCTCTGGGAGGAGGAGGTAAGCGCTCCCTGGTGGATCTGGGTCCTTCCAGAGCTTCTGGTCTTATTGGGGCTGCAATGTGAGCCCAGCCGGGTGGCTGGGAGAGACAGCACAGTCTTAATCCCTCGCCCCGGGGAGGGCCAGGCAACACCTCCAGAACTGAACTCTATGCAAACTGGTGATGACTAACTTAGTGAATCACATCGAATTTCAAACTTGATTTTATTTTATTTTTTTATCAGCTCCTGGATAATTGTAGGGCAGGAGATGCCCAACTGACATCACGCCCCAGGCATCTGCCTGTCTTGCCACAGCCTCGCCTGCCAAGACAGGTGTCAAGATGACGTGGCTTCACCCAGGAGTGGTCCCCCTCTCCCCTGTCAAAACCTGCTGGCTCCCCCCTGATGGCAGAAAGCATCTTCTCTCTCCGCTCCATCAGCCGCCACTCCCAGTGGAGAGTTAACAGTCTCCCAGTCAATAATCAATGCAAAGGACTTTAAAAGAAATAGTGACCCTCCGATCTCACCTCGACATTCTTGTTTTGACACAACCAGTATCTGTTATTTTTAGAAACCCACCAAGTCGAAATTATCAGCCAAGTAAAGTCTAAATCACAGACTACGTTCCCCCCCTCCCTCCCTCTACTGAACTACTTGTGGAGGAAGGTGCCAGTTTTAAAAATAAACGAAGGATGAGTCATCCAGTACACTCCATCTGTGGACGAAGTCAGGTTGCCAGTCAGAAATGAACCCCGGGGCTCCCCTGACCCCGCTGACTTCCACACCCGGATGGTGAGCTCAGCTCTGTGCATCCATGTTTGGAAGCAGATTTCACACCAGAGTCAGAACCTGTCCTATTGCAGAGTCTAACTTGAAGAGATGGCTGTTCAGTAAGTCTGTGGTGTCCCCATATTAAAGATTCTGCAAGATGGTGGCCAAGGTGGCACAGTGGGAAAGAATCTGCCTGCCAGTGCAAGAGACCCCGAGAGACAGGAGTTCCATCCCTGGGTGAGGAAGATCCCCCAGAGAAGGAAACGGCAGCCCACGCCAGTATTCTTGACTGGAGAATCCCATGGACAGAGGAGCCTGGCGGGTTACGGCCCATAGGGTCACAGAGAGTCAGACACGACAGAAGTGACTTGCGCGCACACACACGTGTACACGCACAGGTGAATCACTTCACCGCGCATCTGACTCTGACAGAGACTGCAAATCAATTATACTCCAGTATGAAATAAACATCTTTAGAAATCAAAAGCAGATCCCACCGGTTCTATTTCCAGGGCAGTCTTACCTCACATAGAGAGGATAATTCCAGATGAAAACGAAGGGACAGCAGGAGCTAGTTGCAGAGTGTGGACCTGGGTTTTGAACCACTTCGTGTGGGCCGTGATCTCGGCAATCCGTCCAGATTTTGAATGGTAGCATTCGGGGGCTGTTGGTATCTTTCACTCTCCCTGACTCTGTCTCTTTTAAGTACGTGCATTGGTGTCTTCAGGATAAGTTGTAGGTAATTATTTATTTTTCAAATATATTCATGATTGCCCTCATTTAAATATTAAGCTTCCATATGTATTTTAAATTAATTCATTTACATTACAGACACACACATTTTCTTTTCAAATTGAAATCTCTACTCCACAGAGGCAAGCACACCCATAATATGGTATCCTCTGCGGGCAGAATTAATGGGTCAAGGTGGGAGGGGCTGGAAGAAGACTGTCTTTTTTGGAGAATACGGTACATCCCCGAAGCCCAAATTGGTGCTGAATGCTCTATCATTCTTGGTGCTTGATTCATTTTTAATCTTTGTCCTTATCCCCTTGAAACAGTGATGGGTAAATGAAAAGAAAGATATTAATTAAAAGCATGCATGAAAGTTGCTTCAGTCATTTCCAACTCTTTGCAGCCCTGAGGACTGTAGCCCGCCAGGCTCCTCTGTCCCTGGGATTCTCCAGGCAGGAATACTGGAGTGGGTTGCCATGTCCGTCTCCAAGGAATCTTCCCAACCCAGGGGTCGAACTCGAACTCGAGTCTCTTATGCCTCCTGCTTTGGCAGGTGGCTCTTTACCACTAATTAAAAGCAAATCAACATAAGAACTAGCTATTGTGCATGAGGCTTTACTCAAGGATAAAGCTGAAGGGAGGGGGCAAGCTCTCTGCCCAGAGTGATGGTGGAGCGGACTGGCAGACTGTGACATGCCCTTGGATGGCCCTGGTGTCCCCGCCACACGGATGCAGCGCGTCAGGGACGGTGAGAACCCACGGGCTCCAGGTACCAACAGCTGCCACTGCTCGTGCCCTTTGGTCACCCAAGGGCATCGTCTCCGACTTCAGTGCAGCCCAGAGTCCCTGACTTGACAGGACGCTGTAAGCGACTCAGATGCACTTCCGAATTCCTGGATGAAAGCAGCTGCAGAAACTCAGAGGGTAATTAGCTGTGGAGAAGTTAGGAAGGTCCGCATTTGGCAATGGCAACTGAAGCAACTTTGAAAGGGCTCCCCTTTCCTCTTGTGTCCTTAATGAGGGGAGCTTTAATTATGTGACATTAAAATCTGGCAGCTTTATCCTCTCGAATTTGATCAGCTGTAATTCAGACAGCTTTGGTGCCAGTTCTCAAAGGATGTCTTTCTAGTTCACCAGCCTGAGCGCTGAAGTCTAGGATGATATGTAAGACAAACATGTCGATTTTTAACTTGGAAAAGAGGACATTCGATGAAGCTCCATAAAATCGTGACGGGCATGAAAAGAGTTAAAAGAAAACTTTCCTCCGAGTCCTCAGTCTGATTTGGATGCTCATAAAAATAAGGCGAAGTCCTCGCGTACCTGGTGGGTGGCAGAGGAAGCAGACTCTCTGAGGCCTGGGCTCAGGGCGCGGGGGTGCAGGGGTGGGTCTGTCCCAGTGCTCCGCTCACAGGTGGGCCCAGGCCTCGACTCGGAGGCTGTCTGTGTCACCGTGCAGAAACCTGGGAGCTGCCAGCAGGCGTTTCCCCTCCCACACCATGCCCCCAGGCGCGGGGACCACGTGGCCCAGTCCCTGGGAGTTTGCCCAAGACTCTCTCTCCACCAAGAGGAGGAGAAGCAGGCGCGAAGTCCTGTCACGGGCTGGGCGGTGGCCACCAGCAGATGCACCCACATCCTAGCCTCGGGAACCGGGACGGTGGACATATTCGGAAAAAGGGTCTTGGCAGATTTGAGAACGTCAATTTAATTGACTTACGGACGCCCACGGGAAACCAGCATTCTGGACCATCTGGTTGGTGCCTCCGTCCAGCAGCAAGTGTCCTCACGAGAAGCAGAAGAGAGACACAGACACGGAGGAGGAGGCCCCGTGGCGCGGGCGCAGAAGCCCAGGAGTGCCCGCAGCCCGCGGCCGGGTGGGGCAGCAAGGGTCGGCCCCTGGAGCCTGCGGAGGGAGCGTGGCCCTGAGACCCTGCGACCTCAGGCTTCGCCGCAGCCTGTGGGGGCAGAGGTCTGCTGCTTCACGCCCCCTGAGTCTGTGGTGCTGTGTTAGCCCTGCAGGGACCCCCTCCGGGTCCTGGGCCCCTGGGCACCTGCTGAGCAGCGCTCTGAGGGCTGGACTGTTGAGTCCAGAGTCCCCTGCCGGTCCCCTCAATCCCAGACACCCCACCTCCCTGGGTCTCGGGTGCAGACTGAGCTGAGACGGACCACTGACCATCCCTCCGGGCCGCCCAGACCGCTCCCTTCTGCATGTGGCCCCTGCGTGCCCGCCCCAGACAGGCCACGTCCCCCCGGGCCCCCGACGACCCTGCGCACCTGGGAGCTGCTACATCTTCCGGGCCCCGAGCGCCGGCCAGGCTCCCCGGAACTCAGGCTGGGGCTCCGTTCACCTCTGTGACACCGTGGCCTCTCTGTCTGCCCCGAAACCTGCTTCGGGAAAGACAGCACGTGCCCTCGTCACCTCGTGCCCGACACCGGCCCAGAGGCCACAGGTGAGTCTCGGAGGCGTGAGCTTCCAACAAGGCCGTATAAGGCCCCGGTCATCACGTGCTCGTAAGTGTTCACGACGCCCCTGGTCAGGTTTGGAAGGACCGGCTGAGTGCAAGTCTCCGTTCAGGATTCTAACGTGGGCAGGACCCGTTCCACTTGGGTCCTGAGTTACCGAATTCACGGCCGTGGGAGGGTGTCCCTGTGGACCCGGCCAGGAACCTGCTTACTCTCCGGTTGTCCTATTCCTGACCCCAGACTCACAGCTAGTGGGAGACAGTACCCAGAAACCAGTCCATCTTTCCTGCTTGTGGTTCATCGGTGATGTTCAGTGAACAGACAAAATAAAAATATGAGGTGACTACCCATTCCAAGAGAATTCCAGAATGTTCCATGCACCCCCAAATAAGATTCTGGAGGACAATATGGCAACCACAAAGAAACTCAAAAATGTATGTTTCATCCTCTTTGAGCCCCTTAGTGTTGAGGTGTATATATATCACAAGGTGCCTGGAGCCATAGCTATGCTTTCTCAAGTCAATTGCGTTGAGGTCATATTGTTTGACCCTAAAACTGACCCTTTAAGGGTGTGGCTGCAGGTGATTAAGGCAATTATGAAGGTCATTAATTCTGTCCCGCGCCTCCCACACAGGAGCTGGTTACCCCTCAGGTGTGGAAAGGCACACAGCCTGCCCTGAAGACAGAAGCAGAATTCTCCTGGAACGGCTTTTGTGAATTTATCATCAAAATATACCCCTCAGCTACAGACACCCAAGTCAGTTTGCGAGAGGACAGCAGCCCTGCTCGGCTGAGAATAAACAGGAGGGCGGAAGGAATGATAACAACCCCAGCAACTGAAACAAAGAAATAATGGGTAGAAGCGCAATGCAAATCACTCCATTTGCATTTCAGACGGCGACTCCAGCAAAAGTCTGTGAAGAATGTTAAGGCTTGAATTAGACTTTAAAATACACGGCCCACGTTTGAAAGGAATAATAATAATAAAGCAGCTTTCCTAAATGAATGGGCTGCTGACCGACTTCCTCTCGAATGTTCCCGGTGATCTGGGCGCTCTGTCCACGCGGGCTCGGCGGGGCGCCTGCCACAGGTAGACGGTGTGGCCCACGGGGATGCCGAGGCCAGGCCCGGGGGCGCCCTGCCGCCCTCCGCCCTCAGGGTCCTGGGTGCTGCACTGCTCTGGATCCTGCGGGGAGAGTGGCCCGAGGTGGGCCCGGTCACCGGGCTGCAGTGCCCTGTGCTGGGCCCAGCTGCCTCCAGCAGCCAGCCCTCAGCGTCCCCGCTCTTCACTGTCTCCTGGAACTTGCTCAGACTCATGCCCATTGAGTCTGTGATGCCACCCAACCATCTCATCCTCTGTCACCCCCCTCTCCTCCCACCTTCAATCTTCCCCAGCATCAAGATCTTTTCCAATGAGTCAGTTCTTCGCATCAGGTGGCCAAAGAATGGAGCTTCAGCTTCAGCATCAGTCCTTCCAATGAATATTCAGGATTGATCTCCTTTACGATGGACTGGTTGGGTGTCCTTGCAGTTCAAGGGCCTCTCAAGGGTCTTCTCCAGCACAACAGTTCAATAGCATCAATTCTTTGGCACTCAGTCTTCTTTATGGTCCAACTCTTATATCCGCACATGACTACTGGAAAAACCCCACAGCCCGATGTGGCTAATAACTGCCTAAACACCACTGAAATGCCCCTTAATTGGGAGGCAATTCAATCAGCTCTGGGATCCTGAGCAATGGTGTCTGAGCCGCAGTGAGGATCTGCGCATGCTGCCATGGAAATGATAAGGAAGACGTCTAAGATGAACCTGAGTTACAGACGGTTGTCAAAGTGGGCCTGCCTCACGTGGACAAAGCCACACAAAGCCACATGGGTAGGTGTGCACATGCCTGTCTGTGAGCGTGCAGAGGGGCAGGAAGGGTGACCCAGGGCTGGGAGAGCAGGTGCCTCTGAGAGGAGCAGACTCGACAGAGGAAGGCAGCGGATGGGGTTGTCAAGGGGCATTTTATTTTATACAAAAAACCTTTACTGACAAGAATATGTGTATGTTACTCCGCCTGTAACTGAGCGGGACCCTACGAGGCCCTCCTGGAATGGTTCCCCAGCCATGTTCTCAGCCTGCCTTTTATGTATAGAAAAAAAACTTTAGTCAAAGAGTAAAATCAAAGACATCACTTTGCTGACAAAGGTCTGTATAGTCAAAGCGATGGTTTCTCCAGGAGCTATATACGGAGGTGAGAGCTGAAGCATAAGGAATGCTAAACACCGAAGAACTGATGCTTTCAAAGTGTGGTGCTGGAGAAGCCTCCTGAGAGCCCCGTGGACAGCAAGGAGATCCACCCAGCCCATCCTAAAGGAGGTCAGTCCTGAACATTCACCGGCAGGACAGATGCTGAAGCCAAAGCTCCAATACCTTGGCCACCTGATGCAAAGAGCTGTCTCGTTGAAAAAGACCCTGATGCTGGAAAAGACTGAAGGCAGGAAGAGAAGGGGCAGCAGAGGACGAGATGGTTGGATGCCATCACCAACTCAATGGACATGAGTTTGAGTAAACTTCGGGAGATGGTGAAGGACAGGGAAGCCTGGCGTGCTGCAGTCCATGGAGTCACAAAGAGTCAGACGCGACCGCGTGATTGAACAACAGCAACGAATAAAGGGTTGATGAACAAGACCGAATTGAAGGTGGACAGCTTAACGAGGCATCGGGCTGGCTGCCAAGATATGAACTGCCTCAGGCAGGATGGGGCTCTCCGCCAGCATCGCAGAGACAGGAAGAGCAGCAGTTGCCCTGCAGGTTGCCCAGTGAGGATGAGGCCCCTGCAGCTGGTATCGGGGCCTGCAGCTCGGCTGAGATTTGGATGAGAGACGCAGGTCTGGGAGGCCAGTGGAGAAAGCCCAGGGTCTGGGGGAGGGTCTCCACTGAGGGTGCCTAGACTGAGAGAAGGGGCAGGACAGAGCTCACGAGGGCACCGAGGTGGGCAGAAGAAGAGATTAAGGGCAAAGTGAGCAGACAGGGAGCAAACAGAAAGAGAAGAACCGGAGGGCTAGTGGCAGCGGGTGTCCGGGCCAGCCATCCACACAGACTGTAGGGTCTGTAGGATGCTGCAGTGAAGCTCACGGATGCTGAAGGGCCAAACTGTGCATCTAGGACATGTTTTCATGAAATATGTGTTTTTCATAAAATGTGTGTTTTCCAGCCTAGAGGGGTGGAAAAGGTGGGAGGTGGTAGGGAAGTTCAAGGGGGGAGAGGACATATGTATACCTATGGCTAATTCAGGTTGCTGTATGGCAGAAATCAACCCAATATTGTAAAGCAATTATTCTTCCATTAAACATAAACAATTTTTAAAAAATGTGTGTTTTCAACCAAATACCAAATAGATCTATTTAGAATTGAATTGTGGACCCACCTCCATATCTAATAAATCAGAGGTTTCCTAGGCAAGAGCCACACATTTTAACATACTTTCCAAAGAATTCTGAAGTTTTGGAATTGCAAGGTAATATATGGGTTTTCCAGCTGGATGTTAAATACCAAGGAATGAAAGATAAGCTTGGAAAGGAGAAGACAAGTCTGGGCTCAGACTGTGGGTTGGAAAGTGGAAGCAATCGAAGTAATAAATGATAGAGGCAGACAAAAGCCAAAGCTCGCATTGCACCAGGAATCCTCTCTTCTCTAGAGGAAACACTCGATCGCATTAAAATAGACCTTCCAGGAGATAGGAGAAGAGCCACAGCTGCTCGGCTCCTTCCAGCTCCAGTAAAGACATTCCAAGCCTGGAGGCTGAGAGGCAGTGTGCTAAGGAGGTGAGCGGAGAAGGCAATGGCATCCCACTCTGGTACTCTTGCCTGAAAACTCCCATGGACGGAGGAGTCTGGTAGGCTGCAGTCCATGGGGTTGCTGAGTCAGATATGACTGAGAGATTTCACTTTCACTTTCATGCATTGGAGAAGGAAATGGCAACCCACTCCAGTGTTCTTCCCTGGAGGATCCCAGGGATGGTGGAGCCCAATGGGCTGCCATCTGTGGGGTCGCACAGAGTCAGACACGATTGAAGCGCCTTAGCAGCAGCAGCAGCAGCAGCAAGGAGGTGAGCCCCTTCACTCTGGGAGAGGACATATGTATACCTATGGCTAATTCAGGTTGCTGTATGGCAGAAATCAACCCAATATTGTAAAGCAATTATTCTTCCATTAAACATAAACAATTTTTAAAAAATGTGTGTTTTCAACCAAATACCAAATAGATCTATTTAGAATTGAATTGTGGACCCACCTCCATATCTAATAAATCAGAGGTTTCCTAGGCAAGAGCCACACATTTTAACATACTTTCCAAAGAATTCTGAAGTTTTGGAATTGCAAGGTAATATATGGGTTTTCCAGCTGGATGTTAAATACCAAGGAATGAAAGATGAGCTTGGAAAGGAGAAGACAAGTCTGGGCTCAGACTGTGGGTTGGAAAGTGAAAGCAATCGAAGTAATAAATGATAGAGGCAGACAAAAGCCAAAGCTCGCGTTGCACCAGGAATCCTCTCTTCTCTAGAGGAAACACTCGATCGCATTAAAATAGACCTTCCAGGAGATAGGAGAAGAGCCACAGCTGCTCGGCTCCTTCCAGCTCCAGTAAAGACATTCCAAGCCTGGAGGCTGAGAGGCAGTGTGCTAAGGAGGTGAGCGGAGAAGGCAATGGCATCCCACTCCAGTACTCTTGCCTGAAAACTCCCATGGACGGAGGAGCCTGGTAGGCTGCAGTCCATGGGGTCGCTGAGTCAGATATGACTGAGCAATTTCACTTTCACTTTCATGCATTGGAGAAGGAAATGGCAACCCACGCCAGTGTTCTTGCCTGGAGGATCCCAGGGATGGCGGAGCCCAATGGGCTGCCATCTGTGGGGTCGCACAGAGTCAGACACGACTGAAGCGCCTTTGCAGCAGCAGCAGCAAGGAGGTGAGCCCCTTCACTCTGTAGTCACGAGGGGACCAAGGAGACTTCAGCAGGGCAGTAAAGTGAAGGTCACTGCTGGTGAAATCACCCCAGCACCACGGGAAGATGGCCCTTGGACAAGCTACGGGCTTGAACTGTGGCGGGATGTGGCTGGTTCTGAAAGACTTTCAGGAGACAGAAGTCACAGTACATGGATTCAGGCAGCCGTGGGGAAGAGGAGAGTGAGTTATCAGAGGAGGGAACACGTTTGGAGGTGGACAGACTAATGGGTGGCGGGGGATGCCGAGTAAAGGATGATTCTTCCGGGCAAGAAAGTCAATATCTATTTTAATAAAGTTCTGGGAAGCTCACAGGTTTGTGTTTCAGGGGGGCGGGAGTAAGGCTTAGAGAGGTGGTTTCTCCTCGGATGGCTTGGCTTGATGATAAAATTAAATAGGGAATTCAAGGGGCAGGGAAGAATTTGCAGAAAGTCAGCAACCATCAAATTCTTGAAGTAAATCCACTGTGGTCTCACAGTGCTCCAACATGGCGCAGAATGAGACTTGAGAAGCGGGCGCTTTCATCCTTATGCAAGGATACAAATCTCCATGCTTGGACAGGGAGACTTAACACACACACACACTGTTCTACAAAATCACATCTCTTCTGATAAGAGGAAATCTTCCTGTAGGGATGAGGGTTCACACCAGGGTTTCAGTGGAGCTTCTTTTATTTAACTTCTTACATAACCTGGTTACATTGTGGTATAATGAAGTTAGGCACGAGCAGCCTGGAAATTGGCAACAGACTTGATGAGCTTATAAACTACCCAACTGTTAACGAAACTGCAAGGATGGCTTTTCTGCTCGCTTCCCCTATCCAGATAAAACCAAGTTAACTCCTGGAAGCCTGAAGGGGTTTATCCCCCAGTGAAGACATCAAGGGGCACTGATAAAATGGACTCATCGACACTGCGTTTGTTCCATGCAGATGCTAATCGACGATCCATTCTGCCTGTGGTATACGTGCATTATGGAGTCGGGAAGGAGACCATCCAGATAGAATCGCTCTTTCCCTGTGATACGAGGGACTCCACCTCGTGTCAATCAGCAGTTCTGTGACACACACACACACACACACACACACACACGCGCGGAAGGATCGTTATCCCACTTTATGACCCCTCTATTTATCTGCCCTAGTGATGAAACTGTTAACTCAGTCTTCGGGTAATGGCCTGAAAGTTTTCATGCCAAGGGAAGGCTTGCAAGTCAATTGTTTCCATCTGTCAGTGAGGAAATATCAATAATATCATTAATAATGGTAATAATGGTAATTGCCTTTACAGGACAGCATTATTTTCCCCTTAGATTTGTGTCACTCCAGATTTCTGTTTTAACTTAACATTTCATACATCACGAGAAATCAATCAAATTCTTCAATACCCTGTCATAAACGGTACGATTGCACATTCTGGATATGTAGAGAAAACCTAGTGAGTCCAGACAGCAAGGACCTGAGTGAATGCGCCAGGCTTCATAACCAATCAGAGACTCACGCGTCTTCAGATCCCTTGAAGATAAGAGAATCCAAAACCTGAGGATCACGCACTTCAGTGATTAAGGCAAAAAACCTCTTTGTTCAGACTAAATCTTCTCTGGAAATCTAAGATGTAAGATGAAGGAGCGGAGCGGTTCTGCCTGGAGGCATGAGCAGGAAGGAGGACCAGCCATCCCCCGTCACTTTACCGAGTGGACTCCTCATGGGCAGCCGGGCGGTGGGAGGTAGACCATCTCCTCATCTACCCACAGGAGCCCTCAGGCGCTTTGCTCCCAGGGTAGGAACCAGTATGGCAGCCACCTTGGCGGAGAGGTTCTCAGCTCCATATCTCTGTCCTACACAGGTTCTTGGTTCTTCTCTGACACATTTAAGGGTCTCCTTCTTCCCTGCAGCCCTGCCATGCCTCCTCAGGGCCCAGTCGTTGTTCAGTCCCTGAGACGCGTCCAGCTGTTTGTGACCCCATGGACTGTAGCATGCCAGGCCTCCCTGTCCATCATCAACTCCCCCAGCTTACTCAAACTCATGTTCATTGCATTGGTGATGCCATCCAACCATCTCATCCACCTTCAATCTTTCCCACCATCAGGGTCTTTTCCAATGAGGCAGTTCTTCACATCAAGTTGCCAAACAATTGGAGCCTTAGTTTCAGCATCAGTCCTTCCAATGAATATTCATGGTTGATTTCCTTTAGGATTGACTGGTTTGATCTCTTTGCTGTACAAGGAACTCTCAAAAGTCTTCTCCAACACAATTCAGAGCGTCAATTCCTAGGAGCTCAGCTTTCTTTATGGTCCAGCTCTCACATCCATACGTGACCACTGGAAAAATCGTAGCTTCGACTATCTGTATCTTTGTTGGCAAAGTGATGTCTTTGCTTTTTAATACACAGCCTAGGTTTGCCATAGCTTTTCATGGCCCAGAACACAATCCAAACTCGTCATGTGCTTCTGAAACACACTCTGCTGCAGCCCCGCTTCCCAGCGTGTCCCTGACGGTGCCAGCTACAGCCTGGCCAGCGTGCTCACAGCTTCTGAGACCTGCTGTGTGCCCTTGGGAATGCCCTCTGCTCACCTGCTTTACCCATCTCAAACCAGGTCACCTTTCAGACCTGGTTCCAGCGGCAGGTCGCTGCACCCCTTCCTCACTGACAGAGTCATCTTCCTTCCTTTGACGCCTGGGTCTGGGTCCCTGGCGTGAGCCCAGGCCACAGCGGGAGCAGAAATCACCTAGTTGTCTGGATAGAGGAAAGTTACCAGGACAGTTCTCAGGTAGATGTTGGTATGAGGTGAACTGGGGCTTCCCTGGTGGCTCAGCCATAAAGACTCCTCCATCTACAATGCAGGAAATGTGGGCTCCACCCCTGGACGGGGAAGAGCCCATGGGGAAGGCAATGCTACCACCTTCCAGCATTCTTGCCTGGACAGTCTCACGGACTGAGGAGCCCAGTGGGTTATGGCCCATGGGGTCGCAAAAGAGGCAGGCACGACTTCGCGGCGAAAGAGCAGCAGCAGGCGGCTGAACTGTCCTCCCCCGACTCAACGTCCAGATGCCTAACCCTCATCACCGCGGAATGAGGCCCGATTTGGAAACAGAGTCCTGGCAGCTGTAATGAGTTGAAATGAGGTCACACTTGAGCGTGTATGAACCCTAATCCAGTACGACTGGTGTCCTTGTGAGAAGGGAGGATTTGGACCCAGAAATGCACACGGAGTGAAAATGACGTGAAGATGAAGGCGGAAAGAAGGGTGATGCTTCTCAAGCCAATGGACCCCAGAGATGACCTGGGACCCCCCCCCCCCCTCGAGGGTAGGAGAGGGGCCTGGGGCGGTTCTCCCTTACCAGCTCAGCGGGAGCCAGGCCCGCCACGCCTCGACTTTGGCCGTCAATCTCCAGACTGGGAGAGAACCCGTTTCTGTTGTGTAAGCCTCCCAGTCTGGACCATGTGTTACAGCCACCCTAGCAAACACAGTACAAAGACTTCTCCAACTAGTTAATGGAAAAGGTGAAAACAGGAGGGCTCCTCAGAGGCAGATGCAGAAAACAGGAAACAGAAGCAAGAAGGTAGAGATAGTAAAGTTCAAAGAGCCCCACCAGCGGGACCCCGGACCTCTGGATCGGAGACGCTGGTCACCGGCTCTGGCTCTCGAGGAGACACGACCGTCTGGCTCTGTGACGCTAGAAACCCGAACACTGGACTCAGCTGATGCTACAGGAAGGAACCGCTGCCACCGGGGTGAAAAGTGCCCGGGAGGGTGATGGGAGTCACAGGAAGTGATCCGGGACAGGCTCCTTCCATCCTACAGGATCCACCCCCTACCCCTGCGCCCCTGCACACACACCACCACCACACCGCCAACCATCCTCTGCTGGCAGAGTCTAAGGGAAAGATGCCAGTGGTGCGGACACGGGGCCTGCAGAGCTCAGCATCACAGAGCCAAACGTAAAGGGGGATTCGGAGCTGAGATCCTGATGTTAAAGAGCTGGGAGATCCCTCTTGGCACTTCTTGCTGCCTTGCAGAGGAAGGAGGTGTTTCACCAAACTGTCAGCCTCCCCTTAGACACTAGGTGATCAGGACAGCTGTCTCCTTTATCTCAGCATCCCTCGCAGCACATGACGCTGTCCGTTTCTTAATGTGGCTCCTCCACAAGTGCCTGTTAGGAGAATAAATGAAAAAAAGGGGTAGAAATGAAGGAAGATGGAGGGAGGAGCCAGGAGCACCCCAAGTTGTCTGCTGGTGGTCTAGAGACAGGATCGGTGGACCCAGGTGCAGGGGCTCCCTCAGGGTTTGGGAGGAGAGGGTGGGAAGGAGGTCACATCCGGAGATCAGAGAGTCCGTCTGTCCTGTCACACTGTCGAACCGCGTGCTGAGGTTCTAATCCTGGATTTATTACACACTGGCTAAGTGACCTTAGACACACCACTTAGCTCAACTCTAGAGATAACGTCACATGGTCCGCAGCCTGTAAAATGATCACCAGAGCTCTCCCAACACCCCGCCGCCTTGCTGATGATGCATCTGCTGGCAGAGAGGTGCAGCTGCTGATAAAAGATGGAATGGGGCTCAAATTTTCCATTTTTTTTGGCAATTCCTTCCCGACCACAGACTTATGTCTACGCCCTAACCCTCAACCTTAGGGCCCCAGCAGATTCGAGTCAGAGGCTTACCTACTGTGCATTCTTTGCCTCTTTAGTGAAATCTGGGAAACAGGGCTTAACTGATACCTTTGAAATTTTCCCGAGATAATTGACCGGGAGGCAGGGGGGCTGCATCTATGGCGCGGAGCCTCCTAGAGCCACTGGACAGCCTCGGAGGGACGGAGACAAGGCAGATATCACTACAGGCTTAGGATAAAATTCACTTTCTCAAACATGCCTGCTTCAAAACTAAGGCGCTTCTCGTCTAGAGAGTTTAACCCTGTTACATGGAAGTCCTCTTATAGTTGAGATGGACAGAGTGGCCAACTTTAACCTCTGATAATAACCAACACTGAGAAGGGTTCATATAGGGAATATAATACCCTACTGAACATTACACATTCCTGTTTTGGTTTTAATGAAGATGTTCTTGTTCTCTACAAAACTGAGGAGATAGCAACCCTGGAGCTTCTTCCAGGGTTTTTCTGCCTCCAAAGTAAAGGGTGTATTGTTGGGTCAGAAGTGAGCAGGGCTTCAGCTAGTGAACCCTGATGCTGTTTGGAGTGGGAGGGGGCTGGGTGGCCGTGGGTGGTGGTCTGAGTTGAATTGCGTTCCCTCAAAAGGCCTAACCCCGTAACACCTCGGAAAGTGACAGTATTTGCAGATGGGCCTTTAAATTAAGATGTGACTCTTTTAAAATGATGGAGGAGGAAATGGCTACCCACTCCAGTATTCTTGCCTGGAGAATCCCACGGACAGAGGAGCCTGGCGGGCTACAGTTCATGGGGTCACAAAAATGAGCGACTATCATTCACTCACCTTTTAAAATGAGCTCTTTAGGGTGGGTCGTCATCCAATCTGACCAGCAATCCTAAAAAAGAGAAACCTTGCAGAGGACCAGCAGGACCCGAATGGAAGCCATCTGCAAGCGAGGGGGAGAGATCAACCCTGCCGACACCTTGACCTTGGACTTCCGGCCCCTAGAACTGTGAGAAGATGCACTTCCCCTGTTGAAAGCACCGGCTGCAGGTTCTTGTTGTGGGGCCGGGGCAGCTTAGGATAGGTGGCAGGACTCAGAAGGTCTCTTCCAAACTAGCTTCTGCCATCAGCTGCATCTGCGGGGCAGTGGCCACTGGCCAAGAGGGTGTTAATCCTCCCTTTCTTCAAAGAGAGGCTGGGGAGGACCAGCCTTCCCCCGTAGCTCTCCATCCAGAGAGTGGGTCTTTCTGGCAAGCCTTGTGTCCATGCACAGACAGTCCCTTAGTAAAACATAACAATATTCCCCGTGTAAGAGGTTGAGCTGACCCACCTCTGACCATTGACGGTCATCCCAGGTTGAATCAGGGGCTAGGATTAGCCTGCCAGTCACTCAGTTTATTGCCAAGAGGGTGGACCACAGGCCACATGCTTTTGCTTTGAAGGGCACAGGGTGCCTGCAGCCGGCGGCTGGATGGTCTGTCCGGGACCTGGGAGCCTTCCTCAGCTGGAGAGCATTAAGACGGGTTCCAACAGCAGGGGCTCGGGGAGGGCAGGCCCGCAGGAATCAGAGCCCCTTCCTGACCTGGGGCTCTGTCCACAGTGGCCTCCTCCTCGGTCATGGGGGTGCCGTGCTCCCTGGGCCAAAGGGTCCTCTGCAGGAGTGTCTGGGAGAAGAAAACCTCCCCTCCCGAGCTTCTTCCTTCTCTCAGCACCTTATTCCCACCTTGCATCCACACTCACTCAGCACCTCGGGAGGCCCAGGGCCTCTGTGTGGTTTTTCTTGCCAGGGGTGAAGAGGAGGGGGCGGTGGCAGACAGGCAGACAGACGCCCTGGACTCCGGAGAACCCCTGGGCACCCTTACAGTGCAAGGGACGTCTGTGCAAGAGCAGGCAAAGGCCCCCTGGTCTGGGGCTTTTTAAGGCTCCCCCCTCAGACCATTCAGGCTTCTCTGGTGGATCAATGGTAAAGAATCCGCCGCAGTGAAGGAGACCGGGAGATGTGGGTTCCATCCCTGGGCTGGGAAGGTCACCCTGGAGGAGGAAATGGCAACCCCGTCCAGTACTCTCGCCTGGGAAATCCTTCAAGCATTCATACCCCCGGTTTTGCTCTTCTATGAGAATGGTCCTAGAAGATGCTGGTGGTCTTTGCCTATCTTCAGAACTTTCCAGAAACGGTCTCCTGAACTCCCAAAGAGTCCTCTGTGGGGTACTTTTGTTGAATGCCTCTTAAATGAATAGATTTTTAACCTATCAGCCAGTGACTTCTGGGCCACACATTATGCATGGAAGATGAAAATTTCCACCCAGACTGTTGTATGGACCTATATTTATCAACTGGTATTTTACAAAGGTATTTCTAGTAGGCAGGTTTTATCTTTAATAATATAAGTGATTGAGGGCTGAGAGGGACTCATGGGAGATGGAATACTCTTTGGTCTAAATTTCAAACATTTTGGAAACAGCCCAACATAAATATGCCATTTAGTATTTTCCTTCTTCCATTGCTCACAAACCATTTTCTTTGAGGGTTTTACTAGCAAATCGTCTTTGGATTTGCTCAGATCTGAGGAATGTATTATCATCCCTAAGCTATTATCTCACGTCTTTTCTGGTTGTTATTGTCAGTTGTTATTTGGAAGAATATGTGAAATAAATTTATAACTAAGTTTAAAATATGTATTCATGTAGATCTATTTCTTAGGAAGAAAGATGCTACTGTAACCATAACTTAACATGATTAAGTTTATAATTTATTAATAACCACTATCAGTTGCTAAAGCATCAGTTTTAAAATGCACAGCTGTGATAAAAATGAGACTCTAAAAAAGTTAATAATTCTTATCAAAGTTTTTTTATTTTTTTTCATAAGCCTATTCCTACTTAGTTGAATACTATATTATTAATACTTAATATTTATGTGATAATAGTGCCCAAATCTACAATTAAATATTTGGTTAATGACCCATGAATGAAAATAACAGTGGATCAACCAGGTGGATTTCATATATGTTCAGCTGAAGACACGTCCCCTTCAGAGCCCATTGGAAAGGGTGGCACAGTTTGGAGTCATTTGCTCTTGCAAAACAAGAGGGGATGAAATCCTCCCATTATTTAGGAATTAGGGGTTAAGATCACAGTCCGGGGCATTGTAGCTTCCCTTCCTCTCACGTTCGATGACCTCAGAAAGCCTTCCTGTCACTAGTATGGAGGTTCAGGCACCCAGAGAAGCTGGGCTGGAGTTTTCCTGAAGGACATGTATCACTTTATTGCAAATATGAATCATAAAATGAGTCATAATAGGCAGCTGTCATCTGGCACACACACAAAAAGCTATTGAAAAATAAAATACATTTTAAAATAGATGTGTATGAGGAAAGGGGTTGGAGGATACTAATTTCGAAGGGGCCCTGCCTGCATAACAGAACTAAGCCTCTGTTTGGCTAATAGGAGCTTCCGCCCTCCCCTCAGCCTTCCCGAGACGATCTCAGCGTGTGTGTCGAGTGCTACAGTAACCATTACACACTGAAAGAGTTAAACACAAACCTTACTACATGGCTGCTTCATACTGTAATGTCCTTATAACACAAGTTCTTATCAGAGGTCTGCACCACACTTGGCAAACAAGACGTTCTACCTTTTAAACAAATAATTCATTAGGTAATTAAATTCAAGTGAGATTACTCTAATTAAATACACACTGCTGTTGAATCATAATTTCTATGTGGTCTAGTTAAAGATGAACAATCTCTTATTCCCGATCCAAAAAAAAAAAAATCTTTAAAAGAATTCCCTGGTGGCTGGGTAGAATAATTTACACTCATTGCACAGAGGTCATTTCAAGAAGAGAAATGAGCAAGACCTGGGAGTGGGGGTGGGGGTTCTCCCGTCGGGAGATTCCCAAAGTCCTGGCTGTTGGCCCTGGGTTCTATGAAAGGGTTGCGGAACCCCGCGGGAAGTGGCAATGACCTTTCCCCAGCACTGGGTCCGTGCACGCGCGCCCACAGCCACCCACGCATCCAGGGCGCGAGCCTGACTCGGGGTGCTCGGCGCCCACCAGGCCCCACGGCGCGCGGGAGGCCGGCGCTGGCCCAGGGAGCCCAGGATTCCAGCAAAATGAAAAGTCACTTTGTCCCCCACGCCGAGCTGCACCCGACTCTCCCTCTAATAGCATTAGGAGCCGCCGCCACTGAGGCGCTCCGAGGGCGCAGGAGTCCCCGATGGCTTTGATCTGCGCCTCTTGGCTGCCTAGAGCTGACAGTCCGCCCGGCTTTCATTTGTCAGACACGCGCTTCCCCGTGTTCACGAGCAGGCAGCTACACCTGTACTTCGAGAATTTACATCGCCGTGCTCCGGGATGGCATTGATTTGGGACGGGTGAGCTACAAACACAAACTAATTAAAAACTGCATAATGGCGCCCTACAGGAACACGGGAGAAAAACAAATAAATACAAGTGCAGCTGGCGCGGGCGATCACACCTCTGCCCCCGAGCAACCGTCTGGAGGCATCAAATTATAAAGCCTGCAAACCCTCACACCGTTGCGGTGGATGGGGTTGGAGGCATAATGGAAATGATCTGGTTAATTAAGGGGAGGTTTATAAAATATTGACATGTGCGCACACGCATGTAATTCGCTTCCTCCGACACTCCAGGCCGAGCCCCTGTGGTCCGTGTCTCCACCGGGGGAAACGGAGGCCGGCTCAGGAGGCTTGCGGCGCACGGCCCCCTCCAACTAGACATGCGCTCTACGTTCGTGCGGGGCTTGGCCCCGAGAATCTGGCCGTCCACCGCCCTTGCTGCAAGGCGGTTTTTCTCCCCGGGTTTTTCTGGAGCTGACTCCGCCGGCCCCACTGGACTTGTCGTGCCGAGGCAGGCGCGCGAGTCTCGCCGCGGGGTCTTGGCAGTCCCGCGCGCTCGGAACGTTTGCTGGGTGCCACTCCAGGCCGGGAGGCACCAGGGCTAACCTTCAGCCGGGCTCCGCGTGGGTCTGGGCCTGGAGTCGGCGGAGCGCGCAGGCCCGGCCCGAAGGGATCCAGGCCGAGGGGACGTCCTGCGGAATCGCCGTAGCCCGACCAACCGGGCTGGCTCCGGGCTGCAGGGTGAGAGCTGGACGCTCCTGAGAGCGTCTCGGCTGCCCGGGGACTGTTTGACACTCGCCTCGCTGTCGCTAAGCGGAGGTGGCTTTCCGGCTGGATCCTGCTGGAGAAAAGTCCTAAGTGTTGACCAGGGTTTCATCCATCAAGGTGCAAGGTTTGGGGCGGGGGACGGGCCGCCGGGGCAGGGTGCCGCCAGGGTCAGGCCGCCCGGCCGGCCTCCGACCCGAGCTGCGGCCCCGAGAGGCAGTCCCGGTACCTGCAAATCAAATACGGGCCGTTTGGAAAGGCAGGAGGTGAGGCCGAGGCGCCGCCCGCTGTGCCCGAGTAGGTCTAAGTGGCCCCGGCCTTGGCGACAAAGGCGGGTACATGGGGGCTCGGGGATTGGACTGGGTCCCCGGGAGCTTCCTCCCCTTCCTCAGAGACCTGGGTCCGCAAGGCTGGAGGTTTATTTCCAGGGGAATAAAACTGTAAATGAGGATGCTATTTAGTAGACTTAATCTCATTCTTATGTAAACAGAGGGTGCGGTGGGCAGGGGTAGGGAAGGGAACTGGAGGAACTTCTTTGGGGGTGGGGAAGGAAAAAGCACCGGATATGCTTCAGGTGGGTGACGGCAATTCCCTCCAGTTAGAGAACCCGCTGCTCCTCCCCCACCCCCGAGAATAAACGGAGCAAACGAACTTTCCGCTTAGTTGGTTCAAACGCGCATTGTTCACCCGTCACCCCAGGCCCGCCCCCTCCCGGTAAGCGGCCCGGGAACCTTTCACCCCGCCCACCAGAGTCACCTCCCTCCGGAGCCGCGACTGCATACGCGGGCCCTGCACACGTGTGGGTGCCTCCCGAGGCTCACGTCCTAGCCGGGAGGGGAGCCAAGAGTCCCGGCTTTCCAGCCAAAGGGAGCTCTGCGGGGTGGTGGAAGCCAATCGCCTCGGGTCCCTAAGAGGATGGGGGTCCTTACTGAGCACAGGGCTCCCGGCACCAGCCTGCCAGAGCTCCGATTCGACCTCGCAGCGACCCCTAGGTCCGGCTTTGCATGGCTCCCAGGCCCTGTCTCTGGCTCAGGGCAGACCTGGCGGCGACCGGCTGGGGGAAGGCCCCATCCCTGCGGGTCCCGCCGGACCAGGCATCCAGCCTCCCTGAGCTGCCCCAGGGGAGGGGCTGCGAAGCGGGGCTCTCCCCGCTCGGGCCCAGAGCAGCCGGGCTGGGAGCTGTGGTTTCCGAGGGCGGGACAGCTGGAGCCCCATCGCCCACACCCCCCAACCCCAGCCTCTGGTGCAGGGCCAGGGTCGTTCTGTGGATGGCCTGGATGTCGGAAGAGCTGAGCTGCTGAGCTGGGCGGGCCTCCTGGGGAAAGTTCTGGACCCATGAGCGCTTGGTCAAGCCAGCCCCAGGGAGGTCTGGGCAGAGGGCCACTCTCCTGGCTCAGGCACCCTGGGCCGAAGGGCTCCACTTCACCACTTGACGTAAAAAATAAGTAGAGGGCCAGTGGCAAGACACTGAGCCAGGAAGTTCCAGATCTTTCTCTGCTCCCCTCGATGAGTGGACACATTTATTTTTTGTGTACATTGCTTCCAAGTTTTCCATGTACAAGTTTTGGGGTTCCCCTGTACCCCTATACCAAGGAGAAAGACGGGAAGGGGTGGTTGCCAGGCTTGCCAGACTCCATTAGGATCCTGTGCCTGGCCCGCAGGGAGGCCTACAGGGACCCTTAGGCACCTTGCCAGGGCTCCCTGGGGGCCAGTCCACAGGCCTTCTCAGTACCACTTCCCCCAGAACCGCCTTATCCCCAGGAACCATTCCTGGTTGGCCCTTCCCACTCACCTCCCAGGTGCGTTCAGGAACCTGAATCACTCCAGGACCAGAGAGGAGGAGATGCTGATACAGCCAGAGCGCGGAGGGCGGCGTTGCGGGGCCCCTGGAGGCCAGGACAAGGCTGTCCTGTCTTCTCCGTCTTCCCCAGGCTGGGATGGCCATGGTGTGATGGGCTCACACAGCTGCAGGCAGGGCTGGGAAGAAGGTGGTTCACCCTGTGGCTCAATCTCAGCACCGGGAGTTTCTCTGGGCATGCATTCCATCTGGCTCTTCAGGTCTCACAAGAGGCCTTATCTTACCTGACGAGAGGCAGTCCCGGTACCTGCAAATCAAATACGGGCCGTTTGGAAAGGCAGGAGGTGAGGCCGAGGCGCCGCCCGCTGTGCCCGAGTAGGTCTAAGTGGCCCCGGCCTTGGCGACAAAGGCGGGTACATGGGGGCTCGGGGATTGGACTGGGTCCCCGGGAGCTTCCTCCCCTTCCTCAGAGACCTGGGTCCGCAAGGCTGGAGGTTTATTTCCAGGGGAATAAAACTGTAAATGAGGATGCTATTTAGTAGACTTAATCTCATTCTTATGTAAACAGAGGGTGCGGTGGGCAGGGGTAGGGAAGGGAACTGGAGGAACTTCTTTGGGGGTGGGGAAGGAAAAAGCACCGGATATGCTTCAGGTGGGTGACGGCAATTCCCTCCAGTTAGAGAACCCGCTGCTCCTCCCCCACCCCCGAGAATAAACGGAGCAAACGAACTTTCCGCTTAGTTGGTTCAAACGCGCATTGTTCACCCGTCACCCCAGGCCCGCCCCCTCCCGGTAAGCGGCCCGGGAACCTTTCACCCCGCCCACCAGAGTCACCTCCCTCCGGAGCCGCGACTGCATACGCGGGCCCTGCACACGTGTGGGTGCCTCCCGAGGCTCACGTCCTAGCCGGGAGGGGAGCCAAGAGTCCCGGCTTTCCAGCCAAAGGGAGCTCTGCGGGGTGGTGGAAGCCAATCGCCTCGGGTCCCTAAGAGGATAGGGGTCCTTACTGAGCACAGGGCTCCCGGCACCAGCCTGCCAGAGCTCCGATTCGACCTCGCAGCGACCCCTAGGTCCGGCTTTGCACGGCTCCCAGGCCCTGTCTCTGGCTCAGGGCAGACCTGGCGGCGACCGGCTGGGGGAAGGCCCCATCCCTGCGGGTCCCGCCGGACCAGGCATCCAGCCTCCCTGAGCTGCCCCAGGGGAGGGGCTGCGAAGCAGGGCTCTCCCCGCTCGGGCCCAGAGCAGCCGGGCTGGGAGCTGTGGTTTCCGAGGGCGGGACAGCTGGAGCCCCATCGCCCACACCCCCCAACCCCAGCCTCTGGTGCAGGGCCAGGGTCGTTCTGTGGATGGCCTGGATGTCGGAAGAGCTGAGCTGCTGAGCTGGGCGGGCCTCCTGGGGAAAGTTCTGGACCCATGAGCGCTTGGTCAAGCCAGCCCCAGGGAGGTCTGGGCAGAGGGCCACTCTCCTGGCTCAGGCACCCTGGGCCGAAGGGCTCCACTTCACCACTTGACGTAAAAAATAAGTAGAGGGCCAGTGGCAAGACACTGAGCCAGGAAGTTCCAGATCTTTCTCTGCTCCCCTCGATGAGTGGACACATTTATTTTTTGTGTACATTGCTTCCAAGTTTTCCATGTACAAGTTTTGGGGTTCCCCTGTACCCCTATACCATGGAGAAAGACGGGAAGGGGTGGTTGCCAGGCTTGCCAGACTCCATTAGGATCCTGTGCCTGGCCCGCAGGGAGGCCTACAGGGACCCTTAGGCACCTTGCCAGGGCTCCCTGGGGGCCAGTCCACAGGCCTTCTCAGTACCACTTCCCCCAGAACCGCCTTATCCCCAGGAACCATTCCTGGTTGGCCCTTCCCACTCACCTCCCAGGTGCGTTCAGGAACCTGAATCACTCCAGGACCAGAGAGGAGGAGATGCTGATACAGCCAGAGCGCGGAGGGCGGCGTTGCGGGGCCCCTGGGGGCCAGGACAAGGCTGTCCTGTCTTCTCCGTCTTCCCCAGGCTGGGATGGCCATGGTGTGATGGGCTCACACAGCTGCAGGCAGGGCTGGGAAGAAGGTGGTTCACCCTGTGGCTCAATCTCAGCACCGGGAGTTTCTCTGGGCATGCATTCCATCTGGCTCTTCAGGTCTCACAAGAGGCCTTATCTTACCTGTTTACCTGTCACCCTGAAACGTGACACTGGAGTTTGCTAAACAGGACAGCGGGCAAGGCTCATTGGTTTGTTTTGGGTGTTGGCAAGAGATGGGGTGTTGGGGAGTGTGGGCTGGGGGACAGGAGGAAGCTGTGGTCACAGGCTTCCCAGAGCAGGAGCGCCCACCTGCCTGCTGCCCTCCCACCCCCAGAGGCTGTCACTGCAGGAAAGGGGTCCTAGCAGTTGCTGTGGGTAAGAGGGGCTGGTTAGTGGGGTGAGGGCGTGGGTGGAAATAAGGGCGGGTGGGGAGCATGACCAGGAAGGAAATCTGACTGAACACAGAAAATAAAGCCTGGTTACACAGCTGGTAATTAGTAATCACTATTACGGCGTTATTGCGGCTAATTATAGGCGCGGGCTCTGTCCTCAGGTCTCCAGCTGGGGAACCCGAATCTCTCCGGATGCTTCCGAAGTCCCTGGGCCTGGAAGGTCCCCAGCAACTGGAAGAGGAAGTTAGAGGGTGGAGATGGATGCCTGGGTGTCCAGGGTACAGACGCAGAGCACGCTGAGGACCTGACCTCCGTTCTGAGCTCTCTAACGGGCCCAAAGCGAGCTGGACACCAGGTCCGTGGATGCCGCCCCTTCATGGCTCCGCGCGACGGAATGCAGCTGCAGGGAATACTCGCCGGGCTCAGGCCGAAACTTAGGAGAGGGAGCCCAGGCGGGCACCCGGGGGTGCGCTGCCCACCCCGCCTCCAGGGCCAACCCGAGGGCCGCGCAGGAGCGGCCTGCCCCAGCGCGATCCAAGGCGCAGGCAGGGAGGCCAGGAGGACCAAGCATTCTCGGCGTCTGCGCCCCAGCCCCACCAGACCCCAGGCACCCCGGATCCGCCCTCCTGAGCGCACGCGATGCCCTGCCGTGTCGCCCTCGGCTTTTCGGGTTGGCGGTCAGGCGAAGGAGAGAAGGGGCGAGGGCGGCGGGAGCCTGATGCCCCGTCTCCTGGCTCGTCGCGGCGCCGCCTCGGGCCGGCGCGCTACGCACAAGCTGACTTCCAGCATCTGCTCGCCTAGTGCACAAACGAGGGGTGTGCAGGCCATGCTGGCCCCTCCTGTCGCCAGGGCGGGGGCGGCCTGGGTCTCTCTCGCCGCGGTGATGCTTTCTCCGCAAAGAAAAGGTACCCTCTCCCCCCGCCCCCAAAGAACAGGCCGTTAGCTTCCTCCAAGCTTCCCAGCCGGTGGCCTTCCTCAAAGTTCACACCGCTGGAAAGCTCGCGGTGCTCCGTGGCCGCCCGCCTCTCCGAATGCAGAGAGCCAGCCCCTGCCGGAAGGATGCCCCGTTAATCCCTGGCGGGGGGGAGAGGGCGCAGGGGAACACCCTGCCCGCCTCGGGGTGCCACGCCCCGCCGGTTTGGGGGCACTTGTGCCAAAAGAGGTCCCGGGGCAGGGACCCCTGAGGGGGAGCCCAGAGCTCAGAGGAGAGGGCGCTCCCCGCCGGCTGGCACCGCGCCTCCACCCGCCCCTTCCCTGCCAGCCCAACGGTGGGAAAGCAGGCGCCGAGGTGGTGTTCTGTGAGCAAGCAAGACGCGCCAGGGCTGCGAAACTGCAGACCCCGGTGTCCGCCAGCTGTAAACCCGCGTCGACAGGTTGTCAGACGGCCGGGCGCGCCGGCCGGGACGCGGCCTGCGGGCCCGCCCCGGCCGCCCGGGCGCTCGGCGGGCGGAGGTGGCCCGGCCGGCGCGGGGCACCAC
>SJYT01071307.1:271909-285155 GCA_006410635.1 Cephalophus harveyi | reverse complement strand
GTTGAGGATGAGCCGGTTGGATGACATTAGCAACTCAATCGACATGAGCTTGAGCAAGCCCCGGGAGTTGGTGATGGACAGGGAAACCTGGTGTGCTGCAGTCCATGGGGTTGCAAAGAGTTGGACATGACTGAGCGACTGAACTGAACTGACTGATGGATGGACAGGATTTTTCTTTCCCAGGTTGTACATTCAGAGGGAGGAAGAAAGTTGTTGGCCAACTTAATAAATTTTATGATAATAATTAATTAAATCTCCATAACAACCTTATGAGGTAAACACCATTTATACTCCGAAGCCCATTCACCTCCATCTTTCCCAAAGATTTACTCAAGAGGCAGCAAGGCTACTGCTATCACGTGACAGCCGTTTACTGTGCTCTTCATAAGCCAGTGTCTCCCAGCTCCAGACACCCTCCCAGGCTCTCCTTTGCGATGCTGGAGCTGGCACTCTGTGAGCCACATTCTGTCTTGCCAGCTGGCTTCCCGTTGAGCTCTGCCAACAGGAAGTGCTAGAAGGATGCTACAGGGTTGGGAGACAGAGACGGGGAGGCACCTTCTACTTGCTTCGTGTCTGCCTGCATCCCACGAGCTATGCCTCTTCACCCTGGCAGCAGCAACAGCAGCAATGCCTTCCTGAAGCAGCAGCCGAATGCAGTTTGCAGCTTTCCCGTAGTCGCAGGGTCAGCCTCTTCGGATGCCCACCAGACACTAACGCCATCTGAGTGGCACCCCCTCCATAGAACTCTGAGTTCATTTCCATAGAACCAGCTTTAGGCTCCCAGTTTCAATAATCTCATCTTGCTCGTTTTGCTACCAATACTGCCTAGCATGCTGGAGTGCATGGGGCTGCAGAGTTGGACACGACTGAGCAGCTGAACGACCACCACTGATACTGCTTCCTTGGCCTCTTAGGGCTGTGCTTTTACCGTTTCAAGTACCTAGTTCTCAGCTTTCTAGTTAACAGTTCTCTATGTTAAATTCTCTCTCTTAAAATAACTCCTGTGGTTTCTGCCTCTTGATCGGACCCTGACTGACACACCTATAGAACTTGGACCGATACACCAATAGAACTTGTGACAGAAGTGAGAACTTAGCCCCAGAAGTCTAAGTTGAGCTTCACTAAGCTGCTTGTCCTCTCGGAAGGGACGCCGCGGATTCTAGCAGCGCTCCCGTCGGCCTGATCCAGGGTCGTCTCTGACTTTCCCCGGGGGGAGGGGGGAGATCTTTGGGAGGGAAGGGATGAGGGAGGAATTAAGACAAATATTTCAGACCGATGCAAAGGACAGAGTTGGCCACGAAGTCGAGGACTCTCCCATCCATCGCTTTCTGCAGAAAGGGGCTCGCCCGACCGGAGCTCCGCATCCAGGCAGCCCAGCCGGCCTGTGCTCGCGGCTCGGTGGCTGTCACCGTGCTCCGGGTGACTATCGGTTAGGTAAATGCCCCCACCACGTGCTTGTGCCTCCCCCCCCTTCCTGTATATAGAGTGACTTCAGATTGTAAATAGCGCGTCAGCGAACTTGTCTAAATCATATATTTTTGTCTAATAAACTAAATGAAATGGTGGCCCCATGCGCCTGCTGCTGTGAGTGGCTGGGCGCCGCCGCAGCGTCCTCAACCCTGGAATCCGCGATCCTGGCGGGGGCTTCTACTCCCCGCGGCTGGGGAAAGGGGCTCCTGGGGAGTTTCCGCCCCGAGGCCGGTGCTGCTCAGCCTTTCCGAGGTTGTTGCATTTGTTAATGTTACCAGGGCGGTTTCTGTTTGGCAGTTCAGTTCAGAGTTATCTGGGCATGCCTTTCTCAGGACATAAATGAGTTCGATTTTAGGCAGTTTATAAAACGATTTTTTTTAAAGTGGGAAATGATGGGGCGGGGGAATGAAAAGAATTTTCAATCCTGTCCCCAAAGGAGAACTTCCTATTTGAAATCAATTTATAACCAGTTGTCTGAGCGGTGCACTGTGGCGTCAGGGCATTTCGTGGGTAGAATGAGGACATAATTGAGTATGAAATTTTGCTTTCAGTTTATTTTTTAGTTATTTGGCTAAATCACACTTGGATAAATTGGAAGTTTCTTTCTTTTTGTTTGCGACACTGTGGGGGATCTGATGGCTGACTCTGACATCGGTCCCAAATTATCAGTCTGTGCCGATTACAGTGTACCCAATTCCCCCTGTCAAAGATCGGATGGTTAATGGGCAGGTGTCCCATCCCAGACCATCAAACATGAAGGAGAAGGCCTCCTAGGGCCTCTGGCAAAGGTTTTCTCTCCCTTCTAGGACAGAGTGGCTCAGGCTTTTCTTCCTCTGGAAGGTGTGTCTGGACGTGACTCTCAGAACCTCTCTAATTACCATTCTGTGACATTAGGAGGCTGAAGCCCTTGCTGTGGCTGGAAGGACAGATTTTTCAGGCCGACTAATGGCCCCAAAGTTCATGTCCTGGTCCCTGGAACCTATGACTCTCTTACTTTACACAGAAAAGGGGGACTTGGAGATGTGACTAGGGGTACAGGCCCCGAGATGAGATTATTTTGGATGATCTGCGTGGGCCCGACATACAAAGGTCCTTAAAAGTGGAAGAGGGAGGTGGCGAGCCAGTGTCAGAGTGATGTGAGAAGGACTCCGCCAGCCATTGCTGGACTTGAAGGTGGAAGGGGCCATGAGCCACGCGTGCAGGCAGCCTCTAGACACTGGCAAAGCAAGGAGGTAGGCTCTTCTCTGGGGCTTTCAGAAGCTTCAGCCCTACCGACACACTGATTTCAACCCAACGAGGCCCGGCTCAGACTTCCGACCTCCAGCTCTGTAAGATAACATGGTGTTTGAAGCCAGTAATTCTCTGGTCCCGTGTTACAGCAGAGACAGACTAGTACAGAGGTGGAAGGAGCCTGGTTACCAAGTGACTTTACGAACCTCTAATCAGCTGCCCCCCGGTACTCCTGAATTTCTCCTCACATGAGACAAATTTCTACTTTTAAATCCAGCTGGAGTCGGACTTTCTGTTTTAGGCAGCCCAAGATGTCCTGACTGACACACACATGCTTCACAGAACACTGTGTAGGTATTAGGTCAACTCCTAAGTTTGCATTTGTTGAATTGTGAAAAAGTTCTGGAGAAAACCCCTCAGAGTGCACAGCTGAAGAAGCAGGGCTGTTTTCTGATTCATACTAAGTAATAACTTAGAACTCTTTTTTTTTTTTTTTTAAATAAAAGACACAAAAGATGTTTGGAAGGATGGATGAATTATTTTAACACTGAGAGGGCCTGGAACTTCAGCAGGTGCACTTTCAAATTGCCAGATTCATTTCCTCCTGTGACCTCCGGGCATCCAAATTCTCGTTTCCGAAATAACATTTCAACAGACTCCAAGAACACGCCAAGAAGTGATTATTTTTACAAATCCAGATGACTTCCTCATTTAGGANGTGACAAAGAGGGGAGCGGGCTTTGGTCTCCCATGGATGCCCCTTTAAACTCGGGCGCCTTGCCCTGGCACACCCAGGGAGCCAAGGAGCCAGTATCGCCCAGACGGCCGCCGCGCTCGGGAGGCAGCCGGAGCGATGGTAGGAAACAAAGCGAAGGGAGCTTGGACGCGCGGGTGAGAGCCTGCCGGGCGCCTGGGGGGCCGCAGCGGTCAGGGCTGGGCGCTCGGAGCAGGGCGCGCAACCTGCGCTTCCAGAGGGTGCCGGACACTCGGCAATGAATTCGTTAGCGCCGAGAAAGTAAACGTTTAATAAAACCGCCCTCGAGGATGGAGGGAGGCCGCGGGGTTAGCCGGCCCCCTGGGGCCAAGGCCAAGTCCCTGAGGCCGGGCTGGACATTCCCGACACCCAGCCCAGCCCCCGTATTCGCCCTGGAGACCCTCTGGGACCCGCTGTCCCCGGGGGCTGCTTTCCACAGCTAGGATCGCGGCTGCGGGGACGAAACAGGCGGGGTGCTGTTCCTCTGCGGCGGCGGAAGGGGCGCTGGCGCTGCGAACGAACGGGGGGCGCAAACCCCGGGCCGCCCCCACTCCCCGGGCGTCCTTCTCCAGCGCGTCCCCGCCCCCAGCCCCCATCAGTCTAAAGGAAGACGCTCCAGCCGGGTCCCCGGGCTGAAGGGAGCGCGAAGGGGCGATCAACGTGTGGGGGGCAGGGGAGTGCCCGGGTGGGGAGCAGGGGGCGGCCGGGGACCGGGCTTCGGAGCCGAGGGGCCGCCGCGGTCGAGCGCGTCCGTCCCAACCGACGTGCTCGATGCGCCCTCTATGGGTTGCGAGCGGGAAGGGGGGCTGATGGAGGTGTCCGTCCTGGGGGTCCATGGCTTTGGGGCTCTGCTGTGGGCGCCAGGCTCGAATGATGGTGGAGGGCTTTCTCTGTTCTAGAGCGCCGCCTGGTTGTTTGAAATTGAGGGGGCGTGCGGTGCTGGGCTTGCTGGGTAGGCTGCTGGCATGGGGTTGGTGGGGGGTGGGCAGTGGGTTGGTGAGCCAGGAATCCCCTCCGACCTTTGCCAGGAATCCCCACTGGGCTTTGTGAATCGGCAGAGGAGCTCTGACCTGTCCTCTTTGCTAGGACTTGAAGGGTCAGCTGGGCCCTCGGCTCTCAGTCCAGAGTCCTTGGGCAGAGCCTTGGGCCCACGCCTTGACCTCTGGGAAGCAGGGTATCCAATCCTGTGTCTGGGGAGGGGGCACACCTACATCGGAGGAGGGGTGCTCTGCCCCTCTGATGAGGATTGGAGCTCCCAGCCCACAGACAGGTTGCTCTCCAGGTGGGCAAGGCGTTTGGGGAGACTCCTGATCGCCGCTGGGAGGTTGCATGCAGGTGGGACTCGGGTGGGCCCTGGAATCCTCTGCTTCTGGCCCAGCTCTGCCCTTTTCACCCCTACTCCCCCCCCCAATCAAAGAGGCTGGTCCATGCCTGTGTCTCTCCTTTCAACCCATATTTCCATTCTTTATTTCTCTCCAATGCACTTGGGACCCCGGGCCGCACTGTGCTCACCAGGGGGTTCTGAGGCGTCGGAACCCTGTGGCCTAGAAGCTGTGAAGGGTCTATGCTCCCCTCCTGGGGACTGAAGCTCCCACCAAAGAAATCAGGTCGCCAGCCTGAGAGTTATATTTTTCCTCCAGTGAAGAGCTCGACATAAATTTTTAATCGAGCGTTGAAAGGCATTTTTGTCCTTTGTGGGCTGTTTGTTTACATCTCTCCAGCGCCTGCAGCCACCTAAGGGCGTGCGCTCGGAGGGTGTGCGGTTTCCCCAGGGAGGTCCTGAAATACCTGGGAGCCGACCTGGACACCCCCTTGCCTTTAAAGCCAAAGTGGAAGTGTTTCTGGAACTTCCTGTGTGTGCAGAGGCGCTCTCTCCTGCCTTCCTCCCACCCCTGCCCAGGACAGTTTCCTAGGCTGACGGTTGTCTTATCAGGTGAAGACCAAACCTGAACATGTAAGGGTGATGGACGTCCGCTGGATGAAGGCTGGCGACTTGCCCTCCCTCCTCCGCAGGCACCGGGGTTCCCACAGAAAGGACCCCTCCCCCCCGAAAGTCCGAACAGCGCGCTTCTTTCTTGGGTCTTATTTGAGGGAAGAGAAGAAAGAACAAATCTGGTTCCGAGACCTCCTCTCTCTGCTCCAGACCGGCAGTGGTGTTGGGAGATGGTCCCAGGCGTGATTTTCTAGACCAGCCCCCTCTCCCCATTCCTGGTTTGAGGACTTGGGGAGCGGGTTCCGAGCTGTGTCTGAACTGATGACCTGCTGGTCTCTGAGATCGTTCCCACCACCCTTCCTTCCCTCCCTCCCTCGATCAATTATATTCCCCACCAGCACATTTATCTCGCCTGCGATAGGAGAATTCATATTCATATCTTGGCTTTAGTGGCCTGACACTGATTAATGTAATGCTCACTGTGACTCCAAGGGGCCGCCACCCGATGAATCATGCCCTATAAAGTTTCAGTCGTCCTTGTCGATGGGACTCGGCCAGGATGCTCGGAAGCCAGAGGAGGAGGGGGGAGAGGGAGACAGTGAGGTCAGGGTGGGGCCCTGGTCCTCTCCCCGGATGCCGGGGCCTTGGGAGCCTCAGACCCCCTCCTGAGCCGAGCCCCCTTTCTGGTCCTGGCCCTGGGGTTTCCTTCCCTTCCCCATGCCAGCGGGCCTGAGGTTGCCAGGTGGCCGAGGCAGGGTCAGGCTGGGGCTGGTGAACGCGCTGGCGGAAGTGATGGGGCTACCCGTGCGCAGTAGGAACAGGGTTGTGCCTCTGAGGCATCCGAGCTGGAGGTGGGGAAAGGGGGGAAGGAGGCCAAGTCCAGGGAGGGTTGCTGGTGGGGGCAGCTTGGCACAGGTTTGGGGTATACAGACGGCAGGGGCTTGGAAGGCCTGATCAGCCTCTGGCGCTCTCTGCTCAGGGCCTGGACCGCTGGGGCCCCAGTGCGGGGTCGCAAGTCAGCCAGGTGCTCAGGCCTCCCGGGACCACCGAGAGCCAGACAGAGGCAGCTCTGGTACCCACCGCTGAGCACGAGGCCTGTGCCTTGTGGGCCTGTGAGGCGCCAGGCCCTGGGGAGCCTCCTGCCTCACCTCTCCACCCCTCACCCCCCACCTTGATGTGGCTCCAGGTTTGGGTGGAGGCGGGGGGGCGGAGAGGCAGTTGGTGAGTCCGGGTTGGGAGGCCAGAGGACACAGCTAGGAAGTAGAGCGGGTGAAACCTGGGGTGGTGACTGCACCCCGCCACCTCGAGGGGTCCCCTGAGTGTACGTACGTGGAGAGAACCGGGGCCCCGGGAAGGGTCTCCTGGGCAGGGCCGTCCACCCAGGGCCGGGTGTCGGGACCACCGAGAGCCAGACAGAGGCGGCTTTGGTACCCACCGCTGAGCACGAGGCCTGTGCCTTGTGGGCCTGTGAGGCGCCAGGCCCCGGGGAGCCTCCTGCCTCACCTCTCCACCCCTCACCCCCCACCAGGATGCGGCTCCAGGTTTGGGTGGAGGCGGGGGTGCGGGGAGGCAGTTGGTGAGTCCGGGTTGGGAGGCCAGAGGACACAGCTAGGAAGTAGAGCGGGTGAAACCTGGGGTGGTGACTGCACCCCGCCACCTCGAGGGGTCCCCTGAGTGTACGTACGTGGAGAGAACCGGGGCCCCAGGAAGGGTCTCCTGGGCAGGGCCGTCCACCCAGGGCCGGGTGGTGACTGGTCTCTCCATGTGAGAAGCCACCTGCTCGAGGCTCTGCTGGGGACAGGAGCGTGAAGGTCCGCCCGGGGCCCCACCCTAGTCTGAGCTCCCAGGTGCCAGGCCTCAGAAGGTCCTCCCCCAGGGACCGCTGGCCCAGCTCCTGAAGCTGGACGTGGCCCCTCTCCCTCCCAGGATGGACGTCTGAACGCGGGCCCCCCTGGGGATAGTGTGGGGGTCAGAGGGCCTGGCCAACCTGGCTGCACAGTGCTTTTAGAGACCCCAGAAGTATTTTACTTCCTTATCAAATAAAAAGTGTTTCTTTTTTCGGTGGAGGAAAACGTGTCAACAGATACGATCCATAGATTCATCTTTAAAATCCAGCAGCCTTCACGCCGCTTTATTTATCGCTTGTGTTCCGTAGTGGAGCAGGCCCAGGGCACCTGCAAGTCACCCTGGGGCAGAGGTCGCAGAGGGCCCCAGGAGTGGCCGAATATTCTGGAACTGCCTTAAGGGGGAGGTCAGAGGAGGAGGGGGGCCTGAGCCAGTGGCAGGGGAGCCGGTGGCTGGCAGCCCAGGGAGGGAGGGAGGTCCCTGGGGTTGCTGGGCCTCAGGGCTGCTGCTCCCCGCCCCCGCCAGCACCCCCTGCCCGCCTCCTCGGGCGGGGCGCAAGGGCAGCCCTTTCTGCGGCTGCTGTTTGGTTTCTGAAGACGCCGCGGGTGTCTCTGATCCCCTAATCCATTTATCCAGCGTCCTGAGCATTGGCTCAATGCAGGGACACAATGGCGGGGCTGCACCAGGGGGCTGGGGTGGAGGGGGTGTGCTGGCCACTCGCAGCCTGTCCTCCCTGCCTCTGCCCGTTTGCCTGTTTGTCTCTGCTGTGCCCTGGCTTGTTCCTGAATTTTAAGCGTATGCTTAATTGCTGGGTCCTCCGATCGCTGTGGCAGTGTCTGAAAATATTAAATACATCTGTGAGACGGTGGGCACCAGAAATTAAAAAAGGTGCGGGCTGTGCTGAATGCTAAGAAGATCTCACAATGAAGTGATTAACATTTTTATGAATAAAATTAATCACGCATTAACTCTGCGGGCACAGTACATCTGAAAGCCAAATGTGGCCCCACCAGCCCCCTTTCTTACACCGGAGAACTTCTGAGGCCTCCTGGGCCCAGGGCAAACATCCAGCCATTAGGAATCTCGGAATATTTATGAGAGGATGTGTCAATAACAGCTATCTGAATTTGAGGCAAGGGAAAGAGAAACTCCAAAAATACTACCACTGCCAACCATGTAACAGCCAGATTAAAAAAAGCAGCTGGAAATTTTTTTTTTTTTCTCGCCTTTAGCAAACGCTTGGTCACAACTGGCCTTTTCCGTGCTTGCTGTTCCTGTGGGGTTGTGTGGACCTGGGCCCGAGCAGCAGGCGGTGATGGAGGCAGGCAAATGTGAGTGCTGAGGCGCCAGCCGTGGTGGGTTCCCCTCCCGAGAGCCCTTGTCCAGGGGGTCAAGGTGCCCGGGGACACGGATGGAGCCCAGGGCGGACTTCCGCGTTATTAAAATTTCCAGCCTCGCAGGTAATCAAGCGCGATTTCTCGTGTGCCCGCCTGCCTCGTGTGCTCCTCCGTTCTGATCTCTTGCCGCTGTGGTTTGGGGATTATTCCAGCAGGCTGTACAAAGGGAAGCGAAGGTATCTGTGGTGTCGCTCTGCAGCCCTGGCGACCCAGAGGCCTTGCCAGTTTGTCGGGGCTCCCAGCTCATGTGTGGAGCAGAAGGTGGAATCAAAGCCGCGCGTCTCCTCTCCTCTGCACCGTCCTCTTTCACTGCTGTGGCGAATCTCTCCCAGCTCCATGAACCAATGAAACAACGGCCCCTGTTTGAGTTGATATATTAATATTTACTGAGGATTTGCCAGGTCGGGGCTAAGTGTCAGCAGATCGCTGGGGCTGTCCTGCGGGAATAATTAAACAAGTCTCGCCACACTCCATCCTCGTAACATCTTTATTAATCTTTTTCGTTTTCCCCTTCCCCCTCCTGAAAGAGTACATTGAAATATTGCTTTTGCAACCTTGGAGAAAGGTTCAGACTAAGTAACAGGGAAAAGAGAGTGTGGGTGATGTGTTTAGCTGGGCGGGTCTCCAGACCCTCCCCTGGCAGGTGTCTGAGGGGAGGGAGGTCCTGGTGGCTGGCCCAGCCGTGGTGGTTTTCACCTGCCTGGTCTGACACATTTATCCTGAACAATCTGCCAGAGACAATCCTACCGTTTCCGAGATGCGGGCCACACCCAGGCCATGCCTCGTCGTCCACTCTGCAGAGCAAGGGGCCACCGGCGGCGGCTTCCAGGTGTCTGCCTTTTTCCGAGTGATTATAGGTTACACTTAGAACAAGTTGGACAATTGCCTTTAATAAGCTTCATAATTAGTGTCGGGACGCCTCATTACAAGTCATCGCCTGTAGCAGTCCTGGGCCAAACAGCCCTTCTGCAATCTGATTTATTTTTTATCAGGCAGCAGGGCTGTCTGGAGTTTTTGTTTGTATAATGGGGGCCTGCACCAGGCCCCCAGTGTAAAAATACCACCAGGAAATTAATTGCTTCTGTGTGGATCCACCGCAGATGTGTCCTGTTGCTCAGGATGGTATATTTTTGACTTTGCTATCCTGGGGTGAGTAGTGAAAAAGAAAAACAAAATATGAGAACCAGCAATGCAAACACATTAGCATTACTGTAGATTCAGTGTGGCATAATTGAAAACATGGGGTTTCAGGGCAGGATGTGCAGGGAGAGGTCGAGTTTCTGGAAAGATTTTCTTTCTTTTTTTTCCTTCCTGTTCTCTTTCACAATTTTATTGATTTGTTTGTTTATAAATGGATATATGTATGCCTTCTAAACAGACCCACCCCTGGGCAGACACGTGGCTGGGATGTCTTATAATAACAAGCTCTGATGGAGTGTCTGGCTCCCCGCTCTGAGCCCGAAAGCGGGGCCTGGTTGAGGCCCACGGTCTGATGCTTCTGGGCTGCGTGTCCAGGCTCTAGCCCAAAGGGGCCTCCGGCAGCTCTGGGTGGATGGGCCTCGTGTGTGCTCCACCTTGGCATGTGTGTGCATGTCACGTGTGAACAAGCCGTGTGCACAGATCTTTCTCGTATGTCTTCGGCACTCCTCCCTGGGCCCAGATAAAATTAATACTCTTTCATCACGTGGATTAATCCCTACATTCTGATGAGGTTACAGATGCTTCCCCTCACTTAGAACATTTAAAGGGTATTTTAAGACTACTTCGTGCCCGATTAGGACTTGTCCCTGGCATGCTCTGTCCTTGGCACCGGACATTGTTGCTGGCGATTCTACATGGATATCCACACGAGGGCGGGTGTGTGGTCCCCACGCTTAGTTGCCCAGTCATGTCCGACTCTCTGTGACCCCGTGGACTGTAGTCCACCAGGCTCCTCTGTGGGATTCTCCCGGCAAGAATGCCTGAGTGGGTTGCCGTGTCCTCCTCCAGGGGATCTTCCCGACCCAGGGTTAAGCCTGCATCTCCGAGGTCTCCCGCATTGGCAGGCGCATCCTTTAGCACAAGCACCGCCTGGGAAGCCCGTGTAGTCCCCAGGTCCTTTGACTTTTCTAGAAGAGTGTGATGAGCTTCATCCTCCTCTTCGTCCTTTTTGAGGCTGTGTGATGTCTGGTGTTCATGCTCAGCTCTGTGTCAAGATGGAGTTTGTCAAATTGACCACAGCCGACTCAACTTATTTATGGAGAAAAAACAAGAGCAGAGGTGAAGGCGGATCGCATGGTGTCAAGATAAAGGTCGTAAAATGCTGAGGACTGGGAGGGAAGACAAATAGGCTTCCTCCGCGGAAGAGCGGACTCCTGCGCGGAAGAGCGGACTCCTGCGCGGAAGAGCGGACTCCTGCGCGGAAGAGCGGACTGCTGTGGCTCTGGGCCTGTGGGTGCCACAGGCGCTCCTGCAGAGAGGAGCGCACCCGGCCGGGTTAGCAGGGTCCTGTCCCCGGAGGATCCGAGCCGTCCCTCTGGGGGTTCCACATCACTCTGAGTACTCAGGTCTCGCTGACAGCGAACGCGTACAGGCAACGGTGGGTGGGGGCTCCCTAACAGAGCGGCGCGCCGGGGACCCCTTTCTGGTTGTGCATGAGGACACCGGTGGAGGGCAGGGCCTGGGGGGCGCCACCTCCCAGCGTCCAGATGAAGCCAGTGGGTGAACTCGGGGAGCAGAGGCGGTGAGTGGGACCCATGAGTGCCCAGGGTGGGGTGTGTGTGTGAGAGAGAGACAGACAGACAGTGAGAGGCAGAGGCTGAGAGAGGTAAACTCGAATGGAAACCGAGACCCATGTGCTTCCCCCGAGTTCCTCCCCGTCACCTCCCATACCCTCCCCTCAGGGAAAAGTGTTCAGACGCCTGTTTCCCAGCAGCTCCCGCCCCAGTTCCTGTTTCAGCAGGTGATGGGGGGCGGGGCTGGCCTTTTGCGTATTAAGTCACGGTCATTCTGAAAGCCAGGTGGAGCCCACACCTGGAGGACCATAGCCCGGATCCCACGCTGCACTCAATCCCTTCCCATTAAAGAATCAGCTGGAGGGTCACCCCTCCTGCCTTACTGACCCTGAGCTGGAAGGATCTAAGCTCTACAGGAGCACACAGACCCATGTTCGGTGGGCAGAGTCGTCTGCGTTCTCCGGGCGGGCATCGCGCAGTGTGAGCTCCGCGTCTGGGCCAGGCCCGGGGTCCCACACGCCTTGCTGACGTCTGTGCTGAGCTGCCCGGGGAAAGCGGACCTTCGCTGACGTCCTGCCGAGCCATGGCCGGAGGGGCCATGCATCAACTCCTGGAAGTAAAAAAGGCAGTGGTGAAACGTTGCCCGTCCCCAGCGAGTGCCACATCCGTCACGCCAGCGGTGTCTCCAGATGCTTCCTCCCAGGATCTCCCCCGATTCCGAGGGTCGTGGGTTCTCTGTGCACGACGTCGACCTGTACATCGACGTGGCCGGCGTTTTCTCTTTCACTCTTCATACGGTCGAGAATCAAAAAGTAGACGGCAGTTGCTCCAGTCATCGCCGGATGGATACGGGGTGAGTCCGCCTCCTCCAGTGAACAGCCGGGCTGCGGGTGCCGGATGGAAAACTTGTCCCTGTCCCTCCGGCCAGGGGAGGGACATGTCCGGCCCACAGCTGGCGCCCACCCTCAGGGCGGGGAGCCAAGCACAGCAGCTGCTTCAGGGCGGGAGACTGGAATCCGAGCACCCACTTGCCTGCTCCTTTCCCTCCCTTCTTGCCATGGGCCATGTCGCTTCAGTCGTGCCCAGTTCTTTGCGACCCCATGGAATGGAGCCCACCAGGCTCCTCTGTCCGTGGGATTTCCCAGGCAAGAACACGAGTGGGTTGCCCTTTCCTTCTCCGGGAAATCTTCCCCACCCAGGGTGCGGACCTGCATCTCTTGTATCTCCAGTGTTGTTTTCTCCCCATTCTTACCCACTCCTAAATATAAAGATAGGAAGGAATTTCTCAGCCAAGTTTGAAAGCAGCCTCATCCTTAAGGACCGAAGTTGTTTTCTCCTGGGAAATACTTCTTCCCATTTCTAAGAAAGAAAAACAAATTAAGCTATAAGGAAGACCCCCAAGACCTTCCCAGACATCAAATAGCTGTTAAAAAACAAACAACATTTTGATAAGCTAAGTATAAATGGATCAGAAACATGTGGCTTTGGTTTTCCCTAAAAGGCTTCCTTTGAACCCCAAACATTTTTAGAAAGTTTGAGGTGTCCAAATGCTGTGCATTTGGGAACACCCAGCCATCATTTTAAGGGAATGGACTCAATACACATGTTTCTGATCTATTTGCAATGATCAGAGTCAACTGCTCATTTTGGAGAGCTTTTGATGTGCATCCCTCTGGGCTTTAAAAACCCTCCTGCAGCGTCTCTTCCCTCTGACGGCAACTCCGTCTTCCCAGAGTTGCAGAACTCCTGCTCGTCATCCACAGGTATCGCCGCACGTCTTCCACTTCCACATCTCAGGGAGGATCTGACCCGTAACGATGCCTTTCCTGTGTTAGGAACATGTGGTCTCGGAAGGAGGGGTGAGGAGATCGCAGGGCAGGTCGCTATCACTGCCGACCTGCTG
>SJYT01071307.1:210349-271800 GCA_006410635.1 Cephalophus harveyi | reverse complement strand
CCTCGGGCGTAAAGATCCTTCATCTGCAGGTAGAAACACATGAGCCCGCCAGGTTGCAGTGAGCTTTCTAAGGACCCACAAGTCCTGTGAATGGAGAAAAGGGAGACGTTCCCAGCGAGGGGGCCGCGGCGGTCAGCAGGTGTTACGGGGCAAGAAGCGGGGGTCCTGCAGGGACAGAGAGGAGGGGGCACGCTGACTGGGGTGCGGGTGCCTCCCCACCGCAGGGCCCGGCCCGCTTACCCCAGCTTCCAGGTTGCCCCCAAACAGACGGCCTCGTCCTCTGCCCTGAAGCAGGGAGACCCTCAGGGAGAATTTACCAGGACCTGCTGAAATTCGCCCCTAGGAGCGATGACTCTGTTTCCGGCTGGATCTTGGACTTCTGATCTAAGCGTGTCCCGAGTGCCCCGTTCCCTGCGAGACAGACCGTGCCAGCCCCGGGGGCCTCGTGTTCCATATGGACGGAGACCATCTCCGCGGAGGGCCCTGCCCTTGGGGCCAGCCGTCCCTGTAAGGGGGCGTCCTGACCGTGGGGCGTCCTGACTGTGGGGCCGTGGAGCAGCTCCTAGTGCCCAGTGGCTTAAGGACGTCCCGGAGCTACCCGCGACTTCAGCCACTTCGCTTGAAATCAGACACCCCGCTCTGGTGAAGGGGCTTGGGGTCACGCAGGGATCGGAATGTTCCAGCAGCCAGTTCCAAGGTACTGGAAGGAGAGCAGGAGGCAGGGCTCCCTGGGGAGGCTGAGCTCAGGGAGGGGNAGGACGTCCCGGAGCTACCCGCGACTTCAGCCACTTCGCTTGAAATCAGACACCCCGCTCTGGTGAAGGGGCTTGGGGTCACGCAGGGATCGGAATGTTCCAGCAGCCAGTTCCAAGGTACTGGAAGGAGAGCAGGAGGCAGGGCTCCCTGGGGAGGCTGAGCTCAGGGAGGGGGTGTGCCCAGCCAGCCAGTTAGCGAGCTCCTTCCCGAGGACGTTTCCCCATCCGCAGGGTTTCTCTTCCGAAGGTCCACGGCTGCCAGGGCGCCCCCATCGCGTCTCCCTCCCTAGTACTTGGCTTTCTGGGTCGGGGGTGGGGGAGGCAGGAGCAGGCGGGGGTGTCCCTGCGTTTTAGACACCATCACAGGACCCTGGGGACACATTGGCTGGCCTCCTTCCTGGAGGACCCAGTCCCCGCCATTTTCAGCAGACGCGGCACATTCTATGGTAACTTTCCAAGAGCCTGCGGTGGTAGGCCCTCTTTCTGCCGGTGGTGAGAACACATTAAACGCAATTTGCTACTTGCCTTTAGCGCCTTAGTCCATCAAGAGAGCATTAATTGATGGCATGAGGCTGTTCCCCGCCCCCAGTGCCTGGGAGGGGGTCTTCGGGGAATTCTCGGAGATACAGCCTTCCTGTGGCTTTCGTATCGCCCCTCTGTGTATCAGGTGAGATGCTCTACGAACAAGAACAACTGGGGACTCTGTTCCTCCAAGTGCGATTTCCAGCCCTTCTGGATCATGCCTTCGGTGAAAACAATTAACTTTTGTATATTTCAGGATACAGGCAGGACCTTGTGGAAATCTTATTTAATTATGTGCTATATTAATGTTATATTGATTATGTTATTGCCTGTAAATCCAGTTGCTTAATAAAGCTGCAGTCATTTTGCAATAAAGTTGTGTTTGCAGTCAATTAATGGGTGTCTGGGGGCAGACAGCTATGTGCAGGGGGGCGTTGGCGGGAAGAAAAGTCGTCCCAGGGCTGAAAACCAGAGGAGCCAGCAGAGAACATCAGTTATTTATGCACACGGAGGAATGTAGGTAAGTGTGCCTACACAGTTGGGTGAAGTCCAGAGGAAAGGCATATACCCCATGCACTTATTTTTAGCACAGGGGTCTGGGGACTTGTGAATGGCCGTCTGTATGGGTGGACTCTCCAGGCATTGGGGCAGCGTCTGTACGTGGAGCAGGGTAACGCTTGGTTTGAAGAATCCAAGTGGCGATAACCGCCGATGTTGGGGCCGTGTGAAGGCAGGGGAGCAAAGCCTGGTTCTGTTGCTCATCACACTGACTTCCACGTCAGAGAAGCACATCCTCGCGTTCACAGGAAATGCCACAGCCCCTCTGAAGACCACATCTGCCATAAATACCATTTGGCTTGTGGTCCGGCTTTTATCTCTCCAGCAGAGATTGTGCGTCATGATTTTCACATCTGATGCTAAACTCAGGTCCTAGAATAAGGAACAGCTATTTGTTTCTTTCTCATCTCTAGGGATGTGTCCAACATGGCTGTCGTCAAAACAGAATAGGAACTGAATATTGAAGCTTTACGAATTTTTTTTTTAATAATACACCATAGCAAATGAAAGATGAGCCATTCCTCAATTCAGAGAGATTAATTGATCCTTCCTATCAATGAACGTTCTCTGTCAATCAAATAGTGAGGCTTAGGAAATCATATCTGGGGCAGGCCGATGGTAGTATTGTGACGATGTGTCTTTGACCCCAAGGGTAGCATCTGTGTGTGTTCAGTCGCTAAGCTGTGTCTGATTCTTTGCGACCCCGTGGACTGCAGCCAGCCAGGCTCCTCTGTCCATGGGATTTCCCAGGGAAGAACACTGGAATGGGCTACCATTTCCTTCCCTAGGAGGTCTTCCTGACCCACGGGATAGAATCCAAGTCTCACACATTGCAGGCAGATTCTTTACTATCTGAGCCAGCATGGGGTCCCAAGGGTGTCATCGAAGAGTGTATAATCTTGTGATTTTACAGTGAAGGGCATGTCGGTGACCACCTTCCCGTCACAGGAGGATCCCCAAGGACCCAAGTTGGGGGGTGACCAGTGCTCCCTGACTCAAGCTTCGGCTCTTGTCAGTGGCAAACAGCTTTCACCCATAAGGGAGAATGTAGTGTTTCCTCCAAAGCTCGGTGGGTCCTGCCAATGAATTTTTCCTGTGGGCTCTGTGCCTGGGATCTGGTTTACCTGCCTCTCCTCACTCTGAGCTTGGCCCGCACCAGTCCTCGACTGCAGGCATGGGGGGTGACCAGTGCTCCCTGACTCAAGCTTCGGCTCTTGTCAGTGGCAAACAGCTTTCGCCCATAAGGGAGAATGTAGTGTTTCCTCCAAAGCTCGGTGGGTCCTGCCAATGAATTTTTCCCGTGGGCTCTGTGCCTGGGATCTGGTTTACCTGCCTCTCCTCACTCTGAGCTTGGCCCGCACCAGTCCTCGACTGCAGGCAGATAACCATCCCCAGGGGCTCCACGGGGGCATCCGGGTTAGATGGTTTGTTGCTGTCTGTATTCCAGATGGCAGTTCACTGCCAAACTTCCAAACGTCCTTAGTAGAGAATGAACTCTCCACCTCAAACCAAACTCAGCATCGCCCAGGCTGCTGTCCTTTTGGCTCTGAGGACCACAGGGTGACGGAGTCTGCGGTTCTGTGAAAGGTGCTGAGGTGTGGAGCGGGGCTCCACTGCTGTAACATCGTTTGAGAGAGAAAGATGCTGGCTGTCACCAAATGAGCGTGATGGCGGAGTATTCAGTGATGCCCAGGCGTTAGAGCTGAGAGAGGAGCACAGGCCTTCCCATCGAGTCTAACAACCCTGAGTCTTCTGCTCAGGGGCTTCCCCTCCGTGACGGACCTGTGCACAGCCCAGGGCCCCCTCCTGCTGTCGGGAGCAAAGCCCTCGCGCCAACCAACCGCCCCCGAAGGTGTCGGCAACCTCCTTCATCTTAGCGTGAGTCAGAGTCAGCTCTGGGACGGCCGAAGACTGAAGTGGGTTTTTATTCTTTTGAGAACAAATATGGGAAGAAGACAGCCAGCGTGGGAGTGGGGTACATGCCTAGGATGGGTTGGGGAGCAGAAATGGAAGTCTTGGGGGGCCGAGGCCCAGCCTTTCTCAGGTTAGCGGGGCCTGTGCCCTGGGAGGCATCGCAACACCCGAAGTTAGGGCGGCCGCTACGCCGAGTGCTACTGGGCCCGGCCCCTGCCGGGAGCCTTGCCTGTTACCACTGAGGGCAGACACTTGCACCATCTACGGCCCTAAGAGGGAGAAGCATACAGAGGCCTGCACCTCCCCAGGAGGGCGGTGCGGGGACCCCTGTCCCCGCCTCGGGCAGGGAGACACGCCAGTCCCCCAGCTGGGCAGGGAGTCAGGGAGCTGCCCGGCTTCGCTGGAGGCAGACGGCTACCCTGCAGTCCCAGGAAGGTGCAAACATGTCGTCACGTGTTCAACGCAGCCCACCATGGACGGGAGCGTGGACCAGCGGGAAGGACACATGGAAATCACATGCACATCCCCCGGGGGTGGGGCCAGGACGGCAGCACCTCTGGTGAGATTGTGGGAAAGGAGAAGTAAACAGCTTCCCACTCCACGTGCTCCTTGGAGGTGGAAGGTGACCTCCGGGGAACACGCTTAGACCCGAGGGTGTGCTTCCTCAGGGGCCACCGTACCCGGGCCCCACTGGAGGTGTGTCCTGAGGGTGTCTCTGCCCACCTGTAGTGGGGTTCTCCCGGCGAGTGTGACCAGGCCCGCTCTGTCCCGAAACCTGAGATGTGTCAGCGGGCTCACGTCTCAGATAAAAGCCCCAGTGGCACCCCTCCGTGTCTAAACTGAAGTGATACAAGTTCACGTTTTGGCTCCGAAATGAATTTTTTAAAAGAGAGCTTTTGCAAAAGGTTAAGCAGCACGGGGTCACTGGGCAGCTTGGAGAACGTCTTCCTGCCCCTTATTTGTATGATGGGGCCCCGTTCCCTTCAGGACAAGCACCAGGCGCCCACTGGGACCAATGCAGCCATCAGGGTGGGCGCAGAGAGGTGGCCGACGGTCCCGGGCCGGGCAGTGAACCCACAGGGCAACAGGCACGCCAGGGCTGACTGCTTTAGGACGTCATGTTTGATGCCAAGTTAATTATAATTTCCTTTAAAACACCTGTCTTTTCCACTTCTCTCCCTCACTGCATTCGTCCTGAAAGTCCTTCTCTGTGTGATTTTTCTCATCATTGGCACTTGTGGTTATTGTTCACTCGATAGTCAGAACAAAACATGAGAGAGAGATTGAAAGTGCGTTGCGTGGGTTTCGGAGCCCAGGTTGGGCTGTGACTGTTGCCTGCTCACCACCTCCGTGATGTCGTACATTAGGACAAGACGATGGGCATCATTTAGAACCGTGGACTTGCACTTGTTTTTTTTTTTTTTACAAGTACAAAGCACGGACTAACCCCGTGGCACAAAATTTAAATGCATGAAGTGCACACACACACATACGCTCACACAAACTTTGTGACTGGAAACGATTTTACGGAAGTGCGCTTGCCGTCCCCTGGGCAGCACACTACGTCCCATCCTCTGCTGTTTCAGATGCTGACTTCCACCGACTCAGTTTGTGCCACGATCTGTATCCTGGCAAGCAACGATGACCTTACCTCCCAACAGGTAAAACGAGGCTAGAACAGGAGCCTCAGCGGTCACACCAGTTGGCATGTTTTTTCTACCACAGGAAGACGTTCAAGCAGAGGATGAGCGGAGATGCTGGGGGCATTTCCCCTCCCCGGAATCGTGCTCTCGGGCAGGGCGTCTGGGCCTGGTGCTGCCCGAGACCCGGGGCCCTCCACCTGTCTGCCCTGCCTCCTGGGCTGGCGGGTACAGAGGACGCGTCCCCCCAGGGTCACGGGAAGCCTCAGAATTTCCGGGGACCGCATGCCTGGCACGTCACCCTGCAAGGAAAATGGAGGTGCCCTCCTGCCGTCTGGAGTTTTGATGAGCAAGCTCAAGGACAGGTTGGTCCAGGCTTGCCCAGACCGGACCCCGTGTCTGAGGTTGTCGCAGAGCCCACCGGCAGGCCTCTTGCTCCCGGGCTCCTAGGCTGCCACCAGGGCTCTGTGTGTGCCTCGCCAGTGAGTCGGCAGTGGGGGTGGGGGCCGGTGCAGGGACCGAGGAGACGGCGACCCTCAGTTTCTGCTCTTCACGCCCGTCGTCTGCAGGACCCCGTGAGGCCGGTGGGACCGGATGTCTTCGGGACTCTCAGCAAGATTTCGGACCTACAGGGATCCCGCTTGCATCTGGAAATCTAGCCGCCCGACCAGGGACAAGTGAGAAGCCAGGAGGAATGCGCTTGGGATCGAGGCTGCCGTGGGGATCCCCAGAACCTGGGGCCGCTGCCGTGCGTCCCCGCCGACGTGGCAGCCCAGCGCGCTGAGCGTGCCTCCTCGTGGATCCACGCTCCCCAGGACCTGGGGCCGCCGCCGTGCGTCCCCGCCGATGTGGCAGCCCAGCGCGCTGAGCGTGCCTCCTCGTGGATCCACGCTCCCCAGAGCCTGGGGCCGCCGCCGTGCGTCCCCGCCGACGTGGCAGCCCAGCGCGCTGAGCGTGCCTCCTCGTGGATCCACGCTCCCCAGAGCCTGGGGCCGCCGCCGTGCGTCCCCGCCGACGTGGCAGCCCAGCGCGCTGAGCGTGCCTCCTCGTGGATCCACGCTCCCCAGAGCCTGGGGCCGCCGCCGTGCGTCCCCGCCGACGTGGCAGCCCAGCGCGCTGAGCGTGCCTCCTCGTGGATCCACGCTCCCCAGAGCCTGGGGCCGCCGCCGTGCGTCCCCGCCGACGTGGCAGCCCAGCGCGCTGAGCGTGCCTCCTCGTGGATCCACGCTCCCCAGAGCCTGGGGCCGCCGCCGTGCGTCCCCGCCGACGTGGCAGCCCAGCGCGCTGAGCGTGCCTCCTCGTGGATCCACGCTCCCCAGAGCCTGGGGCCGCCGCCGTGCGTCCCCGCCGACGTGGCAGCCCAGCGCGCTGAGCGTGCCTCCTCGTGGATCCACGCTCCCCAGAGCCTGGGGCCGCCGCCGTGCGTCCCCGCCGACGTGGCAGCCCAGCGCGCTGAGCGTGCCTCCTCGTGGATCCACGCTCCCCAGAGCCTGGGGCCGCCGCCGTGCGTCCCCGCCGACGTGGCAGCCCAGCGCGCTGAGCGTGCCTCCTCGTGGATCCACGCTCCCCAGAGCCTGGGGCCGCCGCCGTGCGTCCCCGCCGACGTGGCAGCCCAGCGCGCTGAGCGTGCCTCCTCGTGGATCCACGCTCCCCAGAGCCTGGGGCCGCCGCCGTGCGTCCCCGCCGACGTGGCAGCCCAGCGCGCTGAGCGTGCCTCCTTGTGGATCCACGCTCCACGGACGCGGCCACTTCAACCTCCTCCCTCCCGAAGCTCCGCACCCGCCCTCCCCACTGGCCCGTAACCCCAAGCGCTCAGCCCGGCCGCTGAACCCCGAGCCTGGGGCCCGTGCTGTGGCCTGTGACCCTGTGCTGGGGCCGGATGGGGGCCCCTTCCTGCCAGGGCTCCTGTGCTTGCCCGCTCTCTCACGCCAGCTCTTCTGTGAATGGCTTGTCCGCCGCCGTGCGTCCCCGCCGACGTGGCAGCCCAGCGCGCTGAGCGTGCCTCCTTGTGGATCCACGCTCCACGGACGCGGCCACTTCAACCTCCTCCCTCCCGAAGCTCCGCACCCGCCCTCCCCGCTGGCCCCTAACCCCAAGCGCTCAGCCCGGCCGCTGAAGCCTGAGCCTGGGGCCCGTGCTGTGGCCTGTGACCCTGTGCCGGGGCCGGATGGGGGCCCCTTCCTGCCAGGGCTCCTGTGCTTGCCCGCTCTCTCACGCCAGCTCTTCTGTGAATGGCTTGTTTTTCCTTTTTCTGTGTTATCTGGTTTGTTTAGTTTTCTCTCTCTCCTGGATGATTTTCATCTGCGTGCAGACGTCTTCTAATGTCTCCCTTCTGAAATTTAAAAATACCTTGCTGTCTCAGATCTACCGTGTCTTCGTTCAAAACGTCTTCAAAACCGACGCCACCCAGGGTTTGCTTTCCACTTCTGTTCTCCGGCCCGAGTTCCCCAGGATGGGGCTGCGTCCCTCCCCTCTCCCCGTGGCCTGCTCCCGCTGAGCCCACCGAGGCCCCCACTTCTGCAGATACACACGCGGGTGCTCCCCTCCGTCCCCCTCTTTCAGCCTCCGCCCATGGGTGCAGCCAACATCCCACGTGCTGGGAGCTGGGAGCGCTCTGCCGTTGGCTTCTGAAACGGCTTCCTTTCCGGTTGCCCCTTCCCGCTCACTGGCCATCTCTTCCAATCAATTCCACTGTCTCCTCCCAACTGGGATGATCCTCGTGGGTCATCTTCCTGTCTAGCCACAGCTCTCCAGGCACCCTGGTCCGCCTGATGACTGCAAGGGGCGTCAGCGCACAGATGACTCCCAGTCTCACCCGTGGCCAAGCCTCACTCACTCCCGTCAGCCGTGTCTCTGCGGGGTGTCTGACCGACATTCCAAACCCAGCGCGTCCAGGGGAACCGCTGAGCTCCTTCTCAAAACGCCCCCACCCTGCCTCCCCTCTGAAATGCACAGGGCACCGTCTCCCCAGTGCTCAGCTAAAAGCCAAGAGGCTCCTTCTTTCCTGCACCCTGTAGCCTGTCCAGTAGCACGTCCTTCTGGCCCTGGCCCAGCAGGTCCAGCAGGTCCAACCTGTCTGCCTAATGCTGCGTCTGGCCCTTTGCTCATTGACCACCCTGGTCCCATCCGCCATCTGCTCTTACCTGGGTCACTGGACAAGCCATTTGACCTCCCGTCTAGCTGTTGGATGGTAAAGGCTGCCAGGAGGGCTTTTAAAAATGTGAAGTCATATCACCTTATCCCATCATCTTGAGCTCCCCACGGCCGTCACTTGGTGAAACCTAAACAAAACAGCGCACACAAGCGCGCACACAGTTTGCATACGGGTCTACAAGACAGCATGAAAAGCTCAGTTCATAATGGGGGAGAGGTCGACCCTTCCCAGCAATGAACACTCGAGACATCACCTAGTTGTGTGTGCAGGGGTTAATAACGAATGCATTTTGGGAGTTTCTTTGACATCAAGGAGATCAAACCAGTCAATCCTAAAGGATTCATTGGAAGGACTGATGCTGAAGCTGGAGCTCCAATCCTTTGGCCCCTGATTCGAAGAACTGACTCACTGGAAAAGACCCTGATGCTGGGAAAGATTGAAGGCAGGAGGAGGAGGGGACGACAGAGGATGAGATGGTTGGATGGCATAACTGACTCAGTGCACATGGGTTTGAGCAAACTCTGGGAGTTGGTGAAGGACAGGGCAGCCTGGCGTGCCGCAGTCCACGGGGTCGCAGAGAGTCGGAGACGACCGAGCAACTGAACAACAGCAACAACTTTGAACAGCTCGACCCTTGACGGCAGGAAGTGTCACGCTGACCACTTTACCCGCGTCGTCACCATCGCTGCACAGAGCAGACACCGGCTCCACAGCCGAGCGTGAGGAAACCGAGAGGAGACTGGTGATCAGTTAGAGACGCTGGGATTCAGCGCGGAACCCGCTGCCGGTCAGAGCTCCCGGGGAGCGGACGATGAGGTGGAGAGGGAGGTGTGGATCGTGCTCTGTGGAGGGGAAGGGGCGGCGAGCCTCCGGGGGTTGGAAGGATGTGGCAGGAAGTGGTGAGGGTGCTCTCATTTGTCCCCTCGCTCAACCAGAAAGGAGTGTGACCTGGGTGCTCTCCTGCCAGGAGACGCCTGGAGGGGTGGAGGCCGAGACCGTCTGGAGGACTCAGGAGCTGGGAGAGGCCGACTGGTCCTCGCCAGGCGTCGGAGCAGTGTCCCTGCAAGCACTGCGGATCCCGGGGTATGGCCTGTCAAGCCTTCCTGACCCTGCGCTGAGCACGCTGACTCCTTGTATTTCAGCGTCAGCAGAGAAAATGCCCTCGGCCGGACCGACCCCTCTCCAGGGGCAATGAGGCCACCCACCTCCGAGTCACTCTGCACAGTGCGCGCCTGCAGGACTACGGACTGTAGCCCGCCAGGCTCCTCTGTCCATGGGAGTCTCCAGACCAGAACACTGGAGTGGGTTGCCATGCCCTCCTCCAGGGGATCTTCCCGACTCAAGGATGGAACCCATGTCTCTTATGTCTCCTGCATTGGAAGGTGGGTTCCTTACCCCTATTCAGACAAGAACACTGGAGTGGGTTGCCATGCCCTCCTCCAGGGGATCTTCCCGACTCAGGGATGGAACCCATGTCTCTTATGTCTCCTGCATTGGAAGGTGGGTTCTTTACCCCTATTCAGACAAGAACACTGGAGTGGGTTGCCATGCCCTCCTCCAGGGGATCTTCCCCGCCCAGGGATTGAGCCCGCGTCTCTTAATGTCTCTTGCGTTGGCAGATGGGTTCTAGCGCCACTTGGGAAGCCCCACTCTGCACAGGCCGGGCATCTAATTGAGCCATAACCCGCTTCTCCAGAACTGCCCACCTGGCACTCACATCATCTTGCATTATTAACAGAAACAACTCAGTTGTTTTTTTTTCCTGGGGAAATGTAAGGATTAATAAGCAGAGTTGAAAGGTGTGCTTGGGTCGCTGGGTAAAGCAGGCTTTGCCCGAGGACACAGGTCTTTCTGCTGATGAGCTGGATTTGGTCTCCTGTGGACATGCCCAAGGCCGTTTCTGTCTGGCTTTCATGGTGAGTTATGCTATCTGAGTCTGGGGAAGCGAAGAAGATGGCTCAAGAGGTTAAAAGGAGTGGAGGGAAAAATTGATTTTTCCATCCAAAATGTCATTGTTCATTGATAACAGACCATGGCGGTAAGATTCTAAAGGCTCACACACTGTGTCCACTGCGGTCAGCCGGAAATTGTTTAGCTTCTTTTCTAATGAAAAGATCAGGATTAATTAGCTAGCTAAACAAATTTTTATGAAATTGGATTCTCTGTAGCTACAAACGAGTAACTGTAGCAGCTTGCCATTACAGCCTTGGCATAAACCAAACATAAATAAATGGAAATTCAGAGCTTGCAGAGCAGTTTTGAAAGGAGACAGCCGTGTGACCGGCGGGTTCGTAAGGCCCATCGCCTTTGTGACGATGACGCTGATACTCAGGGGTGATAGAAGTTTCTCTCGAACTTCTGGTTCTCAGGCTCTTATGAGGAGTGGGTGGTCCAGCCTGGGATTATTCCTGAATTCCCGAATTCCCAGGCTGGGGCTCAGGGGGACCCTCTGGGTAGGAGCAGAACTTGGGGTTGCATCTTGGAGCTCTGTTTCCATGCCTAGAATGCTGCTCTATTTATTTTTATTCAGGGAAGTGGATGAAGATTTGAGAGCCTAAACCTCTCTCCCTCTGGTCCTTGTTGCTGCCCTGGAGACGGGCTTGTCCAAGCTCCAGAGGTTCTGTGGGTACAAGTTCAGAGAGGTCACCTCCAGGGACCCTTCCCATCCTTCTCCCGGGCTCCCCTTAACATTGCCTGGAAAACTTGGTGTGAGGAGCTCGCAACCCCTCTCCATCTCATCGTCCGCTCCCCGGATGTGTGAGGACCAGCCTCCTTTATGCTTTCTTGGTTTTATTGAAATATGATTGCCACGACGAGACTCCTTTGGACTCCAAGTGGCGTGACCGCCAAGGCCCTCCGCTGCCACTCTCAGAAGGGACAGGGCTGGCCTCGGGGGCCGCCGCCTCCCTTTTCTTCCCCCCTCATCCACTTCCACTTTGTCGGCTTCCTCGAAATGATTTCTTAGGACACTGAACCACTCCTCAGTGTCTTCTCTGAAATGTGCCTTAACATTGCCAAAGAAGTAGCCTTCAGTCGTATTTCTGATAAAGTTTCTTTTCTGGAGATGATTCCGCCCTGACCTTACCAACACGTTCGCACAGATTCCCACGCCCCGCCTCCCTGCCCCGCGCCTTTGTAACTCACTCCGTCTCCTCGGGGAGAGACTGTCCTCGGGGCGAGTCCTCACCCGCAGCGCCTGCAACGTGAAGATGCCGGAGGTACGCCCGCAGAACGAGGGTGCAGGGGCCCCCGGGATCTCACTCATCAGAGCCTCTCAGAGTCTGAGAGGAGTACGCTTTTCTGAAAAGGTCTGTAAGCTGCGCCAAGTGGGAGCGATCAGAGAACCAGTCAGAGTTGAAAATCAGCCGCGAACTTGGCCTCTGCCGAGAGGCAGTGCACTCAGCTGAAAGTCGCCATCCAAGATGTACATTCGCTCTGCTTTACCTTAATTCCCATCTATATCTACGACTGGCCCGAGATGCCTACAGTAAAGGTACACACTGAAAGGTTGATAAATTATGTGAATAAACAGGAGCATGGGAAGCGGAAGCCGGCGCGTATCAGCACGAAGTTTTAACACAGGTGCGTGCCAGCGCTGCAGACGTAAGAGACGCAGCTTCGATCCCTGGGTCAGAAAGATCCCCTGGAGGAGGGCATGGCGACCTGCCCCAGTATTCTTGCCTGGACAATCCCTTGGACAGAGGAGCCTGGAGGGCCCCAGTCCATAGGTCACAAAGAGTTGGGCACGATTTAAGTGACTTAGCATGCACGCACGCACAGGTGACTGAATCCAAAATCAAGAGAAGGAAAGAAACCTGATGTAGAAACCTACACATTCAACTAACATTCAAATTCTGTTATCTACCCAGACTCCAGACCTGGTGATGGGAATGGAAAATCACAAAACCTCAGTTGTCTGGGATTTGTCCTCAACACTCCCTGTTTGCCCTGAAGGCAAATTCAGTTTTACTTAAACACATGGGTGAGTTATTGTGGAGACCCTAGAATCCTACCCTGTCAGTCAGGGAAGGTGTTTTTCCTCTAACATTTTGGAACAGGTAATCCCCAGCACTCGGCCTTGGAAAGACCCCAGGAGAGCACCCCGGAGCTTGTGGCTATGAGTGACGGATGCCTGGGGCATAACCCTCTGCTTGCTGGAATGGGCAAACAGACATCTGAGAACACTGTTTAGGACACATACCACGATTTGCATAATTAATTGTGAAAGACCTAATGTAAAGTGTGAACTCTGGGTGATCACACTTTGTCCATATAGACTCCTGGGTTGTAACACACACGCCCCTCTGGCAGGATGTGGATGGCAGGAGGTTGTGCCTGAGGGGGCCGGGGAATATGCGGGCTCTCGGTACCACCACTCAGGTCTGCTGTGAACTTCAAATGGCTCTAGAATACTTGATATAAAGTCTATTCTCAAATAAACAGCAGTGACGACATTATTTTTTTTTTATTGGCGTATAATTGATTTACAATGTTGTGTTACAACAAAGTGATTTAGCTCTGTGTATGCCTGTGTGTGCGCTGGGTCGCTTCAGTGGTGTCCGACTCTGTGATGCTATGGATTATAGCCCTGGAAGCTCCTCTGTCCACGGGATCCTCCAGGCCAGAATGCCCGAGTGGGTCGCCATTTCCTTCTCCAGGGGACCTTCCCGGCCCAGGGATCGAAGTCGCGCCTTCTGCGTCTTCTGCACTGGCTGGTGGGTCCTTTAACACTAGTGCCACCTGGGAAACCCAATTATGTGTGTGTGTGTATACACACATGTGTGTATATATGTATACGCACGTATACATATGCACGCATATGTATACGTGTGTATACACACATACACGTATATGTATGTGTGTACACATATATGTATGTATGTGTGTACATGCGTATATATATGTGTGTGCAGGTATAGTATATTCTTTTTTTAAGATTTTTTAGTCCCTTACAGGTAGGTTATTGCAAGACACTGAGGAGAGTCCCCTGTGCTACACAACAGGTCCTTGCTGGCTCTCTATTTTATACATGACACTGAAAGTGAAATCGCTCAGTTGTGTCCGACTCCTTGTGACCCCATGAACTGCAGGCAGCCGGGCTCCTCTGCCCATGAGATTCTCCAGGCCAGAACGCTGGAGTGGGCTGCCATTTCCTCCTCCAGGGGACCTTCCCGACCCAGGGACTGAACCGGGGTCTGCTGCCTTGCAGGCGGCTTCTCTACCGGCTGAGCCCCCAGGAGAGGCCTTGTATGCAGCAGTGTGCGCCTGCTTATCCCTCGCTCCTTTCCCCTTGCTTCCTGTGGCTGTGGGTCTATGTCTGTCTCCTGCATAAGTTCACATGAGCAACACTGTTTCTAACACTGAGATGTCCCCCACTGAGAGCTATGGTCTGAAGTCGGGATCTGATCCTCGGTGGCCCCCTTCCCCTGCCCGGCTCTTTGCTACCCAGTCAGTTCTGTTCCTGGATCCTGAACCTCAGATCCTTCCATCACATGTCACAATAAATACATCCTCTCTGTCACAGAACACCTTTATCATCCCTCACTGCCCGCAGACTTCACAGGAGCCCATACCTTTAGTCTCCACGAGAAGAAAGAAGGCTGTGATCTCCATATCGCCACACTTTTATTTACCTTATCTGTAATATAATTAATAGATGACTGTGCAGAGACCAAGGTGCCTTCAAAGAGAGAAGGAGACAGCTTCGTAGGAAACTTGCTCTTTTGAATCAGTCCTGGGCTCTATCAAAGCCTGTGTGATAATTTCATGTAAATCCTGGTGTTCCGAAACTGTATCTTTTAACCTGTACGTACCATTTTTTAACACACTACATTTCAAAGGCCCTGAAGCCTGGTCTAATTTGTATTGCAGAATTATATTATAATCGGCAAGCCGCACATCACACTGATTTCTTAAAATTAAGATGGAAGCTCATTATATAGACGTTCCCAGGGGTCTCCCGTAGTCATCTCAGAAGGGCTGTGATGGGGAAAACCAGGTCCTCAAGTTAAAACTTTCTGGTTCCCTGCTGTCACATCCCACCATGGGTTTTGGGTTTCGAAACTGCCTCTTGGCAGGATCCAGCGGTCCCGAAGTGTCCTGATGCCCGACTGTCGACACTAATGATCACAGCTCATCACCGTCTGAACCTCGGGTGTATTTGTTTACAGATTCCCCTTTGTTTAATCTGAGCAAATCAGACACGTTTTTACACATTTGGATTTCACAAATGCCCCCGTTCCTCTCGTGGGTCCATGTCAGGGCTTTCCTGGTGGCTCACGAGCGTCACTGTGATTCGGCGCCATAGGCAGTGAGCCAGCGGGGCCTTTATCCTGACACGCCTCCGTCTCCGCGAGGAAGCTGAGATGCGGGGGGAGAGGGGAGGGACACCCGGAGAGCCGCCCGCCCCGCACGCCGTGGGGCCAGCCGCGGTCAGGCCGCGCGGCAGCCGCAGGCCCCAGTCTCCCTCCTGCCGGCTCGCGGGGGCAGCGGTGACTGGGGGCGAGGGGTCCGGGGCCGCTCGCTTCCTCCGTGCGGGTGTCCCGGGGCGGCGGTGACCAAGCGCCCCTGGCCGACAGCAGCGGCCGTCTCTTCTCCCAGCTCGGAGACCCGCAGCCCCACGGCAAGCAGGCAGCACAGGCCGGTTGTCCGTCCAGCCCCCGGGAGGTCCTCCCCACCGCCTGCAGCCCCGGGGCTTCCCCGCGCCCTGCCCTGCCTGCCTGCACCAGGCTCCTCCCCGTGTGTCTGGCGCTTCCATCTCCCTCTGAGTCACTCGCACAAGGACACTTGTCCTTGGGTTCAGGGATAACCCAGTGCAGGGTCATCTCATTCAGGGGCTTGAGCTTAATTCCGTCTCCAGAGACACTTCCCAAAGGAGCTTGCCCTCAGGCTCTGGAGGCCGGGTCTTGACTGTATCTTTTGAGGGGATACAACTCACCCCACTGCACTTGGGAGCCTTCGTTAGAAACCCAGCAGGTGTTCCCCTGTGTCTGCATCTCCGGGGGTCCCAGGGCAAGTTCTCAGACAAGAGGACGGTCCCACGTAGCATCCCGGTGCCTGGTGACCCCTCAGGCCGCCCTCGCTGCAACCCCAGGACTCCCAGGGTGCCCTCATGTAGAGAGAGCCGCCACCGCCGTGTCGGGGCCGCCCGGTGCAGAGCGGGCCAGCCCCCCGAGCAGGCGCAGGCCTCGCCGAGGATGGAGGGGACTCACCAGAAGCCCCCCTGCTGAGCCACTGTGGTCAAGATCTCAGGACCTGGCCCGCCAGGCTCTCCTTGGGCACTCGGTGGGTTTTCTCTGCAGACCCGGGTCCTCCTCTTGACCATGGTGGGATGGCATCACCGACTCAGTGGACACGAGTTTGAGGAAACCACAGGAGATGGTGAAGGATGGGGAAGCCTGGCGTGCTGCAGTCCATGTGGTTGCAGAATCAGACACGACTTGGCGACAGAAGAAAGACCTCGGGAAACGGCGCCCAGATAGGGCTGGGGGCCAAGGCGGGGCTGTTTGTGGCCGCAGAGATGCTGAGAATGCCTCGCCCCTGGGGAGTGGGGTTTCGTTTCCCTCCTGAGTCCCGAGACCCCCGGGGCCCCCAAGACACCGGCCACCCTGCGTCACAACCTCCCGTCACACCCACACGTGTCTGCTGCACTCCCCTCCGGCAGGCCGCACTTCAGGGGTCCAGCCAGCCCCCGCCCGTGGTCACCCCACATGGCCCTGGATGTAGGACCACCGGAGAAGTTCGTGGCTCCCAGAGATTTGTTATCCGGTGGCCTCCACCCACACCAGGCAGATGCTAGACTCCTCCTGGGACGCTGCCCCAGGGGGTTGGACAGCCCCACCCCCTGGGCTGTGTGCCCCGGGTATCCTCAGCCATCAACCCAAAGGTCACCCAAGCCAGTCAGCTTCCCGAGGCTCCATTTCCTCCAAATTAAGCAAATAACCAGTTGCCTCTGGGCAAAACACGAGCACGCACAACGCTGCTCTGCTCCTTCTGGCTCCACATCCCCGGGGGCTCCCCTGGGTCCTTGATGCCCAGCGGAGGCTCACGCCCTCTCACGGGACTCCTGAAGCCTCCTGCCCCTCCAGCCGAACTGTGGTCCTGGGCATCCCCGGGAACCCGCCACGTGGCTGATACAGGCTGTCTGGAGGGAGGACCTTCTCCCAGGCTCCGGGAGACCCAGATGGCTCCGCCAAGCTGTTTTCCCTACAGAAGTGCGTGAGGGTTCCCTTTAGACCCCGTGCTCTCCTCAGTACAGTCTCTTCTGAGGACCCCGCAGACCCAACCCTACAGGCACGCCGCAGGCTTGGGCAAGAAAGGGGTCGGGAGGAGGGTCTCCAGGGAGGATGCAGAGGGTGCCCGTGAGGGCCCCTGGAGGCCCCCCGAGGTCCTCTGGGCCCCTCGGAGGCTCAGGTCTGTTCCCGGTGGGGGCTGGGGGCCACCTCTTTGAGGCTGCTGGGCTAACTTCTGTTTGAATTGGAAGCTGAGTTCAGAACTGTCCTCAGAAAGTCTTTGTGGTTCTAGAAGCTGCCTCGGGACAGAGCTACCACGGCAGCCCTAAGGGAGGCATTTGGAGCATCCCCTCCCACCAAAGCACAGCGCTAGTCCACGCCTCGCTCAGCAAGCCCACGGTGACGTCTATCTGCAGAAATGGACCTGGGGGGTCAGGGTTGTTTGCATGGCGCACGAGTTCCAATGCATCTCTCTGCTGGGCCAACCCATCCGTCATCTGCCTGTCCAGCACTTTGGCGGCTCCTCATGACGTGTCCACCCTGGGCTGAACACGTGGTCTCTGCCTTCGGGAAGCCGAGGCCCGGTGCTGGGCACCCAGGGGCAAGCCAGGAGCCTTCTATGGGGCGTGCACAGCCCTCTCGGCAGATTGGAGAAACGCCGCAGCTGATGAGGCTGCACGTCTAGGGACCTGCTCTCGGATGTCAGGAAAGCTTTCCTCCGAGGCGGTCTCTGCCTTTCCTAGGTGAGCGGCCTAGGTGAGCGGTCCACCATGGAAGAAGATGGCCGTGCTCCAGTGTCTGCCTCCATCACCTTATGGTAGAATACAGATTCCAACCGAGCTGTCTGCCGTCTCATCAGGGTGGCACATCAGCTTCCAAAGGTCCAGGCCTGTGCTCCCAGGAGCACCGTTCCCTCTGCAGCGTGGGCCTGTGCCCAGGTCCTCAGGGCAGCTTGGCTGGGGCCTCTCTCCACCACGTCCTGCATCCGCCAAGGCTGGGGGGTCCGGGGTGATGCCTGGGGTCAGCTCCAGCTGGTTGGTTCTCTTCTGCACCCTGAGTCAGGAGGGCTGGGACAGGGCGTCACGGTGGGTGCTGTTTCGGCTGAGACGGATTTTCTGCAGCCTTTAGCTCACCGGTGAAGTTCAGAGAGCTCTCGACCCAGGAAATGCAACGTGAACCTGCTGCATTATGATAAAAGACACTGCTGTGAAAGAGAGATGTAAGTGGAGACGCTTGGCGGTGAAGGATGGGGGAGGTCCCTGGACAGGCTGTTTCTTTCATGTCCTGGGGAAACGGGCAAGATTCCCACGGGGCCGACTGCTCCTCCATCTGCCATTTAACTGCGTCCGGATCTTGGGACCAGAGATGGGGCTGAGTTTTAGATGCGGGGCTGCTCCCTCCTGCTCCCCCACATGAAGGCCAGCATCACACGGCACGCACCTTCAGGAGGGGGCGAGTCTCTCGCCACACTGCAGGAGGGCCCTGGCCCACGACCCACGTGCGTGGAACCTAGCCGTCCTCTGTAACCTCGAGGCTTTGGGAGCGGAGTTCCCTCAGCATTTCCGAGTGTCCAACGCTCCATCTAGTCCACCTGAGCCCAAGACCAGAGGTCGGATGGGACGGGAGGAGCCGCGGGGCGGCTCGCCGCACAGTCCCCGGGGCGTCGAAGGTGCCTGGCCGAGGCTGGCTCCCTGCCACCTCCTGCCATTCTCGGGGTGAAGGGAGAGGTCCTAACCACGGCTTCCTGAGGACAACTCTCCTTCTGGCACATCGCGGGGGCCTTTGCAAACATCTCAGCTGTTCTCCGTCCCCTTTCCCCAGGGCTTGGCGCTCTAAGGAGGATGCTAGCAGATCCTCACCTTGTCTTCAGGAATCCGTCTCCCCTCTGTGGTGCTCCTTTCTCCTCTCCAGGCTGTCTTTTTGGAGGCAGGGTCTTTGGGACCATCAGTCACCATGTGCCATGTCTGCAGGGGTTCTGGAAAGCCAGGGGCTCAGGCTGGTCAGGCCCGCAGACAGGAGGCAGGTCCCGCCACCCTGGCTCCAGGCCAGGGCTGTGGTTCCCATGAGCCTAGTCCCTCAGCAGATGGAGGCAAGTCCTGAGGGCAAGTCCTGCTCCGTCCCAGGGACCCCGACGGGGGCTTACCGTGGACTGCTCTGGAACCCAGAAACCCATGGAAACTCCTGAGGCAACTTAAGAAGGAACTGGAAGGATGGGAAGGGGGGATTGGGGTAATGGAAAGGAGCGGTGGAGGCTGTCCTGGCTTTTGGTCCAGGGCGCCCTCGCTGGATTGCCCGAGCCCCTCCTCCTTCTGTCTGGCGGGAGCATCACTTCTGGCTTCCTGTCTCAGGTGTCACAGGCCACCAGTCTTCCGGATGCTTTCTTTCTTTTTTTTTTTTTTGCCTTCAGGAGCTGACTCCCTCCTGACTTGAGAACACCCTTCTCTTGCGTCGCTTCCAGCCCTGACAGTCCTTCCTGCCAGGTTTCCGACAACAGAAGCCTCGCCCGTGGAGGTGTCTCGCAGAGCCGGCTGCTTTGGACGGCTGGCAACGTCAGGCTAAGACCAGAAGGTTTGCCTGCCTCCCCCCCAGGGACCCCTGGAGTCAGCCTCCCAGCTGGGCTGGCACCTGGAGACAGGTTGTGGGGTTGAGAATGGGAAGGAGGGCAGGGAGGGAAGTGGTGGCTTGCACTTTTCTGTGGAATTGATTGTAATTCCAACAGCAACTCTTACCATATTTTGGGGACGTTCAAACAATTCCAGCTAAACATTAAAACCATGCGTTGCTGTTCTGGGACTGGAACTCGAAAGGCACACCACTAAGTCATTACATTTTTACGACTTTGGTTCACATTTGGGTATAAAATCCAGTAAATAACTGTTAAAAGCAGAGTCATTTGCTCAGAAGTATTTTACAAGCATAGTTTTTTGGAATGGCAGAACTTTCCGCTGGATTTTCCCCCCTCTGTGTGTGCGGAAACTCTGGGTCCTTCAGCTGTTAACAATGCCTCTCCTTTCAGGCCTGGGCGTGGGTGCGGGCCCGATCTGTCCGAGCTGGTTCCGGGCCTGGGGCACCTGCCCACCCTGTAGTCCTTCCCGCGGTTTGCTAACAGGACCAGCCTTGCTTTCAAGATTCAGCCATGGGTGCTGACATCCAGGTGTGAACGTCCAGCTTCCCTGGAGGCCTCACCACAGCTTCCACTCTTGGGTCAAGACCGGCCAGTTCTCTGCTCATCAGCCCTTGTGGGTCCACCCTGTCCGACGGCCGTGTGACGTTCCCCTTCCCACCCCTTATCTCAGCAATGACTGGGCGAGGTCATTCCTCAGAGATGCTGGGAGGAACTCCTGGATGACAGGCTGGTGGACAAACCAGATACCCCTTGAGATCAGCTCCGGAGCTAGCTCACTCAGGGAGGGCCCTGCTCCAGGTGGCCCGTCCAGCCCATCACAGACAAGAGCTGAGTACTGCCAGCAAGCCTGCAGATGGCGTGAAGCCATTTTTATAGATGAGCAGACTGCGGGGGCACAGGCTGAGGGGCTTTTCCCAGGCCCAGCCGCTAGCGAGGGACAGGGGCACGCCCGTGCGGCCCTCCCCGCCCCCACCACGGTGACAAGGCGTTTGAGCAGACTGCGCTCTCAGGGGCCCCGGGTCCCCTCGCAGCACCACTGCAGTCTTCCAAGACGAGGCTACTGGGCTCCGAGGCCAAACAAGGTGCCCTTCCAGTGCCAACCGAGGCGCATCTGTGCTGCCTCCCAGACCTGTCCATATGCTCCAGGCTGCGCAGCTGTTCCCGATTCCTGGGGGTGGGGGCAGACGTCAGAACAGTGTGTGCTGTGGTCCTGATCTGAATCCAACCTCACTCCTTAAGTGGCCTTGGCCTTCAAACCGTAAACGCAACTCTTCTTAGAAAGCAAGCAGGCGAATAGGGTAAGTGTTTCTTTTGCCATTCTTTTGCTTTCCCTATGGCCGTTTTCACGATGTGCAGGAACAAGAGAATCCAGCATCTTGGTATTCAGAACGTCCTTGAGAAGGCGTAGTAATACCGTCCTCTGAATATTCCCTGGAAAGACTGATGATGAAGCTCCAATACTCTGGCCAACTGGTGCAAAGAGCCGATTCACTGGAAAGGACCCTGACGCTGGGAAAGATCGAAGGCAGGAGGAGAAGGGGACGACAGAGGATGAGATGGTTGGATGGCATCACCGACTCGATGGACACGAATCTGAGCCAGCTCTGGGAGATGGTGAAGGACAGGGAAGCCTGGTGTGCTGCAGCCCGTGGGGTCACAGAGAGTCAGACGCGAATGGGCCACTGAACAATAGCACCAGTGCCGTCCACTGCCTGCATGATTACCCGCGTGCGCGCCCTTCTGCGGTTGCATTATCATGCCTGCCAAAATAGGTGCCACTCTTTTCCTGCTTTCTCATGCGGGGAGTGTTAGCCCTGAAATGACTCAAGTGTGGGGTATTCAGGGATTGGCAGCTGGAAGGAATCCCCGAGGGACAAACCCAGCCACCGCCTCCCTCTGGACTCTCAGCCATGTGTCTGTCAACGTCAGGCATCCTGAGAGCTCCTGGACCCTAATCTTCAAGGACCTTCACCTTAATGAAAGGTTTCCTGAAATGTATAATCTTAAGAGTATTTTCTACCTTAGTCGGCTTTTAGTTTTTCCCAACAAAATCTCAAAGTGTTGGCCAGTGGTGATGACTAAAGATGGGCATTTTGGACAGGAAACATGGGGAGTGGGACGTGAAAGCTGGTCCTTATGGAAGCCACAGAAAAAGGATGCTGAGGTCTTTTCAACCAGGTGGCACGGGGAGGCGTTTAGGGTGGACCCATTCAGATGATGGTGCCACAGATTAAAATCCCCCACTTCTGTACAACGAAGCCTGAGTATCCACACGTTCCTTCAGATAAACAGGTGGCATGCGACAGTGTTTCATAATACCCAGACTGGAGCTCCCACAAAGGCTTGCTGTGCTGTGCTTACTCAGCCATGTCCTACTCTTTGCAGCCCCATGGACTGTAGCCTGCCAGGCTTCTCTCTCCATGGGGATTCTCCAGGAAAGAATACTGGAGTGGGTAGCCATTTTTTCCTTCAGGGGATCTTCCCAACACAGGGGTTGAACCCTGCTGTGCTTACTCAGCCATGTCCTACTCTTTGCAGCCCCATGGACTGTAGCCTGCCAGGCTTCTCTCTCCATGGGGATTCTCCAGGAAAGAATACTGGAGTGGGTAGCCATTTTTTCCTTCAGGGGATCTTCCCAACACAGGGGTTGAACCCAGGTCTCTCGCATTGCAGGTGGATTCTTTACTGTCTGAGCCACCAGGGAAGCCCAAGAAGATGCGTGGGTAGCCTATCCCTTCTACAGGGGATCTTCCCAACCCAGAAATCGAACAGGGGTCTCCTGCATTGCAGGCGGATTCTTTAACAGCTGAGCTACCAGGGAAGCCCCCAACATAGGCTTGCTTTGCACCAAAACAAAGCATTCAGGTTCATGGAGTCTGTGCCATTGGTTAAATTTTATAATGGGAAAAAACTATAACCAAACGTTAGAAGGAGGTTAGAAGGAGGAAACATTGTACTCGGGGAGCCAAGTAGCGTTTGAGACTCTTTTCATGAACTTAGAATGAGATACTGGTGGCTCAGAGGTTAAAGCATCTGCCTGCAATGCGGGAGACCTGGGTTCGATCCCTGGGTCGGGAAGATCCCCTGGAGAAGAAAATGGCAACCCACTCCAATATTCTTGCCTGGAGAATCCCATAGACGGAGGAGCCTGGTGGGCTACAGTCCATGGTGTTGCAAAGAGTCGGACACGACTGAGCGACTTCACTTCACTTAAAGGTAGCTTTACAGCTTCATAAATTGTAATGTAGAAACTATTTCTATTTTGTCTATGCTACCTTGCTTCCTTCCTTATAAGCAGGACTAGGTTAGGAAATAGAAGGTAAGAATGGACAATTATTAAACTGTAAGTGCTTCTTAGGTGACAGACATCTATCACCCCTTTATCATCCGATCTAACCTACACATACCCTCATGAGGTCAAGAAAGGAATAACCCATTTAGAGAGGAGACAGCCGAGTTTCAGGAATTCAGGCATCTCACTCCAGGTCTAGGTACTGCTAAGCATGTGGCAGGCTGGGAAAGGCACCCAGGTGTGTTGGAGTCTGGAAATTGCCTTTTTTCCATTGCATTACACACCTGACGAGATGCGCATGTAACCCACTGTGAAATATTGCCTGTAATTATAAAAATACAGGGGACTTCGTGTGCCGCGTGCCCCATCTCACTCTTGATTAAACCCCAGTGAGAAACCGGTGCTAACAGTGATCAGCTCTCCCGTCACCAGCCAGTGATAACAGCGTCGCTGAACTCTCAGGGTGGGGAGCAGGACGCTGCAAATATTGAAAAGCTATTCAATGCGCTCCTTTTCTGGTCTGGACGGAGGCGTCTGAGTTTGTGCGTGTTTCACGGTCTTCATCTGAATCCGGGTAGTAAACGCCGCGTCAAGATTTAAAGCCCAGGAAATAAGTCCATTAGTGTTCCCAGTGGGTGTCACTTAGATGCTTCTCAGCCACATCTGCTGAGATGAAATGGCATTCCCGGGACACGTGGCCGCCTTGTGGCTGCGCAGTTGTTCCGGCACGAGGGTGTGTTGGGCCAAAGCGAAGCCTGGAGCCACCTGAGCCCCCGGAGTGCCCTCCCCGGCATCTGGAGCCAGAAGCAGGGCCGCCTGCTGCCCGTGGGGCACGGAAGCCCTGGGCCCCGGTCTGGCTGTCCCTGGACCGGGGAGGTCCCGGACACACGAGGCTAATTGGATTCCAGGTGATGTATTTTTGCTGAGACAAAGCCCCACATCCTGCCCAACCAGTGTGGTCAGGTAAATACCATGTCGCCCCATGAGGGACATCCTGACAGAAATGAGAATGTCCGTCAGCGCCGCAGCCAACAGGCTGGACGAAGGCTCCCCGCGCCCCCCTGCCCTGGCTGGCTCGGTCGCCCGTGGCCGTCCCTCACCGGGTGGCCCCCTGCCCTGCTCCCAGTCCGTTGTTACATCAGCTTGTAAAGTGCAGTGAAAAGTGCAGGGATGTTCACTGTGCTGTTTCTGTTTTTGTTTTTTAACTTCTCATAGGTTTGACGTGTTTCCAGATTAACAAGTTGGAGGAAACTTTGTCTCAAGACAAAAAGCCCCAAAGGGGTCCTGCTCTTGGTTGGATTTCCTGTTGCAGCACCTTCTTGCAGGGTGTGAGCTCCAAGTTTACATGCAGATGCTATTCCAGGTTCCAGATGAACCACGAGGCTCCCCTTGGGGTCGAGAGGAGAGAATCCCTGTGTGTCCTGGACTCAGACATGCGGCCCCCATGAAATCGGACCCTGGAGTCCAGCCTGGACCAGCCTAGTGGCTCCCTCATTCCTGGCACTTTGGGGACCCGGAGTCCCTTAAGCTTCCCAGCAGACAGGGCAGGATCTTGGGTGATGGGTCCAGTGAGGACTCATCCGCTGGGGCCAGGACTGGTCTTCATGGAATTGGGTAAAGTCTCCCAGGAACCCGGTCCAGCAGGACCAAGGGCAGGACAGGGCTGGGGGGTCCTGATGATGGACTGGGGGTTCCCATAGCTAGGTCCCCCTCCCAAGGGTGCTGAGCGCGGTGACTTGGCGCTAAGGGCAAGGCCACTGGTCAGGGCACCCACACGCCTGCGTGAGGGGCGGCTCCCGGTGGAGACTGGGCTGGGAGGTGGAGGGGGGTCCCGGGGGCGGGGCCAGGCTCCCCCTAGGCAGTGCTCGGTGCTTCCCTCATCGCAGACTCAGGGTTCCGTGTCGCTCAGGCCTGCTCACGCAGCGCCTTTTCTTAAACGCCATTCTCGGCGTTCAAGGGGAAATTCGGTAGAACAGTGGATAATTAGCTATCATGTTTCCCTAATTCTAAGGTGCTGACAACTGTAATATGCACCATTAACCTAATAACAGCCTTTCTGGAATTCATCCGACGTGTAACACCAACAGGGCTTCCCAGACGCGCTCTGACTTCAGAACCAGTTTCTCAAAGCGCCGAGCACAAGGAAATGAGTTTGGGAAACGCTGGGTTAAGTTTGGGAAGTGTGCCTTTCCTGCAGAACTTCTCAGAGATCGGACACACTGCCGTTTCTACGGGGCTGTGACAGGCAGTTTGTTCAGTTCAGCCTCCGGCGCCTGGCTCCGCCTCCTAGGCCCTGGTTTGGTGCCCACCTGGAGGCCCGGGTCCCTGCATCCGCTTCTCTGCAGTGGTCTGCGCCCCCCCAGGTCTGCGGTGTGTGAGCTGCCGTCACTCTGGAGCTGGGGGTCTGCACATCCCACCAGCCTGACCTCAGGTCTCCTCTCTGCTGGCAAAGCCATTAGGTCTTAGCTTCCTTAGGGAACCCCCAGCGCCGTCCAGCCGCCAGGGAGACTCAGCATCGCGCAGCCCTGCAGGGACCCGGGGTTGCGGGAGACGGGCCTTCACGTCCTCGGGCCTCCAGGCTTCCGTATCCCCAGTGCTTCTCGAGACCGTCTCGCCCGCAGGACTCCAGCCCTGCCCCAGGTCCTTCAGATCGGGTTTCTACGGCTCCCTGTGATCCTGAAAGAGCTGGAAGGCGGAGTCCTCCCCAAGGGCGATGCCCACTGCTAGGCATGTCCCAGAGGAGTGTGGCCGCAGTGTGGACGCGCATCCCAGGTGCCCAGCCACAGACTCACGGAGGGACAGTTATGGACGCAAGAGCTTTCTATCCATTTATCCAGTGAATGTTTACTGTGCCAGGATCCCGCTAGGCTCAGGGACCCCGCATGGACCCCGTAGAAGGGGTGTCTGCTTCTCTGGGGGTGGGAGACCAGCTGTACATTCTATCAGCCCTGCAGGTACTGCGGAGAAAAGGGAAGGGGAGGACGGGGCCCCACCGCCCAGGTCGTTCCAGTGGGAGCCTGAAACCCTCTCCGATGAACTGACCCAGGGTGGGGCGGCCCAGGGTGGGAGCCGTGGGCAATTTGGAGATCTGGGTCAGGACGNTACATTCTATCAGCCCTGCAGGTACTGCGGAGAAAAGGGAAGGGGAGGACGGGGCCCCACCGCCCAGGTCGTTCCAGTGGGAGCCTGAAACCCTCTCCGATGAACTGACCCAGGGTGGGGCGGCCCAGGGTGGGAGCCGTGGGCATTTTGGAGATCTGGGTCAGGACGAGCTGGACTCCCCTAGTGGGTTCAGTGAAAAGGCAGAGAGTTTGCAAACATGGTTTTCTGTAGAGACTCGGGTGTTAGTGGGGCTGTGCCTGTCACTCATGAGACCACCCATGGGGGTCTGGGCATGAAGACTCCAGGCAGCCAGTCTTCTCTGGATCAGTGTCCAGCCAGTGTGTCTCAGGGTCCCCCGGAAGCCAGGTCTGAAGCGAGGGATGCCGGGCCTTTTCCCGGTCACCCTGTCTGCACGGTTGTAAGTGAAGAGGATTCAGGTCTGAGTCAGAACTCTTGCCCTTTCAGAACATTCTTTCTTTGGTGGCATGTTCCACTGTAGACACGGGGCCCTTTCTCGTCTTTCTCAAACTGAAAATAGACGGACGTGGAATTTACCAGAATCTCTTTGTAGGCCAGACTTGTCGAGTCACTACAAACGGCAAGCACCCCTGTGTGCGAGGCGCGTGGTCCTGCATGCCAAAGGCCGGAGGTAAGACCAGCCTCCCCGTCGCTCAGCCGCACTCTGTCACCCGTCTCTTCTCTGTGCAGAGATGGTATTAGTAAATCATGGTCATAAGGAGAAGCGATAAAAACGTGGAGAAGGATTCTAGGCGTGTCTGGCAGTTGATTAATGTGTTATCATTTTGGATTTTGTGGTGTATACGGTCTTCATTAAACTTTTCAAATTTGTAACTTCATGGTCTCATTCTCCGTAAATGTCCATTTTCGTGCCTAATTCTTTTCCTCAAAAAGCCTCCGCCGCTCTCCTCGCCCCATCCTTGGATAAACTTCTGTCGCTCACGCCTGGATCTGTCTCCACGTGGAGGTGTTGAGGGGTAGAACTCTCCAGAGAGAGAGAGAAGCAAGCCGGAGGGCCTGGACTGCCTGTCGGGGCGAGGAGGCCCCGCGCCTGGAGGGAAGGCGGGCAGGAAGGAGTGGGGTGCAGGGGTGCAGCCTGGGGGCCCTGGAAGCTCTCGTCATGATGTGAGCTTTTAGGAAGAGAGGAATGGAGATGATCGGGGGAGCCAGGTCAGAGAAGCAGCCTGTCCCCCTCATGCTTTCTGGAGCAGTTCTGGCCGCTGCCTTACGACCTGCTCTCAGGCTTATCCACGGGCTGCTCCCCAAAGTGCCCGATGCTCTTGGAACCCCCTGCCCCTGCCCCTGGGGGGTCTAGAAGATATTTCACCATGACATGAGAATGAGTTATAAAGCTGCTCTCTGGGAATGTAAGGTCAGATTCGAGTGAGACCTTTCAAAATGAAGGAAGGAGCAAGAATTATGCACCGCCCTGTGCCAGCCCCCCTCAGCCCCACATGCCGGGGCCTCTGCAGAATTCCCCTGGAGAAGGAAATGGCAGCCCACTCCAGGACTCTTGCCTGGAAAATCCCACGGAAGGAGGAGCCTGGCGGGCTACAGTCCTTGGGGTCGCGAAGAGTCGGACACGAGTGAGCGAACTCACCTTCTTTCTTCTTTCTGCAGACTCCACAGGGGCAGACTCCCAGTGGGACCGCAGGCTCTGCTCTGGGCACGTGGAGGGCACACTCGTGGGATGGAAGGTCTGCTCCCCGCTGTCCTGGGACCCAACACCCTTCTGCCTTCCAGTGTTTACTGTGGAGGCGACTGCAGGAGGCCCGGCGCCTGCATGAAATGACAGAGCCAGGACCCATGTCCAGTTTCTCTGGAGGGAAAACGTCTCACAAAATACAGGACACGATCTCTGCAGACAGCGGCGTCTCCTGCCCGATGACCCGTTCCGCCTGCACGCCTGGGTGTGTGTCTTGTTGCTACATCGTGATCTTCGTGCAGACGCCTGTGGGGGTGGCCCGATCGGGATGCAGGCCCCACATCGCCCCCAGGACTCCTCCTGGAGACGCTTGACCTCTCCCAGCCACACCGTCTCCTCCCGCTCCAGCCTCCTGCACCCCTGGAAACCAGGAATCTGCTCCCTGCTTCCAGAATCCTGTTCTCTTAAGGACATGGCCTGATTGGAAGCATGGGGCACGTAAGCTCTGGGGTCCGGGTTCTCTTCAGTAGGCATAGACCCCTTGGGATTTGCCCAGGCCGTGATGTATGTCAATAGCTCCGCTCCTGGCTATTTCTGAGTAACGTTCCACGGAACGGATGGGCAAGGCACTTTTTGAAATGCATTTCTCGTTATCACAGTCCCTGGGAAAAGACCCAAGGGACTGACTCCCACACGTCCTGAGTGATTTCAGGGCCTTGGGGGTAAGTCTGCACCAGTGCAGAAGGCCTTCCTCGTGGGGCTGTGTACTGGGGGGCTTATTGGAAAAGCAAAGGGGACACGGTGAAACTCAGCCTGAATTGCAGCTCAGGGACCAGGGGGCGCCGGGAGGAGTGGGCACAGCTCTACCTGCTGGCCACCTGGGTTCCTGGGGATCTTTGGGGGCCAATGCTCCTCGCAGGGTGCTCTGGGCTGCCCCAGGAAAGGGCAGCAGCTTTTGCTGTTTCTGTCAGCACAGGGAGGCCGGGACGCCCTGTTCCTTGCAGAGCGTGCGGGCAGTCTTTCTTGCAGGGTCCCCTGGTGTGAAACGGCAGGTGTCTGGGGGATTGGGGTGCAGTCCATATCTGTGGGGTGCCAGTCCAGGATAACTTTCTCCAGGTGTGGAGCAGCCCTGCCCATTTACTCCACCGCAGCTCGAGTACCAGCACCCTCTGCTCTCTGAGAACGAATTGGTTAATTCTGCAGAGTGCTTTGGAAATGCAAAGCGCAGTAAAAGGCTCCGATATAAGAGGCTGCTCCCATGCACGAAAAGGAGAAGTGTGCAGAGGGGTCTGCGGTGTGCGGTTTGCCTAGTAAATTTCATGATTGCTTTTGGAAATTATGCTTTCTTATTTATAAGTCTTGTCAAAGAAATAAATTGGATGGAATCACCAGATGGCCCTAAATATTGTCTTTATTGCCTAGAACCATCTTTAGAGAGCTCCCGTTATAGGAACGGGAAGCCTTACGATGGGGAAGCCCGGGAGGGAAAGGACACAGGCCTAATTCCAATGATTGTCACGACCATGTATTTATTTGCTCAGTAAGGTGAGGGGGAGACCATCTCATTTAGACTTATTAAAGCATCCAAAAGTGTAACACTCTTCTAAAGGGTCACTATAAATATGCCACATACTGTATTTCATGGAGTTTATGGGAAAGGAAATTGAAATCTCCTAAAAATAGAATTGAATCTTGTCCAAACAATATTGGATACACCAAACGAGTGTTTTTGTTATTACATCGAACAGGCTGATATTCCGAGCACATTTTTATAAAACCTCAGTTTGTTTTCATAAATTGTGGACTTTCCTACAATTCTTGGGTTTCTTGCAATTATCAGCCAGTGTGACGGTGTTTTTGAAAGTGAAACTGAAAGGCTGGTTTGTGGCAGGGTGGCCCCTCCTCCCGTCTGCCCTGCTCTGATCCCTGGCACAGGCACGCGGGGTCTGGGGTGGCTGGGCTGGGCCAAGAGGGCAGGGGGCAAATTCTGGCTGGTCTGCACATGCCCCGGGTCTGGGAACAGAAACTGTCCACCGTCAAAACCCCTGTCGCAGTCCACAGGGCAGGCTTGTGCCCTGGAGGCGCCCCCCCTCAACCCCTGCACTGCTATCTTGAGACCAGGAGGAGTACTGATTTCCTGCAAGGAGACAGAGACCAGGAGATTTGCAGAGACGTGAACCCAGAAGCTTCACGCCTCTGGGCCACCCACCTGTGAGGTTCCGTCATACAGGGAGAGTGAAGCCTCTCGCTGTTACAGCTGCTCTACCTGCAGCCAAATGCACCGATGGCCAAACGACTACCTGCTGGGACAAGACAGGGAACACACAGAACGGTCAGGAATTACTGTGCAAAGCAGGGCTGTGCTTCAGATCAGACAAGACAGGGAACAAGCAGAAGGATCAGGATTACTGTGCAATAGCAGGGCTGTGCTTCAGATCAGGCAAGTGGAAACACCCTAGGGTTACCTGTGAGGTTCCGTCATACAGGGAGAGTGAAGCCTCTCGCTGTTACAGCTGCTCTACCTGCAGCCGAATGCACTGTGCTGACGGCCGAACGACTACCTGCTGGGACAAGACAGGGAACACACCGAACGGTCAGGAATTACTGCGCAAAGCAGGGCTGTGCTTCAGATCAGACAAGATAGGGAACAAGCAGAAGGATCAGGATTACTGTGCAATAGCAGGGCTGTGCTTCAGATCAGGCAAGTGGAAACACCCTAGGGCACCCCCCAGCCCACCTGGACGCTTGTACCCTTCCGGGTGTGTTCTCAAGGCAGTGCTGACCTCCGAGCGTCAGCACCAGTGCAGCTGAGAAGGACACGGTGGGGTGGCTTGGCGCCACTTTCTTCTGGAAAGAGGCCTTCGTAATTCACACAGGAACCTGGCTTTCTTAGTTTATAGAGCTCTCCACCAGGCAGTGTTTCTGCAGCATGAACGCTACGTGGGCTCTCTGTCCACGGATACACTTTCTCAACAATCCCTAGTGTTAGCATAAATTATTTTAATTTCTGTTACTCAAAGGTGTACACAAATAAAGCTAATGTAAACCCTTATGCTTGCCATTTGCACGTTAAATTGAAAATTACATGCAAGTAAAGCTTTACTATCAGTAATACTTAAATTAATAACATCAGTGTCATGGTTGGGTTTCAGTTGTTGCTTTCCCTGTAAATGCTGATCAGACTTCTAGCGTTTCTTTTGGTTAAACACGCTGCTGGGTGGTGATGAGAGTCCTCATCAGTCTCCTCTCCTTAACTATAGAGAATATTCTTCCAGTCACCTGGATGCTGAAGGGACCTTGCTTGTACAAAGGGTAATGAATTCCAGTTCTCTTTTTCTTAATAGCAGGTCACAACCAAGTCCAGTTTATCTATAAAACAAAGCTCTTATAGGTCCTTACATGCTTAGTTATGACTGAAACTCAAGTGCAGAATTAAAAACATCTTACAAAGGAAAGATGCATGGGTTTCCGAGAGTGTCTGGTCTATGGACCCCTCCCAGTCTGCAGGACACGCTTATAGAGAAACAATCAACTGATCCTAGAGTGTTTGGTAATTGCGTCTACAGACCAACTTTCCTTCACAGTATGCAGATGTGGACTTGAATTGGTTTAGATGTCCTTGTGCGGGCATACTTTGTTACCTTTATAAGGAAGGAGCTTAAGAATCTTATGTGTGACGTATCCACCGCAGTAAGATTCCGAGTCTCCTCTCGCTGGGGGCTTTCCTTGTCGGAAAATCACAGGCATGAGACGCAGCCACAGAGCTATGTCAGGGATTGAGAAAAGGATTATTCTTTACCAGGCATCTCCTCACAAATAAATGCAACTTTTTAAAACAATTCAGTGTTCGAGCATAGCGGATGAACAATGTTGTGGTCATTTCAGGTAGACAGCAAAGGACCTGAGCCGTACATATACACGTATCCATTCTCCCCCAAGTGCAACTGTTTCTAATCTACCAGTAAAAGAAATTTTACCATCCTCAACATGCTCAATTAACTTTTTTGAATATATAGTGCTCCATTACGGGTCAAAATTTAACAAAATAAGCAAAAAGTGTCATGGAGGAAAAAAAAAAATTCCCCTCTCCACTCCCACAGCCGAGACATGACTCCTTGCCCAACAGCTGAGGCGACTTGGCTTGTGTGTCTTCCGGGGTATTTGTGTTACGTACAATCCGGCAGCAGTACTTTTACACTCACGGTGATCAGCTATGCACTGTTCTGCCCCTTTTGAATTTCTCTCTTGTAACTTTACAGCCCTCAAGGTGATATGCTCAGTCGCTCAGTCTTGTCTAACTGTGACCCCATGGACGTAGCCTGCCAGGCTGCTCTGTCCATGGAATACTCCAGGCAAAAATCCTGGAGTGGGTTGCCTTTTCCTTCTCCAGGGAATCTTGCTGATCCAGGGATTATACCCGCATCTCCTGCTTTGGCAGGCAAGTTCTTTACTCCTGAGCCACGGGGGAGACCCTCAAGTTGATATAGGGACCAGATGTTCACAAACAAAAACTGTGCAACTTAACAGCTTTCATCTAGGGTGACAATTTTGATGCTCATCCCCTGACCATCTGGGATATTCTCAGAATAGTCCTAAAGATGACTTGACGTGGATTTGGGACTGATACACGAACTCCACCTGGAACTGGTAGAAGCAGTGATTAGCGAAGGCCTTTGAATACGTCTCCCGTTCATGTGTCTCAGATACTCACTTGTTCAGCTGGACTCTGGACCTTCACTCAAGGAGGCCAGAGGGAGTCCTGACAAGGCTGTTCAGAACCGCTGTCTGAAGCCTGGGGTGACTCCCTGGGAATGCGTATGTGGCGTGGGGAAGAAGCACAATACCCTCTGTCTTGCTCCTGCAACCGCATCTCTCTGGTCCGTTTAACACCCGCCCTTCTTGAACATTGCTCACTGGCTTCAGAACGCTCTTTGTCTCACTTTCTTTATCGCTGGTTTGAGTCAAATTCAGCAAGAGTTCCCAGTTTCTGCCCCTTGGGGTTTCAGGCACCCCCAGTATCTCCACCCGGGGTGTCTGTGCCGGCTGCCCCTCCCCCACCTCCCTACAGGGCTCACCCCTCTTTCCCTGCTCCCTCCCTCCCTTGGGGCCTTCTCCAAATGCCACCTTCTCCAGGAAGCCTTCCCAGACCACCCTCCTCCCACCTAGTTGGTTCACTGATCCCTTCAGTCTCTGCTTCTCTTGTATTTTTTCTCGGCATGGAGAGATGATTTGCTTATTTGTATGTTTCCTTTTTAGTAAGATTCCTTCCCTCCCAGGAGAGAGGGAGCGGGGGTTCTCCATCCACCCTGTCCCCCCGTGGATCATGGGGACCCAGAACAAACACCTTTGCCAAGTGAAGGGGCACACAGCTGAGCGGGTTTCTGGGGCAGCCGCCTGCGTGCCCTGGCGAAGGCCCGGGAGCTCAGGCGGGCCCCCCAGAGCCCAGAGACCACCTTCCCAGGGGAGAGGACAGGACATGCCCGGGACTCTGGCCCGCCTTCCTCCAAGCTGCCTTTCAACCTGAATATGGAGGGAGCCTAAAACCAGGAGGACCGTGCTTTTCGAGCGGAAGGGAGACTGCGGAAGGCAGAGGAGACAGCGCGTCCGAGAAGGCGCTCCCCCCATTGTGTGGGGGGCACCCCGCTTGGAAGCCGATTCTGCGCATGTCACTCCTGGGCTGTTAGAAGTTGAGTCTTTGTTAAATTATTTAGAGCTTTTGGGGGCTGCCAATCAGGATGGGATTAAAGCTGGATATTCCTTTTTATTGGTCCTGTTGGTCTGCTGCTGTTATTTTCAGTCAGAAAGCACCATTTCCATAGGAAATTAATTAGCCTCTGATTAGATGAAATCTGCTAAGCCCTGTTCAACAGGGATCCTGCCTGTCCAGAGCTGGACTTGCAATGGTCACCCTGAAAGGAAATTCTCTATGGAATGAAATCAAGGTTCACATTCATCTTCTTTATTATTCTCTTGTTTGTGCAAGGCCAATTTATGGGGAAATATACTTCCTATTAAGTCTCAGGATATATACTTAATTTGAGGTTAGCATTATTAGAAAAATCACTAGGAAATTAATTATAAAAAACTTATAATGATCTTATAAAAGTGTTTATGCAGAAGTCTTAAAACTTGTCTTGTGAACCCATTACTTTAGGCAAGAAGAAAGATGTCTTTGACAGTCTTTACAAAGAGCAGGAGCCATGGACCTCACTGGTCCTTAGGACCTATTTGTAATGGAGGGTTCGACCTTATTTGGTCGGGTATTCCCAACCAGAAGTTCTCACTGTGTCCATGAATTCTTGCCGTGTTAGAACTGGATGGTTTGTTCTGCATGCTCAACTCATTCTGCATAGAGAAATTCCAACTTGTTCGACAGACTTCTTTGATGAAAATTTCCTCTGAGAAAGATTACCCATAACTGTCATTTCTTAAATGCTAAGTTTTTTACATATATGATCTCATTTAAGTCTCATAACAATAAATGAACTTGTACGTTATTATCAAGTATTGATATTTAAAGATAGGGAACAAAGGCTCTCAAAGAGGCCAGTGCAGATTCAGGACCCATCGTTGTTCAACAGACAAGGTCTGAACTTAAGACGCACAGATGAAAAGGGCTTCACTCTAAACCGCTGTGTGCTCTGCCCCCAGGAGCAGAGGGAAGGACCAGGTGTGGCTAGGTATCAGCGGTGGACGCGGTCATGCAGTTGTTCACTTGCTCAGTCCTGTCTGACTCTGTGATCCCCTGGTGGACTGCAGCAAGCCAGGCTTTCCTGTCCTTTTCTTTTTCCCAACATTTTCTCAAACTCAAATCCATTGAGTCGATGATGTAATCTAAACATCTCATCCTCTGTCACCCTCTTCTCCTCCTGCCTTCAATCTTTCCCAGCATCAGGGTCTTTTCCAATGAGTTGGTTCTTCACATCAGGTGGTCAAAGTATTGGAGCTTCAGCCTCAGTTCTTCCAATGAATATTTAGAGTTGATTTCGTTTAGGACGGACTGGTTTGATCTCCTTGCAGTCCAAGGGACTCTCAAGAGTCTTCTCCAACACCACAGTTCAAAAGCATCAGTTCTCTGGCACTCAGCCTTCTTTATGGTCTAACTCTCACATCCATACACGACTACTGGAAAAACCATAGCTTTGACTATATGGTCAAACTTATATGCAGAATATATCATGCTAATGCCAGCCTGGATGAAGCACAAGCTGGAATCAAGACTGCCGGGAGGAATATCAATAACCTCAGATGTGCAGATGACGCCCCCTTATGGCAGACAGTGAAGAGGAACTAAAAAGCCCTCTTGATGAAAGTGAAAGAGGAGAGTGAAAAATTGGCTTATAACTCAACATTCAGAAAACTAAGATCATGGCATCCAGTCCCATCACTTCATGGCAAATAGATGGGGAAACATTGGAAACAGTGACAGACTTTATTTTCTTGGGCTCCAAAATCACTGCAGATGGTGACTGAAGCCATGAAATTAAAAGATGCTTGCTCCCTGGAAGAAAAGCTAAGAACAACCTAGAGAGCATATTAAAAAGCAGAGACGTTATTTTGCTGACAAAGGTCCATCTAGTCAAAGCTATGGTTTTCCCAGTAGTCACACATGGATATGAGAACTGGACCATAAAGAAAGCTGAGCACCAAAGAATTGATTCTTTTGAACTGTGAAGTTGGAGAAGACTCTTGAGAGTCCCTTGGACTGCAAGGAGATCAAACCAGTCCATCCTAAAGGAAATCAACCCTGAATACTCATTGGAAGGACTGATGCTGAAGCTGAGATTCCAATCCTTTGGCCACCTGATGTGAAGAACTGACTCATTGGAAAAGACCCTGATGCTAGGAAAGATCAAAGCCAGGAGGAGAAGGGACGACAGAGGATGAGATGGTTGGATGGTATCACTGAGTCAATGGACATGAGTTTGAGTAAACTCAGGGAGCTGGTGATGGACAGGGAGGCCTGGAGTTGTTGCAAAGTAGCAGTCCATGGGGTTGCAAAGAGTTGGATACGACTGAGCAACTGAACTGACTATATGGATGTTTTTCCACAAAGTGATGTCTCTGGTTTCTAATACACTATCCAGGTTTGTCATAGCTTTTCTTCCAAGAAGCAGGTGTCTTTTAGTTTCATGGCGGCAGTCATTGAAAGTGAAGGTGGAAGTCACTCAGTTATGTCAGACTGTTTGCGACACCATGGACTACGCGTCCATGGAATTCTCCAGCCAGAATACTGGGGTGGGTAGCCTTTCCCTTCTCCAGGGGATCTTTCCAATGCAGGGATTGAACCCAGGTCTCCTGCATCGCAGGCAGATTCTTTATCAGATGAGCCACCAGGGAAGCCCAAGAAGACTGGGGTGGGGAGCCTTTCCTTTCTCCAGCGGATCTTCCTGCCCGAGGAATTGAACTGGGGTCTCTCGCTTTGCAGGCAGATTCTTTACCAGCTGAGCCGCCAGGGAAGCCTGGCCGCAGCCACTGTCCGCAGTGACTTTGCGCTCTAAGAGAGTAACATCTGCCGCGGTCACAGGCGTCTTTATATTTCTTCCTAGGTGAGCCTCAAGACAAGCTTGGTGGGAAGGATTGTAATAACCTCCACTCTCAGATGAGAAAGTGGAGGCTCAGAGAAGCTGAGGGACGTTCTCAGGGTTGGGCAGCTAGTGAGAGGCTGAGGGGGATTTGAACCCAGAGTGTCAGTGCGCCCTGCGCTGGCCGCTCCACCCCTCTGAGAGGCTGCTGGGCTCCACACCGAGGTTCTGTCTACTCTTGAACATAATACTCACCGAGTGCGTGTCTGTGTCTCTAAACTTCAGTGCTAGCCCAGCCCCTCTGCTGTGCTGGAGAAACAGGAAGCGGATTGCGGAGTTTAGAAACACGTTCTCCTCATTTGACTTGGCCCACCGCCCCCCACCGGCCCCCAGGGCCCAGGTCCCTAACTGTGCTCTGATTTGGTGTTTCCAACAGCGCAGATAAGACCTGCCGTCCCACGTCGTATACCCTGCTCCTGAGCCCCGAGGGCAGCTGAACGCCCAGCGGTCTCACCAAAGGGTCCGGGCCGCAGTGTCGGAGCTGGGAGAAATGCAGATCCCCAGGTCCTGAAGGCCAGCCCGAGCCCCCGGCGGTTTGGTCTTCTGTGACTGGGAGCAGGCAACCCTGAGCGGCCTCTTGGGGTCCGGCGCCCCGCTGACAAACCCCACTGGTCTGCAAACCAGTGAAGGGAGGGGGCTTGTCCTCCTGCTGGTGGGCCCTGGGCTTAGTACTCAATGTGCCCCTCCTTCCCCAGGGAGGACCCCACACCTGTGACAGCCCCCTCCTGCCTGTGTCCCCGCGGGGGGCACCGAGCCCGAGCAGACGGCTTCTCCTCCCTCCTGCCTGACGCCGTGCGGGTCTTTCTTTGCAGGCTTGGTCATAGAAGAGCTCTTCTGCTCCCAGGTCGATTTCCGAGAGAGCGGCTCTCTGTCACGGGGTGGTTTAGCTGTGCTCCGAGGGGAGCACACCCAGCCTCCCCCCTCTCCACCATCCTGACCTGTTTCCACCGTGATCACGTGCATTTTGATGAAGCCGGACCACTGGAACTGTCAAACAAGGATACTTGCCGTCTTCAGTCTGAGCATTGCTTTTCCTGTACTGATGTATGTGATTATCTTGGGGATTCCCCTGTGACTCAGTGGTAAAGAATGCGCCTACAATGTAGGAGCAGACACGGGTTTGATCCCTGGGTGGGGAAGGTCCCCTGGAGAAGGAAATAGCAACCCACTCCAGTATTCTTGCCTGAGAAATCCCATGAACTGAGGAGCCTGGTGGGCTACAGTCTGTGGGGTCATAAGGGTCAGACACGACTTAGCAAGTAACCAGCGACCATATGATTATCTGGGAGTTATTAGCACCTTCCCTCGTCCCTCCCTGCCTCCTCTGTTCTTTCCTTCCGAGTTTCTATTTTCTACCCGCAGCCTTTCACTCAGTCCATCAAGCAATCAAAAATTCAAATATCCCTTTACCTCAGGGTCCTTAGTTTACTCACCAAAAATGGCTCCAGGAAGCAGGGCAGACAAGGGCCCTGAAACGATCAGTTTTATTTGATGTCACAGTTACGTTACATGGGGCAAAGTTTCAAGACACCCACTGAGTTCATGCTTTCTCTTCGGGTGAGACGGAAGACTGTTCAGCCAGTTTTTTCTTTTTTTCTCTCTCTCAATCACTGCCCACTAACCTCTACTGAACGTATTTTCTTCCATTTCTGTAATCCACGTCTATGAACTATTAGAGACACAAATGGAAATTTTACTTCCAAACTGCTGGTCTTAGGGGAAAAAAAAAAAGATTTGTTCCCTTTCATAGAGTTAGTTGATTACTTTACATTTGAAGTTCTTTATTCGGTTTTGTTCCTTGTGAAAAATGATGCTTTAGGGATATGAAGACTGGCTACCCTGGAGGCTCAGTGAGAAAGAATCCACCTGCCAACACAGGAGACGTGGATTGGGAAGATCCCCTGGAGGAGGAAACAGCAACCCACCCCAGTATTCTTACCTAGAGAATTCCGTGGCCAGCGGAGCGGGGGGCTACCATCCACAGGGTCTCAAAGAGTCAGACACGACTGAGCCACAACAGGAATATGAGAAGAGCAAGTGAGTCCACAGCTGGGGCTTTCATCCGACCCCAGCAGCCCGGCGTGGTGAGTACTGTCTCCTTACTGTTACTGGACAGGGGCTCAGCTGCAGCTTCCTCGACTTCAGCTGCAGAGGGGCCAGTGTACGGGGCTTCTGGGTCCTGGTGCCATTGGTCTGAGACACGTGAGGGCAGGGGGCTTTGACGGACACAGGGGTGTTCGCCCCAAATCTCAGACGGGATGCTGTTCAGAGCAGCTCCCGGATCCCCACCCCTGTGGCTGTTCTCTCTCCTGGTCACTTAATCCATCAGAGAGAGGCCTGGTGACATCACCCATCTCATCCTTTCAAGTGTTTCCAGATATGAGAACAGTTTGGCTTTTCGTGGGTCTCTTGTCTTCAAGGGGAGAATGTGAAATGAAAACCAGCTGAAATTAAAATGCACCAATAAAGCAACTTGCATTCAGAAAACTTTGAAAAATATTTAAACCAATTGCGGTGGCTCAGCTTTTGTCAGCCAATGAACTGTTTGGGGGATGAAGACGCAGTTGGATTCTGGTTGTATGCACAGACTTTACCTTTCAGTAGATGGAGGCAGGTCCTGAACTCCTGCAAACCTCAGTGTCTTCATCTGTAAATTGGAGTGATACATGAACACATACCATAGCTGATGCTGTGAGGATGGGTGAGAACTCTTGTAAATGCTTTTATCAAGGTGCCTGGCTCAGAATGAGTGTCTTAAAAGCCTCCTTGCATGCATTAGGCACAAGGAATGTTTGGAACGAGTCTAGCGCACTGAACGCCTCATCCACATGGTGGGCAGCTTACTTACTGAGGTGTTAATGCCCTGAGCGTTTATCTGGGAAGCATTTCAGATGCTCGAACTCTGGTTCTGGAGAAGACTCTTGAGAGTCCCTTGGACTGCAAGGAGATCAGACCAGTCAATCCAAAAGGAAATAGCCCCGAATATTCATTGGAAAGACTGATGCTGAAGTTCCAATCCTTTGGCCAGTGGATGAAAAGAGCTGACTCGCTGGAAAAGACCCAGATGCTGGGAAAGATTGAGGACAAGAGAAGAAAGGGATGACAGAGGATGAGATGGTTGGAGGGCATCACTGACTCAATGGACTTGAGTGTGAGCCAGCTCCAGGAGACAGTGAAGGACAGGGAAGCCTGGTGTGCTGCAGTCCATGGGGCCGCAAAGAGCTGGAGCCGACTGAGCGATGGAAAAACTCGGAGGTCGGCACCGCTCGCTGGGCAGCGCAGTCCTCTGTGCGTCCCTAGCTGGGGTCGGGGCTTGCGATTCACCGCCCGTCAATGCAGAGAGCCCTTCTGACATGAAGCCTGAGTGTCATGGCATCAGTGACCAGGAGGGCCTCAGGGATGCCACCAGGTCAAGAGCTTGTTTGGAGCAACCACGTTCTTTCTTGTCTCCTGACACTTCTGGGCTCCCTGCCCTCTGGGTCCCCTCCAGGCCCAGACAGTAGAGGGTCCTGGCCTTGCCGGGGGACTCTGGTTGCTCCCTGGGAGGTTGGCTGATGGCTTTTTAATTGAGCCTCAAGTCTGTTGACATAATGGGAGAGTCAACAGCAGTCCCGTTTGCAGGGGGCAGAGGGCAAGAGAATTATTTTGCATTTTAATGATCCCAGGGAACTCTTGTTAGTTTTCCCTCTTTATTTTATTTTCCTTTCCTGTTCTAAGCTCAAGAAACGGTCTTAGAATCTTTATAACACTAAGGTTTTTTTTTTTTTTTTCCAAGTTAATGTTGGCAGGACAAGAGTTGTTTTAGTCTCACTTTGGTTGATAAATGGCACTTGTTTTAATTTTGTATCGTGGAGAATTGATTCAAGATGACTTGTAACGTCTGGAACAACGGTGCCTAATGTGATTCTTGTTTTGACTAGCCAGAAGTCATTCTCATGTGCGAGAGGGAGGCCTTGTAATTGAGGCTGTGTTGCAGGGAAGTCACGCCTGATCCCAGGTAGTTCTCGAGTCATCCAGTCAACATTTTAATCATAGTTGTCACCTGCTGGCTGGGTGACTGTGGGCCGCATAACCTTTGTTCCCAGCTTACCAGTTTCCTTGTCCGTAAGTTGGACTGATGGTCACCACACAGGCTACTGTGAGAGCTAAGCAGGTAATGTGCATAAACGGCTCGCCCGGGAGCTGGAGCTGGCCCCTGGCATGCGCAGTGGATGTGTGAAGTCGCAGGTGGTCTTCGGTTGGTTTCCCTTCACGGGACTCCCCTCTCTGTCTGCCTCCGTCCTGCTCTAGGACTCTCTCTCAGCTGTGTCGGTTCCCTTGGGTGATTGGAAGCAGGTGGAAGTCTGCAAAGAAGGAAGGATCATCCTGAATACGGTGTCCTGGGGTCGGGCAGCACTGGAGCCAGGCTGCTGATTTTACTGGAAATTGCATCAGGTCTCGAAGAGCTGAAGCTGGTGATGCTTGCTCCTCGGTAGAAAAGCTAACCCAAAGCTAGACAGCATATTTAAAACAGAGACAGCTCATTGCCAACAAAGGTCCACATAGTCAAAGCAGCAGTATTTCCAGTAGTCACGCAGGGATGTGACAATCGGACCATAGAGAAGGCTGAGCGCTGCAGAATTGGTTCTTTTGAACTGTGCTGTTGGAGAAGACTCTTGAGAGTCCCTTGGACTGCAAGGAGATCAAACCAGTCAATCCTAAAGGAAATCAGTCCTGAATATTCTTTGGAAGGACTGATGCTGAAGCTGAAACTCCAACACTTTGGCCACCTGATGCGAAGAGCCGACTCATTGGAAAAGTCCCTAATGGAGGGAAAGATTGAAGGCAGGAGGAGAAGGGGACGACAGAGGATGAGACGGTTGGATGGCAGCACCACTCGATGGACATGAGTTTAAGCAAACACTGGGGGATGGTGAAGGACGGGAAAGCCAGGCGTGCTGCAGTCCATGGGGTCGCAAGGAGAAGGACATGACTTAGCGACTGCGCAGCAACACCATGAAAAATGTTAAAAATGCTTATGATTGCATTAGATGATTCTTTCACTTTTAAAACCCAAGATGAATTCTATTATCTGCCTATATCCACATACACCCGTCCTACAGAGGGCCGGGTCCAGTGTGCTGTGTGCAGCTTTGCTGATGCCCAGAGCAAGCCTGCAGTTTATCACGCAGGCGTCTCTGTGCCTGGTGCAGGAACTTGCAATCAACCCATCAGCTCCAGCAGCTTCTCCTCTGTCCAGGATGAATGAGTCAACACTCTAGTCTTCTGGGAGAAAGGCAGAAAGGAAGGAGAGAGGAAGTCCACAGGTCTTTCTCAGCTGAAAAGTGGAGACCCTTCACTCAGCTGCAGGAGCGTGAAGACTTGATTTGTGACTGCAGTTTAACACATTAAAAAGCACCACTTTAATGCAGGTCATGGCTCAGAGGGTAAAGAATCCGTGTGCAGTGCGGGAGACCCATCCCTGGCTCAGGAAGATGCCCTGGAGAGGGGAGTGGCTACCCTCTCCAGTATCCTTGCCTGGAGAATCCCATGGACAGAGGAGCCTGGTGGGCTCCAGTCCAGGGGCTTGCAAAGAGTTGAACACAACTGAGCAACTAACACGCATGCTGTTACCAAGATCGGTTGTTCACAGAAGTCAGCCTTCAGATTTCAGAGAGTTTTTGTTGCATGAAACTTCCCCTGCTTTCCATGTAGCTGTTACCTGAAATGAACGGAGAGGTTTGCACAGTAGGATTTTCCCCAAGACCGAGGACAGAGTCTGACGGCGCTTCGGCCTTGACAGTGCTGTTCTGGGTCCTCATCACCCCAGCCCACACGCGAGGCCGGCCTCTGGTGTGGGCCTGGAAGGAAGAAGAGGAGCCGGCATCCAGATGTGGGTGACCTGCTCATCTGGGCGTCCTCTGTGCTAACCCCACCCCTGTCTCGGATGCACGTCTGTCTAGGGCTTGCCCCCTTGAGATGCCTGGTGAGTGCTCTCACCAGGCCTGCAGTGCAGTAAGGCTGAAGTCCGGGCAGCTCAGCTGCAAGGCAATGCTCTGTCAATCCTGGCTCATCGGAAATTGAAGCTATCCCTCTGGGTTTCAATTCTGACCAAGCTGAAATGTCTCCTTTTTTTTATTATCAGGAAACCTTTTAATAGATTTTCACCAGTGGACCTCAGGTCGCAGGAGGAAATACAGGGCAGAAAGATTAGACCAATGCTCTCATTTAGCTTTGCAGGAACCAGTTATAGCCACCCTATAAATAGTCGGCCCTGTGCAACCTTGAGACTTTTGAAAAGCTAACCATCAGCTCTGCACAGGGCGCTTGGAGAAATCTGTGCTAACAAAATGTCAGGAGGCTGACAAACCGTCAACGGTCCTGGAAAAAACGTCTCCTCTTCTTCTCAGATCTAGTTCTCCGTCAAATGGCTTCATCCTTCTTTCCAGCTGGGAAGGGACCCCTGACATACCGCTGAGCCAGGCTCTGTCTGGGTTAGGAGCAGAGCACCTGGAGAGAACTGTCTCCTCAAAAGCACTGGGAGAAACCCGGCCACCTCTGCCCTGGGGACTTCAGGCACCTGGAGCCCAGGAGTCTCTTTCTCTATTAACAGCTCTGGGCTGGGACGGTGTTTGTTCAAGATCACAACCCCATGTCTGCACCCCTGCTATGCTCAGCCCTTCATATCATGCCTGGCTTTCTCCAGGTTGCGTGGACCCCTCTTTAACCTGGACTACTACTGAGAAATTCATTTTTAAACTCTTTAAGCTGAGCTAGTTTTCCTTTTCTGACTTGATCAGGCTTCCTCGGTGGCTCAGATGGTAAAGAATCTGCTTGCAACACGGGAGACCCAGGTGAGATCCCTCAGTCAGGAAGATCCCCTGGAGAAGGGAATGGCAACCCACTCCAGGATTCTTGCTTGGAGAATCCCATGGACAGAGGAGCCTGGTGTACGGTCTCAAAGAGTCTGACTTGGCCGAGGGTCTAACACTTTCACTTTTTTTTTTTTTTTCACTTCTTACAGCATCTTGAGAGGGACCATAGTTCACGATTATTTTGCTTCTGTTTTTCTGTTCCTTTCACAGCATTGGGCTCCATACCTGTAATAGGTGGGTGTCTTTTTTGTTAACTTCTTTACTGAAATGTAGCATATAGTCAAAAGAATAAATATAATGCAAAGAAACGGGAGTAAAGTAAACACCTTTGGGCCCATATCGCAGTTTAAGAAATAGGAAGACCAACGCGATTAATGGTTCCTGTTGTTTTTCTGTTCCTTTCACAGCATTGGGCTCCATACCTGTAATAGGTGGGTGTCTTTTTTGTTAACTTCTTTACTGAAATGTAGCATATAGTCAAAAGAATAAATATAATGCAAAGAAACGGGAGTAAAGTAAACACCTTTGGGCCCATATCGCAGTTTAAGAAATAGGAAGACCAACGCGATTAATGGTTCCTGGATTCCTCCTCCTACTGTGCCCACACCCCAGCTTCCCGCTCGAGCTCTGTGGTGCAATTCTTGGCGTTCCCTATAGTCCTATCCCATGTGGATGCCACCTTAGCCACGCCCTGTTTACTTCTGTACACTTTCACTCTGTGCAAGTAACAGTCCACTTTATTCAGGCTCTGGGCTGCCTTTCCCGTCACCATGATGTTTCAGATGCGGAGCTCCGCTGGTGTGGGCTGCGGGTCGGTCTTTCTCACTCTGTAAGCAAAGCTGCAGCTTATCCCTTCTCTTGTCCTTTGACGTTGCTTGTGTTTTTCTTTTTCTTACAACAAACATTCTTCTGGAGAGCTTTTTGTGCACATCCCCTGAAGCAGATATAAGAGTCTCTCTGAGGATCGTATGACCAGGAGTGGATGGGCTGAATGGCTGGGTCCCACCTGGTGTCATGACGGTGTTTGTGTTCAGACCCTCCACGTGGAGTGTTTCCATTGCTACATGATCTTTGCCAGTACTTGCTATTAGCTGATATGTTAGTTGTTCCCATCTGATGATAAATAGTTCTCTTGGAGGGTTTATTTTGTATTTCCCTAGGGTTGACTACCTTTTCGTATATTCATTAAAAAAAAAATTCTTCGGGAAGATGTGCCCATTCACATCTTTTGCTTATTTTTCTTTTACTTCTTTGTTTCATTTAATAAGTTTATATTCAGTATCTAGTCTTACAAAATTCAGGCACTGACCTTTAGTTGTATATATTGTAAATATCTTCAGTCAGTTTTTGGCACCATTCCCTTACATTTTGCATAGAGCTTTGCAGAAGGTGTCCATTTTAACATAACCTAATTGATCTTTTTTTTCTTCTAAAATGTCAGTTTTTTTCTTTCTCTTTATTAGAACATCATTTCCTACACTGAGGTCATGAAGATATTCTGTCTATTTTGCCCCTAAATTTTTTCAGTTTCAACTTTACGTCGTCCGTAATGGATTTTTGTATGTGATTAGTGATTAGTTACTCTACATCAGTAACTGTTTTGGCAACATCTGATTAAATAGTTAATTAATCTACTGATATTAAAGGTACATCAATCATATTTCTTCCCCATATGTGTGCAGAACTCTTTCTGGACTCTCTATTCTATCCCAAAGGTCTGCTGGAGCCCACTGCTAGTTCCAGAAGCTTTTTATCACGGAGGCTAACCGCTGCTTGCTGGACACCAAGATGATCTTCAGCCCTAGCCTTAGTTCAGCATTGCTCTTAGAGATGCTTTGTACTTGCTGGGTAGCCTGTGACTAATGGGTTATGCTGCTCAAATTTAATTTCCTGTTCAAGTTGTATCCATATTGAACTTTTGGGGTCCGATTTAATTTGATTTTTCAATTGCTAAGAAAGGTATATTATAATCTCTCACTATAATGGTAGAAACTTCAATTTGACTTATTCAAATTTTGGCCTTATTTTGGAGCTCTAAAGTTCAGCTGACGCGAGATTAGAATTTCTGTGTCTTCCTAGTGCATCAAGCGTTGTGTCCGTTACGGGCGAATTATGCACTAGGTTGCCCTTTCTCCTTGGCATCGATTTTGCCTTACGTCAGCATCATTATATTTTTTCTATGTTTTGGGTTTTGCTGTGAGACTTCTGAGATCCTAGCTCCCCAGTCAGGGATGGGACCTGTACCCCCTGCATTGGAAGACAAGTCGTAACCCCTGGACTGCCAGGGAAGTCCCTTTCACACTTTTAGTATGCTCTCTTTCTCCCTTGTTAAACATCGTTGCTGTATATTATGGTAAGTTAATCACTTGAAGACTTGGTGAGTCATATGTTGGTTTTGTCTTCTCTTTTTTGGCTGAGTCTGGTTCATAGCACCTTGTTTCCTCATATGTCCTCTGATTTTTATTTTTATTTTTTGAATTGTGAACTCATCGTCCTTAGAACTTTGTGGAAATTCTTGAGGCTTTTAAGATGTATTTCTCCAGAGGGACTCATGACTCCAGCCTCCATCTTGAGTGCACTGCCAACTCAGGGCCACTTTATCATGACTTTAAAATGTTCATTTTGAATTAATTTTAGACTGCATAAAAGTTGTGAAAATAGTATAGAAGTTCCATAGTTCCCATACCCAGATACCTTTGACTTTAGCATTCACATAACCGTAGTATTAATAAAGTCATCAAAATTAAAATGGCTACAGTCAGTACCTTTAATTAAACTGCAGATCTTATTCAAATTTTGCTAGTTTTTCACCATAACCCTATTTGTGCTCCAGTACCCAGTCCAGGATTCCAAGTTACATTTGTCACACTTCCTTAACTCACAAATCTGTGCCAGACCATCAGTCCTTGTCTTCCAAAACTTGACACTTCTAAAGAATATTGGTTGCACAATATTTTGTACAAAGATGTTCACTGCAGTGTAATTTACAGTAGAGAAAGACTGAGAATAAACTAAACTGAAAAAAATGATTAATTAAGTTAGGGCACATGCATTTGATAAATTACTATGAAGTCATTGAAACTATGTTTTTAAAGAATGTTTAAGCATGTAAGATGACATAGGTATATTATGCTTTCAAGTGACTTAAATATGTCAGATAAAGAAGTACTTAAAGAAACCTTGAGGAAAAATTGTGTCAAAAGTGAACAGGATTTATTCACGATTCACATGCATTGCTGTGCTTTAAAGATTTTCTACCCTGGTGTGTATTTATGACTTTGTGATCAGAGGAAGCAAAGGAAAGCCATAAAGGGGAATTTTGAGCTGCATTAATTTAATAAATATCTATGAGAGCCTTCAAACTTAGATATTGTAACAGTACAGCCATTTGCTCATCCAGAATTAAGAGTGAAGTCACAATTAATGGAGGGATTAAAGAATTGCACATTATAATGATAAGCCTCCTCACTTTACTTAGCCTTAGCCAGATAGCATCTGCAGAGCTGAGGACAAAGTATTACTGGCTTATGCTTTTTTGTCTCTCATGCCCTTGTATTACTATATAGTGATAGTAAAATAAAGTACTTTTTAGCCAGGTAGAAAAAGCAGAACACTCTCCATTTCCAAGTGTCTCTGCAGCACCCTTGCTGCATTTCTGTCTGAGCTCTGGCTATGCGCTAGCAGCTGGCTGAGCACTCTTGAGCAAGTTACCACTTGTTCTGAACCACTAATTCCTTCCTTTTAAGTGGGATAGTCTCCAAGATTTATTTCAGTTTTGTTTTTTCAAAGGTGGGGTTGCTATAGAAAGCAAGTTTTATTTTGTGATTTTTTTTTTGTAAGTAACATTTTGTGTTGACTATAAAATAAGGCTTTTGTAAAATTCAAATTCTTCCTACATAGCGGTCTTTTGGGTTCCAGAAGTACAGCATTTCACTGAACATGTTTCGCCTGAGAGTGATGCTTTTCACTGCAACTGCAGCTTGGGTTTGTGTGTATTTGAAACTGACCACTTCACTAGTGGATGAAATCTAGAGGTTGCTGCCATTGGGGGTGAGGTGGTAAGAAAAGGCTGCGAAGTGATGGAGAGAAGGGAGTTGGTCCTTGGTGATTCTGCTGTCTGAGGGAGGGATTGGGTGCAGAAATGAATGAGGCTGCTTTGAGGTTAGTAGAAACTTCCCTGGATCCATGAAATGAGTTTCACAAGATTTTAAGTCTCTTAAAAATTAAAGGTGTTTAGCTCATGTGGCTCCATATCCAAAAAATAAACAGCCCATCAAAAAAAATGGGCAGAAGACCTAATTAGACATCTCTCCAAAGAAGACATACATATGACCACATATGACCACAGATACGTGAAAAGATGCTTGACATTGCTAATTATTAGAGAAATGCAGATCAAAGCTATGATGAGGTATTACCTCACACCAGCCAGAATGGCCATCAGCAAAGAGTCTACAACCAGGGAATGCTGGAGATGGCGTGGAGGAAAGGAAACCCTCCTACACTCCTGGTGGATATGCAAATCCGTGTAGCCACTATGCAGAACAGCATGCAGGGTCCTTAGAAAACTAAAAATAGAACTACCCTATAGCCCAGCAATCCCACCCTGGGCGTATATCTGGAGAAAAGCACGGTCTGAAAGGTACATGTACCCCAGTGTTCACAGCAGCACTATTCACAGCAGCCGAGACANGCAGGGTCCTTAGAAAACTAAAAATAGAACTACCCTATAGCCCAGCAATCCCACCCTGGGCGTATATCTGGAGAAAAGCACGGTCTGAAAGGTACATGTACCCCAGTGTTCACAGCAGCACTATTCACAGCAGCCGAGACACGGAAGCAACCTAAGTGTCCATCGGCAGGTGAATGGATGAAGACGACGTCGTACGTGCCGGCAATGGAATGTCATTCAGCCACAAAAAGAATGAAATGACGCTGTTTGTCGCAACATGGGCGGGCCTAGAGATGACCATGCTGAGTGCAGGAGGTCAGAGAGAGAAATGGAGACAGCATAGAATATTGCTCACAGGCAGAATAAAAATGATGCAAATGAATTATTCACAAAATAGAAACAGACTCACAGACTCAGAGAAAGAACTTATGGTTCCCAGGGTGGAAGCGTGGTGGAGAGGGACAGATTGGGAGCTTGGGGCGGGGCCCTCAGGCTGCGTCTGTGGTTGCTGACGATGCCCCGGGGGAGCATCCTGGGCTGCTGGGATGGGAGCTCCTCTTGCGACTCCTTGAAGACGAAGCAGCCCTTCGCGGCATCTTCCTCCAAGCTGCGTGCACGCCTCTTTTGGCTCTCTTTTCCTCCCAGCCCCCTTGGGTGGTGGATTCTGAGAGGCCCTTGCCTTCACTCCTCTGTGCTTTCATCTAGGCAGTGGAGACAAAGGGCTGTTACTTTCTGACTTCTCATTGAAATTCTGCCATGTGTCTTCCAGAAGGACTCATGGCTCTGATGTAGGTAGCTTCAACCATCAGACCTGCTTTTTTGACACCAGAAGTTATTTGTTTCCTTTTGAAATATGCATACTTTATTCACAGTAGATGTCTTTGCTTGCTTTTGGTATGAGAATATTGAATTCTTAAACTTGGCTTGGTCTTCCAAGTTCGGATTAATTGGGACTTTATACTAACATCAAGGCCCGGAGTTAAGTGTAAGTCTTGAAAGCTTATTGGAGGAAGTGGAGAAATCTGTTTTCTTTGTTTCATGTATGTTCCGAACTGGAATTTATCAAAAGTTACCTCTGGATTGCAGTTGCACTTTCACTATTAAAAAAGAAACGCCAGTGGGGCGTCTTCTGTTTCTGACCATGCCTGCAATTACCTTTGACCTCCAGTGTAAAAAACAAAAGTATATCATCATTTTCAGATCAGTGCAAAGGATGGAAACATGATCTACTATCAAACACTGCTCCCTGTAAAATATCATGCTATAGTTTGATGCATCTGCAGAAAATATCAGATTTTTTTCCCCCTCAGAGAGCATAGCCTTTATCATGCAATTATTACTTGACTAATTGGTTCTATGTTAAGTACAAAGTTGGGCTATTGGCTAATCTGGGTCCAAAAAAATGCGGTCATCAATTGTTCAGATGTCTCCTTTGATGGGCATCACCTGTGTTCTAAATAATTGCGGTTTTATTCGAGTCAATATTGCTACGTTTATCATTCATGGGGTGGATACTCTGGCGTGAGTGTGGGGATAATTGGGCACTGGGGGTTATTAGCAGTCTTTACTATGTGGAAATGCCTAAATAACATCTGTTCCAACATTCCTCCTCTTCAGGCTGCTTTGTAGTTGCCACGTCTTCAGGGACCTTCAAACCAAGAAACAAAGAAATTCAATATAAACTGCACTTCACTTAAAGCCCTTTAAACCCATCAAGTGAGCGTGGCCTGGGCCTGGGTTAGCCTGAGCCTCAGCGAGGAGAGAAGGGCTTACCCCGTGTGCTACCCGGGTTTTAATGTAAACACTAATCATAGGCCCTGCATTTCTTCCACTTCCCGCAGTCAGGATAACGTAAGAAAGCTGTATTTGCTGAAGCCAGTGACTAAATGAGTCTCTGACTCTCAACCTAACACTTGAATTTTAATCCAGGGGCTTAGATATGCAGAATGGCTCATGAATACTTTTTTGTTTGGTTTGGTTTGGTGAGATTTTCGCTCTTGAAATGAGGCAGTTCTTCCCAAGAAAGGGACAAGTTCTGCTGGAATGTGGAGAGGACTAACACCATGGGCAGAAAAAGGGTTAGAAGGTGCCCTCCACGCTGTGCCCACGCTCCGGGCGGCAGTGGGTCTGAGGCCACGCCCACCAGCGTTGGGCACTGACCCTCACGCCACGTGGGGACTCGTCGTCACGTGCCCTGTGTGCGGTGGACCGTGTACACAGGCTGGGCTATTGACACCCAGGCCCCGTGGCGGGAGCCCGTTAGCCAGCAGTGGTCCCCCCTGGGCGCTGAAGGAGTCAGGGATGCTGGAGACCTCGGTGGGTGAGAGGGACGCTTCTGGATGAACGCAGGGCCCCCAGGCTGGAGAACTGTGGATGGAGGGAGGCCCCTGAGGGTTCTGGCGGCGAGTCCAACACAGGTTCAAGCCCCTTTCTCGTGGGTTCTAGGAGGGCCAGCCCGCTGGGGCAGCTCCCACTTCCCATCCTGCTTCCAGCCTCAGCCGTCGGACGCCAAGGGCTGTTTAAACAGTTACTGCGATGGCCTCAGATCGAGCCTATTTAAGAAAGCCCTCCTGCCGCGCGTCTAGGAGGTTTTTTCTCTGGTGCACACGGGCTAAGCTGCTCCAGTGGGGTCCGACCCTGCGCTGCCCCATGGGCCACTGGCCGTGTGGTGTGGTCACCAAGTGGTGTCTGACTCTCGCGACCCCATGGACTGGAGCCCTCCAGGCTCCTCTGTTTTCAGGATTCTCCAGGGAAGAATACTGGAGTGGGTTGCCATTCCCTTCTCCAGGGATTCTTCCCCACGCAGGGGTGGAACCCAGGTCTCTGGCACTGCAGGCAGATTCTTTACTGACTGAGCTATGCAAGAGGCTGCTTAGGCAGCTCAATAAAATACTGACGATAAAGTAAAACTGAAGGGATATACTCAAGTATGTGGCTCCTAACAGCAAATATAAAGGAATCAAGTTATTTGGTTAGAAAGGAGGGACTGTCTGGTGAGGTTAAAATTCAAACTGTCGCTTTGGGCTGTTAAGGAAATGGTTTATTTTCACGTCTTCAGTGCCTTATCAGTGTACCTGCCACAGAGCAGATCCTCGGTGCAGTTCAGTTCAGTCGCTCAGTCATGTCCGACTCTTTGCGACCCATGGACCACAGCACACCAGGCCTCCCTGTCCATCACCAACTCCCGGAGTCCACACAAACCCATGTCCATTGAGTCGGTGATGCCATCCAACCATCTCATCCTCTGTCGTCCCCTTCTCCTCCTGCCCTCAATCTTTCCCAGCATCAGAGTCTTTTCAAATGAGTCAGTTCCTCGAATCAGGTGGCCAAAGTATTGGAGTTTGAGCTTCAACATCAATCCCTCCAATGAACACCCAGGACTGATCTCTCTTAGAATGGACTGGTTGGATCTCCTTGCAGTCCAAGAGACTCTCAAGAGTTTTCTCCAACACCACAGTTCAAAAGCATCAATTCTTTTGCACTCTGCTTTCTTCACAGTCCAACTCTCACATCCATACATGACCACTGGAAAAACCATAGCCTTGACTAGACGGACCTTTGTTGGCAAAGTATTGTCTCTGCTTTTCAATATGCTGTCTAGGTTGGTCATAACTTTCCTTCCAAGGAACAAGCATCTTTTAATTTCATGGCTGCAATCACCATCTGCAGTGATTCTGGAGCCCCCCAAAATAAAGTCAGCCACTGTTTCCACTCTTTCCCCATCTATCTGCTATGAAGTGATGGGACTGGATGCCATGATCTTAGTTTTCTGAATGTTGAGCTTTAAGCCAACTTTTTCACTCTCCTCTCTCACTTTTCATCAAGAGGCTCTTTAGTTCCTCTTCACTTTCTGCCATAAGGGTGGTATCATCTGCATATCTGAGGTTATTGATATTTCTCCGGGCAATCTTGATTCCAGCTTGTGTTTCCTCCAGCCCAGCATTTCTCATGATGTACTCTGCATATAAGTTAAATAAGCAGGGTGATAATATACAGCCTTGATGTACTCCTTTTCCTATTTGGAACCAGTCTGTTTTTTCCATGAGCAGATACTCAGCTCATCTTTTAACCAATAAGTGAATCCCTGGAAACATCTCAAACATTTCTCTTGGATACTTTACTGCTTAAAGAGGCAAGGAAATACATGTATCTATTTCGGAAAGTTTTCCAACAGTAAGATTGATACATAAAAAAAAAAAATTGATTCTTTTTAATCCTCAGTTGATCAGTTAATTCATTAGTCAGAAAATCTTGCTGTTCTTAACATTTTTATTAATTGAAATTTTACTGCCTGTAAAGCAGCACATTCTACAATTAAAAATGCCTTATGGACCTACTGTATAGTACAGGGAACTCTACCCAGTACTATAATTATCTATATGGGAAACGAATCTAAAACAATGGATATGTGTATAAGTGAGTCACGTTGCCGTACAGCAGAAACTAACACAACCCTGTAAGTCAACGATACTCCAATCCAAAAAATTATTAAAGGCATCATCACAAGGAAAAAAAATAAAGACTTTGGTTATTGGGGGGGAAAATGACTCATGAGGTGGTTTTGTTATGTTTCCTGGAAAGAAAGGAGTTAGAAAAAAGACCAGAGAACTCCGCTTCGATTCTCAGGTCTTACCATTTCTTACCCAGTCATCTCTTGGTTCCCGGTTAAAAATGTGTGTTTTCTCCACGATTCACTGTGCCTGGCTGTGGCTCTTTCTTCCTGTTCTGTTTGCCCTTACCAGCTGGAGTAAGTGGTCATGTATGGATGAGAGAGCTGGACCTGGAGTTAGAAAAAAGACCAGAGAACTCCGCTTCGATTCTCAGGTCTTACCATTTCTTACCCAGTCATCTCTTGGTTCCCGGTTAAAAATGTGTGTTTTCTCCACGATTCACTGTGCCTGGCTGTGGCTCTTTCTTCCTGTTCTGTTTGCCCTTACCAGCTGGAGTAAGTGGTCATGTATGGATGAGAGAGCTGGACCGTGAAGAAAGCTGAGCGCCGAAGAATTGGTGCTTTTGAACTGTGGTGTTGGAGAAGACTCTTGAGAGCCCCTTGGACTGCAAGGAGATACAACCAGTCCATCCTAAAGGAGATCAGCCCTGGGTGTTCATTGGAAGGACCGATGCTGAAGCTGAAACTCTAGTACTTTGGCCACCTGATGCGAAGAGCTGACTCATTGGAAAAGACCCTGATGCTGGGAAAGATTGAAGGTAGGAGGAGAAGGAGATGACAGGATGAGATGGCTGGATGGCATCACTGACTCGATGGGCATGAGTTTGAATAAACTCCGGGAGTTGGTGATGGACAGGGAGGCCTGGCGTGCTGAGGTCCATGGGGTGGCAGAGTTGGACACGACTGAGCAACTGGACTGGACTGAACCGGTTGGAGGTGCTCGGGATGTCATTTGGTCTCTGGCTGAGAGATCCAGGGACTGGGGGATGGCAAACTGGACTCGCCCTGCAGAGTGCTGTCCCAGCTTTGTGCCTGGACTGTGCTGGAGAGCTCAGCCCTGGGGCCTGCCCTGGGGGCCAGTCTGGCCGTCGGCCCCGTTCGCTGCAAGCTCCCGCGATGTGCCCTGTGAAGCCTGATCTGCCCGCAGTGGGAAGATTTCTGTCATCACAGGGGCCCTGAAAGCCAAGCCGTGAGAAAGGGTCCTTCAAGCATCACTCATGGGCTTCCTCTTGTCTCTCCCACGTCCGCGGCTCCAGCTCCTCTGCTTGTGTATGGGAGGGGAATGGCTTTCTGGTCTGGAAGGCCTGTCTATTCCTGGGCTGGAGGCAGTCAGGCAGCCCCTGAGAGCAGGTCAGTGAGGTCTGCCCCAGCAGGCCCGGCCTTCCCACCCGAGCCCGCTGAGATGCTCAGGGAAAAACTCTTAACCCCCTCTGGGTGGTGAATGGTGCTCCCTCTTACCCACCTGGCCAGGTGTGGCCAGTGAGATGTCCAGGCCAGCCACATGTCCTGGGGAGACGACCGTGCTGGTGGCGATGGGGGTGGGGGAGCAGGCATTATGTGCTGTGGGTTCCAGAACTTTCTTTTACATGGCAGCAATTTGTGACTGACATACATCTGCTACAGGAAAACAAAACAAAAACAAATGGGCTGCTTTTGCCTTTGTGCAGTTTCATTTTGGAGATGTTTCTCCAGTGCACTGTTCTGGAAAAAAAATTTCCACATAAACAAATTATTAGTTTCACCAGCCTTACTTATAAACTGTTTCCCAGTCTCCCCCCCAAGCCCCACAAAGCCACAGTTATATGGAGCAGGGATGCAGTTTAGGACTTGAGAAGAAGACGATGCTGCCAAATATGTCATTTCATTCATGATTTTAATGGTGCTTCTTTGGTTTTTATCCTTTCCCACCCTGGTTGCCACCATGCTTTTATCACCTGATCATGTATATGGAATTTGGAAATTTCTAAGCAAAAGTAAATAAAAATAATTTTAGGTCATTTTTCTGGAGGGCCTTTTTGCTCTGGCAGGAGTAATGAAACACGCTAGTTTGCACCTCTCCAGACTCGGGGTTCTCTAGGGCATTTTTTGCCTCTAAGGGGAATGCAGGGAATTCCAATGACCAGAGGTGGAGCATCTTTCCAGGAGAGGTGCGTGCCCTGGTGACTAGAGGGCAGACAGCATCTTACTGCTAGGAACATTTCAGATCTGCTTAGCTAGACTCCATCCAATTTCTTAAAATCAAGAAATGCTAATGAAGAAGTGGAATGGTGCTGCTGCTGCTGCTAAGTCGCATCGGTCGTGTCTGACTCTGTGTGACCCCGTAGACAGAAGCCCACCAGGTTCCTCTGTCCCTGGGATTCTCCAGGCAAGAATACTAGCGTGGGTTGCCATTTCCTTCTCCAAGTGGAAAGTTAGCCAGCAGCATAACTTGTTAATTAGCTATTGGCTTCCCTGGTGGCTCAGAGGTTAAAGCCTTTGCCTCCGATGCGGGAGACCCGGGTTCGATCCCTGGGTCGGGAAGATCCCCTGGAGAAGGAAATGGTAACCCACTCCAGTATTCTTGCCTAGAGAATCCCATGGACAGAGAAGCCTGGCAGGCTACAGTCCACGGGGTCGCAAAGAGTCGGACACGACTGAGTGACTTCACTGTCACTGTTAGACGGTAAAGCGTCTGCCTACAATGCGGGAGACCCAGGTTCAATCCCTGGGTAGGGAAGATCTGAAGAAGGAAATGGCACCCCACTCCAGTACTCTTGCCTGGAAAATCCCATGGACAGAGAAGCCCGGTAGGCTACAATCCATGGGGTTGCAAGAGCTGGACACAACTGAGCAACTTCACTTTGACTTTGCCATGGACAGAGAGACAGAGGAGAGAGAATGGAAGTTCCTGCAGTGCTGAAAAAGCCAGTCCTGGATTCGGAGCTCTGAGGGGGAGGTCAGAGGTGGTGGTGCGAGACCTTCTTGCTTCCTCACTCGACTCCTCTCACTGTCTGGGGAAGACGCTCCCCATGTCCTGGTTGCATTTCGCCTCTGTCTACTCTTCCTGCTTGCACCCCCGGCCCCACACCCTGGCAGTGGGTGAGATGTGCACCTCTCTGTTGCCCCGCGAGCATGTATAGATTTGCACTGTGGTCAGGTGAGTCTGTATGTTAAACGATTGCTAACCAGCATTGCTCATGGGGAAGTCAGATGGCAAAGCTCCAGGAAAGAGTTTGGAAGTCCCTCAACAATCAAACCTAGAGCGACCGTGCAATCCAGCAACTCCATTCCTGGGTATGTATACCAAAGAACTGAAAGGAAGACTCACGTAGTTATTTGTAAACCCCTGTTCACCGCAGCCTATGCACCACAGCCAAAAGGGGGAAGCGACCTGAAGGTCTGTCAACAGATGATGGAGAAGCGCGATGTGCTCTCCGCACACAGTGGAGTCTTATTAAGCCTTGATGAGGAAGGGAATTCTGACACAGGCTACAACATGGGAGAACCTTGAAGACACTGTGCTGAGTTAAAACAGGCCAGGCGCAAAATAATAAATACTGTGTGGTTCCAAGTAATGAGGTTTCTGAAACACTCAAATTCATAGAATGGACGGGTGGTTGCCAGGGGCTGGGGACAAAAAGGAAGGGAAATAGGTATCTGATGGATTCATGCATGGTCAGTTGCTTGCCATGCTGGACCCTTTGTGACCCTCTGCCATCCGGTCCCATCACTTCATGGCAAATAGATGGGGAAACAATGAAAACAGAGACAGACTTTATTTTCTTGGGCTCCAAAATCACTGCAGACGGTTACTGCAGCCATGAAATTAAAAGACACTTGCTCCTTGGAAGAAAAGTTATGACCAACCTAGACAGCATATTAAAAACAGAGGCATTGCTGCCGACAAAAGTCTGTCTAGTCAAAGCTATGGTTTTCCCAGTGGTCATGTATGGATGTGAGAGCTGGACCAACATGAAAGCTGAGTGCTGAAGAATTGATGCTTTTGAAAGATGGTGTTGGAGAAGACTTGAGAGTCCTTTGGACTGCAAAGAGATCCAACCAGTTCATCCTAAAGGAAATCAGTCCTGAATATTCACTGGAAGGATTGATGCTGAAGCTCTGGTGCTTTGGCCACCTGATGAGAAGAACTGACTCACTGGAAAAGACCCTGATGCTGGGAAAGACTGAATGCAGGAGGAGAAGGGGACGACAGGATGAGATGGTTGGACGGCATCACCGACTCTAAGGACCTGAGTTTGAGCAAGCTCTGGGGGATGGTGAAGGACAGGGACGTCTGGTGTGCTGCAGTTCATGGGGTCACAATGAGTTGGACACAACTGAGCGACTGAACAAGAACAACAGCATGGACTGCAGCCCACCGGGCTCCTCTGTCCATAGAATTCTCCAGGCAAGAATACTGGAGAGGGTTACCATTTCCTGCTCCAGGGGATCTTCCTGACCCAGGGATTGAACCCGTGTCTCTCGTGTCTCCTGCACAGGCAGGCAGACTCTTTCCCCCTGAGCCCTGATGAATACAGAGATCCAGTTTGGGAGGACGCAAAGACTCTGCAGATGGATGGTGGTGACCGGTGGCCTAGATTCCTGAATGAGCTTAATGTCACAGAATCGTACTTGGTGAAGACTGGTTAAAATGGTGAATTGTAAATTACATGTTTTACTTGCTTTAAAAGAAGTGCCAGAAAATGGTACTCGTGGTAAACTGCTGTGCATCTCATCCTACTCTGAAGCTCTCTCTGTATTGCGGAGCGTTCGTGGCGCGTGGTCTCAGCGCTCCTGCTCACGGTTTCACAGCTGGCAATGGTAGCTCGCTTACCTTTCCCCAGAGTGCCCATGCTGAGACCCCCTCCAGCGCTGTCAGCATGCTGGACGCCAAGGGAGACACGCTACGTCTGTCCCTCGTGGTCTCTCTGCTCTGTTCCTGGGAACAGAACTGCCTGGGTTGGACGACGCACACACGCTGAGCTTAACTCAGCAGAGCCAGTGTCCAGAGGGCTCTGTGTGTCCCTGGCCCCCTGGAACAAGCCATGCCCCTTTCCTACTTCTCTACACGTGCTCGTCCAGCCAGCTTTCACACGCTTGCCAGTCTGCAGGATGCCAAGTGGGGTCTTGCTCCTTCAACTCTCAGTCCTCTGATTACTAATGAAGCAGAGCGTCTCTTCACATCTTGTTGGCGTCTGGGTTTCCTCTTCCCGTGAATTGTCTCTTCATGCTCTCTGCCTCCCTGTCTATTGTGTTTTTTCTTTTTGATTTATAGGCATTTCTTGCATATTCTAGATAATAGGGTCCCTTGTTGGTCTTAGATATTGCAAATATATTCTCTCAATCTGTTATCTGTTGCTAACTTGGCCCATGTGTTTTTCATTAAAATCAATCCCCATTTAAGGTAATAAATTCAACATACTTTTTCTTTGATTAGATCATTTGTTTTCAATCTCTCTTGCCTCATGAAAATGGATTTTAACATATAAATTTTACTTTATGTACTATTCTAGGTGTATCTGCGCATTTTAAAATACAATATTTTTATGTTGTTCAGTTCTAAGGGGGGGAGTTGCTGGCAGTTAGAACTGGCAGCTAGACGCGTTTATCCATACCTCTATTACTTCCTTTTTTTTTTTTTTTGCAAAATATACATTGTTGAGGTCCTAGAAACAGGGGGAGCTCTTGAGTTACACAGGCAGACCTCAGATTTGCTGTGGGTTTGTTTTCAAATCACCACTGCAATAAAGTGATTATTGAAATAAAATGAGTCACACCGTTTTTTTTGGTTTTCTGGTGCATACAGAAGCTGTGTTTACACAATAATGTGGGCTAATAAGTGTGCAATAGCATTATGTCTAAAAAAGTACATATGTTAATTAAAAAATACTTTCCTGCTAAAAAATGCTAACCATCACGTGAACGCTCAGCTAGTTAACCCTCTTATGATAGTAACGTCAAAGACGGCCGGCCACAGGCCACCCTGACAAATGCAACAGTGATGGAAACGTTTGAAATATTGCAAGAGTTTTGAACACGGGACACACAGACAGGAAGGGAACAAGAGCTGTTGGAACAAGGCACCGATGGGCCTGCTTAGTGCAAGGTTGCCACAAACCTCCAGCTTGTAAAAAACACAAAATCTGCAAAACGTGATAAAGGGAAGCACGACGAATGAGGTGTGCCTGCATTTTAAAAACTGGTGTGTACTTTTCCTCCCTGCAGTAAGCACCTCATCTGATGGAGCTGGTTTATCAGGATTTACTGAGCGTTTATCTGGGGTCTAGTCTAGCATCAGCATCTGCAGCTGTTCCTTGGACACTCAGAAATAGTGTGTCTCAAACATTCTGTGGTGAAATACCAGGGGTTTTCTTTCTCTTTTTCCTTTTTTCTTATTTGTTTTTGTTAATTTCCAATCTGCCACAGATCTTTACTTTGCAAAATTCAATAAAATGAAATGCCAGAAAATGATCCTCCGATTGGATGCATCAGCAATAACAGATTGTTTATGTTTTTAAATGCTCTCAGTTTTAAAATTTATCTAATTGCAGATAGGTAAGAACAGTAGTGGGGGGATACTGAAAAACCAGAAAGACTGTGTGTCCTCTCTTTGCTAGGCTTAGAGTTCCAAGTAAAGTCACTTGAGTTTTTTTAATTTCACTATTCATATAACTATTCAATAACACTATTCATGTCTCTGTCTATCTTTGTATCTTTCAGGTGAGGGTTGTTTTTTTTTTTATATCTCCAACTACTGTTGTTTAAATATCAACTCATCTTCACAGTTTTCCAGTAGGTTTGCATATTTTGAGGATATTTATTAAGGTATACATGTTCATGTTGGTCATAAGGAATTTCAATTATTATAGCTTTCTTCTTTTTCCCTAAAGATAGTTCTGTCTTGATATTTATTTAGTCAAATGTCGAATTTTCATTTCATCTTATCACGGGCGATACCCCTGGTAGATATTTTTTCGTCCTTCTGTTTAACCTCTCTTGAGTCTTTTGGAGTTATAGACTATGTTTTTAAAATCCAATCTGCAATTCTTGATCTTTCTGTTGCTGGGTTTCACACATTTTCGCTGACTGTCATTATGATTATATTAGGATTTGTTTCCGTGTTCAGCTCATGCTTCCAATTTTCCACACGTGTGTGTGTTTATCCTTCTTTCATGTTCTCTATTGGACTGATGAGATTTGAATTACGAGTTAAAACTATGCATTTTGTGTGTATTCTTACAGTGGTTTCCTAGAATTAGAATCCCATAATCATGTTTATTACCTTTTTCAAGCTCAGTTTTTCTGAATTGAGGTAGAATTTACTTACAATGAAATGCGAGTCTTAAGCCTGAGTCTGACACTGCGCCGTGTGCTTTGTTGCTCAGTCGTGCCTGACTCTCTGTGACCCCGTGGACTGTAGCCCGCCAGGCTCCTCTGTCCGCAGGGACTCTCCCGGCGAGAGTACAGGAGAGGGTCGCCGTGCCCTCCTCCAGGGCATCTTCCCAATTCAGGGATCAAACCCAGGTCTTCTGCATTGCCGGTGGATTCTTTACCATCCAGGAAAGTCATTCTGGCAATTCATGGCCACCATCTCAAATAAGAATGCTGGACATTTCCATTTACTCAGAAACCTTCAAGACTGCTTCAAGTCAGTTTCTCCCATCCCCCAGAGATAACAATATTCTCATGTCTGTAGAGGTCTTTTTTTGGTCTGGCACTCCTGAAAAATAGAATTCATAGGTCTTTTTAGTCTGGCTTGTATTGTTTAACGGTTGTTTAGAGATCATTCATATTTGCAATTATCTGTATTTTATTGCTTGTTAAGCAATAAAATTGCTATATTTTATTCCTTGTTATTGCTAAATACTAAGTTGAGTTAAAACTCAACATTCAGAAAACTAAGATAATGGCATCTGGTCCCATCACTTGATGGCAAATAGATGGGGAAACAACGGAAACATTAAGAGACATTATTTTCTTGGGCTCCAAAATCACTGCAGATGGTGACTGCAGCCATGAAATTAAAAGACACTTGCACCTTGAAAGAAAAGCTATGACTAACCTAGACAGCATATTAAAAAGTAGAGACATTGCTTTGCCACCAAAGGTCCGTCTAGTCAAAGCTATGGTTTTTCCAGTAGTCATGTAAGGATGTGGACTATAAAGAAGGCTGAACGCCGAAGAATTGATGCTTTTGAGCTGTGGTGTTGGAGAAGACTCTTGAGGGACCCTTGGACTGCAAGGAGATCCAACCAGTCTATCCTAAAAGAAATCAGTCCTGAATACACTTTGGAAGGACTGATGCTGAAGCTAAAACTCCCAACACTTTGGCCACCCGATGCAAAGATCTGACTCATTGGAAAAGACCCTAATGCTGGGCAAGATTGAGGGCAGAAGGAGAAGGGCATGGCAGAGGATGAGATGGTTGGATGGCATCACGGCTCAATGGACATGACTTTGAGTAAACTCTGGGAGCTGATGATGGATAGGGAGGCCTGGCAGGCTGCAGTCCATGGGGTTGCAAAGAGTTGGACATAACTGAACGACTGAACTGAACTGACTAACTGCTAAATAGCATTCCATCCTGTGAATATACCATGATTTTTTAAAGCTTAGTTCTTTTTTGATGGACATTTGAGTTATTTCCAGTTTGGGCTACTATGAATAAAGCTGCTGTAAACATCCCTGTATGGTCTGTTTTGTGGTCACATGTCTTCATTTCTCTTGAGTAAATACCCACCAGTGGAATTATGGGTCATGGGGTGTACACATGGTTAACTTCTTAGGAAATTGTCATTCTCTGAAGTGTTGTATCAGCTTACATTTTTGCTGGCAAAGTACAAGATTTCCAGTTGCTCCACTTCTGTGCCACCACATGCTATTGATGCTTTTAATCATCTCACTTTCTGTGTGATAAGATCTCAGGGCAATTTTAATTTTTGTTTCCTTAATGACTAACAATGCTGAGCAGGTTTTCATGTGCTACTGATTCGCATACCCTCAAAGCTTATGTGCCTATTTAAATCTTTTGTTCAATTAAAAAAAATTGGTTGATTCTTGTTGAACTTTCAAGAATTTTGTATATTGGATGTATGTGCTACCAACATTTTTTCAAGCTTGTGATCTATTGATTTACGGTGTCAGGCTCTTTTGATTAGCAGACATCTTTAAATTTGCTGAAGTTGAACTTATTAGATTTATTTTGGTAGGTTCATGTCCTGTCCTGGAAATCTGTATCTGCCTCAAGACTGTGAAAATATTCTGCTGCTTTCTCTGAGGAACGTGGATTTTGATTTTACAGTTAGGTATGATGGACTTGATGCTTTTGAACTGTGGTGTTGGAGAAGACTCTTGAGAGTCCCTTGGACTGCAAGGAGATCCAACCAGTCCATTCTGAAGGAGATCAACCCTGGGATTTCTTTGGAAGGAATGATGCTAAAGCTGAAACTCCAGT
>SJYT01071307.1:93100-210228 GCA_006410635.1 Cephalophus harveyi | reverse complement strand
AAAGCTGAAACTCCAGTACTTTGGCCACCTCATGCGAAGAGTTGACTCATTGGAAAAGACTCTGATGCTGGGAGGGATTGGGGGCAGGAGGAGAAGGGGACGACCGAGGATGAGATGGCTGGATGGCATCACTGACTCAATGGATGTGAGTCTGAGTGAACTCCGAGAGATGGTGATGAACAGGGAGGCCTGGCGTGCTGAGATTCATGGGGTCGCAAAGAGTCGGACACGACTGAGCGACTGAACTGAACTGAACTGATGATGGACTTTGGATTAATTTTTGAGTACGGAGTGAGATGAGATCCCCATTCATTTTTTCCCCTCTATACTTCTATCTATTGCTCCAACATTATTTATTAACAGTACTTTCTTCTCCCCACTGGATGGATGAGGTCCTGTGGACAAAGATCTGCGGACAGTGTTTGTGAGAGTTGGCTTCCTTCTTTCCTATTCTGCTCCATTCATTTATTTCTCCGTATGCCAAGACAGAGTTGCCTTTGCAGTAAGATTTAAAATCAGGTCGTATTAGACCTCCAAGTTATTCTTCCTTTTCAAGATCATTTTCACTGCTCCACATTCTTTACATTTCCATATAGATTTTAGAATCAGCTTCATTATTGTTTTTAAAGCCTTCTGGGATTTGGACAGAGTTTGCATTGAATCAGTAGATCAATCTGAGGAACATTGACATCTTGACAAAGTTGAAATGCCCATGTTTCTGCCAAACGTGCAAAGACTTTTAGTGGTTCTTACATTGTTTTGATCGTTTTTCTTTTTGCCTATTACGTGTTCACTTAACAAAGGATTTTGTAACTCTAACCCTGAAGTGGATTCATTCTTCCTTTTTCTTATGTTATTACAATTTCATATTAAAATGTTTAGTAAATTACTTGATCAATCTTACTTTCTATCATTTGCAGAACTTTTCTGGAGTTATTATTATTATTTTTCAAAAACCTGGTCTTTCTCTAAGAATGTCTTCGAGGTGGATCTTTATGTATGCAGTCTTCAAAGGTTTTGTGTGCCTGAGGATATTTTAAATTGACTTTCACATTTAAATAAGAATTTGATTGAATATATAAAATAAGTTCAAGGGTCTCCCCTGCCTTCATTAGTCTGAAAACATTAATTCATGTTTCCTCGCATCCTGTGTTGCTATTGAGAAATCTGATCGACAGTGTTTGCCCTTTTCTTTTCCAGGGGATCTGCCTTTTTCCTCTTGAAGCTGTTAGAATTTTTCCTGGGTTTTGATTTTCTCAAGTTTTCTAATGATGTGTCTGAGGTGTGGCTTTTGCTTTATCTAACCACTTATGTCTACCCTGAGTGTCTGCAACATAAGATCTTTCATCTCCATTTTGAACAAAATTTTAATTGTTTTTCATCTGTTTTGGACGGCTGCTATGGTGAGGGAAATGTGTTTAAATCTACCCTCCTTTCCTCAGTTTTTTTCCTTCATGTTTTGACTTATTTTTTCTCTTCTGATGACTTCTCAAGCTCAAACAGAGATTCTCAAGCTGCACACATTCTGCACACTCTCAAATATGGTGGTCTTTATTTCAGTCATGACCTTTTGCATCATTAGTATTTTGATAACAATTAACACTTGCTGTTCTCCAGCCTGGAGCCGGACGCTTCGGTTTCAATCCCGCTCCGTCGCCCTCCTTCCCTCCTTGTCGCTAGCTTCCAGTTCTGCTTCCTCCCCTGGCCTTCTGTGTCCAGCTTCACGTCTCCAGTATGAGAGAAGAACTCTCTCGTTTGCGCATTCTCTTGCACTGCGTCAGGATCAGGTGCTCATCACGCGTGCGCTCTTTAGTGAACCCACTGTGGCCGAGGACGCGTCGACACTGACCCGCAGAATGCGCCGGCTTGCTGCGCTGTTTTCATTGTTGTGTATTTACACTGGACTCTCTTCCTCTTTATAATTTTGTAAAATAAATAAAAGGTTTAAAGAGCAAAAAAAAGCAACAAACGCTGTAATGCTAGTAAGTGCTTCGAGCAGCCCAATTCCATCTAGGTGTGTATAAGAGGGGGAAGCAGGGTCTGCCCACATTCAGATAAATGGTGCGTCCGTCCCAGCCTTCTGCTCTGGTGATGGTATATTAATATATAAAACCCCAGAGTGACGCCTTGTGAATTCACTATTTACTGTGTGTCTAACCTTTCTCTTGTGACAGGAGAACCTTTGATTCAAGTTGTGATTAACACATTTTTCAAGTTACGATATCCCTGGTCTTCCTCTGATTGCGTATCTGCAGTTTTTGCATATCTGCAGTATATTGCCTTACTGTCTTCGGAAGGCTGTACGTTGGACAGAATTACGTCTCTCCTGGACACTCACACTTGTTGAGGGAGGCGTGCCAATTTTCATAATATATCTATTTATTTATTGGAAACAAATACATGGCATATTTTAAATTTAATTTTATTTGTCTTATCTTTTCAACAATTTTTATTGGAGCATAGTAGATTTACAATGTTGAGTTAGTTTCACGTGTACATCACAGTGTGTCAGTGATACATGTACATAGATCCACTCTTTTCTAGGTTCTTTCCCTATATAGGTCATTATAGAGTATTGAGTGTATTAAAAGTATCTCTAAATAGCTCCAGAAGGGAGAAATAAATTTTGGAAAATTAGAGGGTGAGCCTTGTCTCACTGAATTGAGAAATGTTGAGAGTCTCCACCCTAATGGTAGGGAGCGGTCTTGTGGCCAGGCAATGGTGAGACCGCAGAGAGCCTTCCAACCAATTAGGCTTTGAGTCTGTTGATGGGGCCCTTGAAATTTTAAAGTTTGGGACGTAAATAAATACCCTTCTGAAAAGTGTCAGAAAACCTGTGAGTAATGATGAGCTGAACCTCCTTTTTCTCACAGAGGCATGAAGCAGGGTGAGTCTTCCCCTCCGCCCAGCCAGAGCACCCCTCCGCACCCAGGTCAGCCCCTGTCCCTACTGTGTGCTGGCATGGAAAGGACCAGACCCTCCATCCTGCTTTCCACCTTCATCCTGAATTTCTGACTCCCTGAGAAACTAGTTCAGACTCATCTTTCAAATCAGTTTTGCATTACAAATAAAAGTGAAAGTGAACGTTGCATCTGACTCTTTGCTACCCCGTGGACTATTTAGTCCATGGAATTCTCCAGGTTAGAATTCTGGAGTGGGTAGTCTTTCCCTCCTCCAGGGGATCTTCCCAACCCAGGGATTGAACTCAGGTCACCAGCATTGCAGGCAGATTCTTTCCCAGCTTAGCCACAAGGGAAGCCCAAGAATACAGGCTGGGGTAGCCAATCCCTTCTCCAGCGGATTTTCCCGACCCAGGAATCAAACCGGGGTCTCCTGCATTGCAGGCGGATTCTTTACCAGCTGTGCTATGAGGGAAGCCCATGTATTAAAAATAAGCAGAACTTATATTAATACAAGTAAAAATCTATAGTGGTAGATAGATGAAAGTTTTTTTTTTTTTTTTTTACTGTGTGTTGCACAATTTGGGGAGCTGTGGAGGATGGGATCTCAGACATGAACCTATGATTCACTTGGAAGAAAAGGAAGCTGGAATCAGCTATAGTCCCGAGAAGTTACAACTGAGCTCTGATAAATACATTTAAAATATCAGATACAATGAAGAAGGTAGTTTTATGTTTTTTAGTAGCACTTCTGAGGAAATACATTAAGTCATATTAACTTGGAAACGTGATGAAGAAAGGGTATTTACGAATCACAGCAGTGACCACTCTCTATATATTAAATAATGAATCGTGAATACAATAGGGACGGAGGTTATAATTCTCATAAACATAATTTCATAAAACGTTTCCGTACACAGTGGCATTTTGTAGGCAAAAAATGTGTTTTCCTCCGCACTAACAGCACCTTCTCCAGCAGAGCCGTGGTGATTAGTGGATCACAGTGGCTGGGTCTGCAGCTCAATGTAAACTTCGTCTGCAAGCCGGCGGCACACACGCTCTCTGCCTTCGGGTCCTGTTCCTCCAGCTGTGCTTCGTGCCCCCGTTTTCACGGCTGTGTTTAGCTCAGCACACTTTTTTGTCTTGTGTCCGACTTGGAGAAGTAGGATGAGTTTAATTTATGACGAGTCCTTTTAGCATTTTGAGTGGGTGGATCTTCCGCAAGAGTCTTTGCAGTGAAGCTCCATGGTTGGCTTTTCTCCCTTTGTGATTCCGAAACAATGTTTGTGAGGGGCACTGATTCAGAGATTTCAGGCTTGAGGGTGCCTTGGACACGTGTAAGTAGCTTAAACCGCTGAAATATTCAAATTCTGCGGAAGCGGGACCGCAGAGGCACGTGTGATATCTCAGGCCTGCAAAGCTCACATCTTGAGAAGAGTCACTAAGCCTGAAATGTCCTTGGCCGGCGGCATCTGGGGTAAAGAGCCCACGTGCCACGCAGAAGTCACGGGAGGCGTAAGGGTCAGGAGGACCCGCTGGAGGAGGGCGTGGCAGCCCACTCCGGGATTCTCGCCTGGAGAATCCCATGGACACAGGAGCCTGGTGGGCTGCAGTCCGTGGGGTCAGACAGGACCGACCGAAGTGACTTCACATGCACCCACGTCCTCAGCCGGCCAGCTCGGCTGGGTCTCCCGTATTTATGGCCAGCCGTAAACCTCTGCTTTGCTGTTGGAGCTGGTGGGAGGATGGAAAACACACAGAAACGGGGTAAATCATGCCAAGGCCGTCGGCGGGGTGCGACTGACTGTGTGTAATCAGAGAAAGGTGTGATGTCCTGAACTTCCCTTCCAGGCCCCTCCTGCCCGTTCTCATCCCTGTAAAGCCATCCCTAAAAGCAAGCAGACAGCACCAGCTGAACCATCCTGCTGAAACCACTGTGACCTTGCAAGGTAATTAGCAAGCTTCATGCATGTCCACAGGGAGAGAGGTGGTCTGTAATCTTTCAAGCATTGAAATATCTCTTTTCCCTTAAAGAAAATTTTAATGAAAGGTGCCATTAAAGTGGAAGGCCTTTGTCCACCCTCAGAATGTCTCAGTGTGGGGCCTCTCCTGACACATTTAAATGCTGCCCTGCAGAGAGAGGGCCTTGGAGGTTCTGTGACCAAACGCTTGTGTCCATTTATCCCTCCCCTTCTCTGCAGGAATGGAAGACAAGAGCCCCAGGGAGTGCTTTGGGGGTGGAAACCCTGCCTCCTAGGAATGGACCCAAGTCACACAATCACTTCCGGGGGCAGTCAGGCAGGTGGAGGTGAGATTGCAGGTCAGCCAGCTTCCCTGATGACACTGGGCCAACTTCCTCCCCTCCAGTGTCTCATCAGTGCTTCCCATAGAACCAGAACTGCCGTCCAGTAGACGCATAGATCAGAGGGCTTATTTCAGGAAGACAGAGGGACAGCACGTGTCACTAGACAGAATCATAATTTAGTGGCTCAAATGTGGGAGAAGACGCGCCTTCCTGGGTGAAGTCACTTCCATGTCGTGGGTGTAAACTGTGGGTCTTATGTTTTAAGACCCCAAAATTATATATGCTCTTTATTCAGTACATTAGGCATTTGATGATTTACAGATACATTTCTGAATTGCTTGGTTCTACACAGCATAAATAAAATTTTAAATTGCTTATGCTACAGATCCTAGCTGTTCTGTCTGTTTGTTAGACTAACCCTTTAGAGTGAATCTCATCTGTAACACCGAACCGAAGAACTATCTTATACACTTTAGACCATAAGTGGTGAAGAAATGAAATAGTTTTCTGATCCCCAAAGCATAAATCTCACATTCAAATTTTTCTATTCATTTACAAAATGGCTAAATGTCAAGTCAGGACCCCACGCCCAGCAGGAGGACCATGTGTTGTAAACCTCAGCTCACAGGGACCTGCTTGGCAAAGCTGTCCTGGTCATCTGCCCAGGGAGACACGGATGGCCAGATTCACGGGACACGTGCCTTGATCCTCCAAAGAGCAGGGATGAGCTTCTGACAGTCAGCAACCCACTCTCCACTCAAGTGCGTTGCCAGCCTCCTGGGTGTTTGTTTCAGGGCTCCGTAGGGTTCGGGCTGAGGGCAGGGTTGCTGAGACAGACTGCCAGGTTGGAATTGCAGCTCCTTCACTCCCTAGCTGTGTGAGTTCCCTGGGACTCAGTTTTCGCATCTGCAAAATGGACTCGTCTCCCTCCCAGGCTGGCCGTGAAAAATTCAGGGCCTCAGTACTGGGAAAGCTCTTTGAGGAGGATCTGGGATGTGGAGGCTGTTTTGGAGGCGTGTAATAGGAGAATCAGAACACAATCAGGAAGACGGCTCTCAGCTTTCTCAGGGATCTGTTCAGAGCCACAGTCAGCAGACAGAGCCTGCTGCCCTCCACGCCTGGAGCAGAGCCGGGATTTGCAGACGGTGATATTGAGATGTGAGCCGCCGGCTTGGGCACGCACTCCCTTCCAGCCGCCTTGCCACAGAAGGGAGCCTTGCACCAGGCCACATGCCTCCTGAGCTGAGCTGAGGAGAGAGAAAGCCTGCTTTGTCCCTCGCGGTTCTCTGCCTTCTCACACAACTCCAGGCACCGTGTTTCTAAATCGATTGTGAGTCCCTGAGACTGCTTCTCTCAGAATAACAGGCCTGGGAGGGAGGCACCTGGGGATGCCCCGCATGGGTCACAGAGGCCCTCGTGGACCCCTCCACCTACTGAGAACAGGTGCGGAACCCAGGGGCGTGAGGACAGGCTGGACTTTGCGGCTACCACACTCATCGATTTGATGGTCTGGGATGAGATCGGGTTCCCTCTGGAGGCCCTGGCATATTGCCTGGGACGTGGACCGGGGAAGAAGCAGGACCACTAGGGCCCTCTTGAGCCCACCGTCTTGAAGGTGGACATGAGCTTGTCAAGCTGGACTTGGCGCTCATCTGAAGGGAGGAGGGGAATCTGGAATATTGGAGAGGGCTTCTGACGTGCTGTGGGAAACTCCACAAAATGAAACAAAAGCCAAGCTTGGTTGAGAGACTGCTGCCCTGTTGGAAGGACTGATGGTGAAGCTGAAGCTCCAATCCTTTGGCCACCTGATGTGAAAAACTGATTCACTGGAAAAGACCGTGATGCTGGGAAAGATTTGAAGGCGGGAGGAGACGGGGATGACAGAGGATGAGATGGTTGGATGGCATCACCGACTCAATGGACATGAATTTGAGTAAGCTCTGAGAGTTGGTGATGGACAGGGAGGCCTGGCGTGCTGCAGTCCATGGGGTCACAAAGAGTGGGACACGACTGAGCGACTGAACTGAACAGCCCTGGGTCTGTACGTGATAGAGTTCTCTTAAGGATTCCGTCTTCTCTTTCTGGTCTGTGAGTGATGCCAGGGGTGGGTGACTGCCCCAGGGTGGGCGGGGGGGATGTCTGGACAGTGATGCTGAGTTGCCTCGTGATGGCCCCGTCCCCTCCACGTTCCTGATGAAATCCGCTTGGGGCTTGAGACTGTTAGCTCTGGAGTGCCCCCCGCCCCCCCCAGGTGTTGAGACCGTCCCACGCTGGGTGTTCATTTACGATCGAGGAAGGCTGGGGGGAGCCCTTCCCGCCTCAGGGCCATCTTTCTAATCCACGGTGTGATCAGGGTTTAGGATTAAGTGGAGATAATCTCTTCATTTGAGGCTGTGCTTGGTACCCGTGTAAAGCAGGCTTGGTGGGAACCTTAGAACATTCCAGAGACGGAGTCTGCCTCTGAAAGCCCTCTGACCTCTCGAGAGACTAGAGCAGTAAGAGTGAGGTGAGGAAGAAGGACATGTCATCCCTTTTGTCGTGAGGAAATAACTGAAGTCATCCTTCCAGAAAAGGAACATGGAAAGAGCCACTCAGAAGAAGCTGCGGGGAGAGGCGACGTCCCACGAGGCCTGCGGTGGGAGGCAGAGGCCCCCGGCCTCGACTCAGCTCTGGGCAGCGCCTCCCACGTGGGGCCGCGCCCGCCAGCACGACGTGGAGGCCTGGGCGCGGCTCCTCTCGGGAGCTTGGGAAGATGCTCCGTCCCCATTTCCTACCAGCGGCTCAGACCTCGTCCCGGGACCGGGGTCCTGACCTCCCGGCAGGGGCTGCAGGAGAGAGCTCTGTTCTCAGTGTTTAGAAATTCCCCCATTTAGGTTACCACATCGGTTATCAGGCTTGACTCCGAGCGGCTCCCCAAATCAAGATGCATCTTCCTGTCATGGGGTGTGCCAGCCCCGGAGGTTACTTATAGCACCTAATCTCATCAAATCCCAGCCTTTTCATCTGTAAAAATATAACAACAGCAAGAACCTAACCAGCAAATGGAAACAAGCAAACAAGCAGAAAACAGATGGCAGTTCTCCGGTATCGAGTAAATAAACTGAGATTCACTGTGCATTTCACACTGCCTGGCACGGGTTAGGCCCTCCGTAAATGTTTACTCTCTTTTGATACGTTGCAGACTCCAGGGACAATCCTAAATTACAAATTCTAAAAAGGCTTTGAACAACACCAGCGTTAATGGAAAGAGGATGCTGAGTGTGATCTCTGGGTAAATGATCACACTAGACCCTCCCTGCTTGTCCACAGACCGTCTGAACCACAGCTGTATTTTTTATCCGTTACACACGTATGTGCTTTTACAAATTCTAAAAAGGCTTTGAACAACACCAGCGTTAATGGAAAGAGGATGCTGAGTGTGATCTCTGGGTAAATGATCACACTAGACCCTCCCTGCTTGTCCACAGACCGTCTGAACCACAGCTGTATTTTTTATCCGTTACACACGTATGTGCTCTAAGTCACTTCAGTCGTGTCTGACTCTTTGTGACCCCATGGACTGTAGCCCACCAGGCTCCTCTGTCCATGGGATTCTCTAGGCAAGAATACTGGCGTGGGGTGTCATGGCCTCCTCCAGGGGATCTTCCCAAACCAGGGACTTAACTCATGTATGTCCCTTACGTCTCCTGCGATGGCAGATGGGTTCTCTACCACTGACCCACCTGGGAAGCCATTTATGATGAATATAAAAACCAGATAGATTGGAAGTGTAAGACTGAGTGGAGACACATTTTGCATAAAGCTAAAATTTCTCTTTTTTTAATTTTTATTGTCAGAACTATTTTTTTTTTTTTTGGAGGTGATCAGTTCCTGGTGGCATTGTTACAAATTGCCAGAAGATTTGGTTTTTAATTCAATATATAATAGGCTCAAGATATAGTAGGTAACTTTCCAAATAACACATTATCCTGAAGTCAAGCATTTCTCCAGAATGCTTTCTGAGATGAAACACCGCAACGCAGAGTGTTATACCACTTCAATAAATGCGAAACATACCATATGTGACTTTTATTTTTCAAATATAAAAAAGCACTTTGGGGATTGTTTCCATAACTGCGCATGCATTGCTGGGCTCACCCCTGGGTAACCAGTAGTGGTCGCATGTTCCCCTAGGGTTCTGATGTGCGGGGCTTAACCTGACAGAGAGGTGACCCGTTTCCCACCCGTAACTTACTGCTGTGAAAGGACAGGTCGCCCCGGCAGTCTCGCTGAATCCGTCTAACCACCGGCCGTAGTAGTTCTTGTTTTAGAGATTTTCCAGGTTATAGTCTATTAAGATTTTACTCTTACAATATTTTTAACTTTTTCCATAAAGATGGGCCATAAACACGAGAAGTAATGGGGTCCAGGGCTGTCAGGGAGCCAACAACTCAGCATAATTTCTGAAAACATGAAAACCCTGGACGGGGAGGAGTGGTCTTATTTCCACGCTTTATTGTTGCTTGTAGCCTCTGGTGTAATGGCAGCTGTTAGGATTTTAATAAATGGATTGAAAGCCCATTTGCTCCAGATTCGATGAAATATCACCATTGCTTCTGAAATATGCTTTAAACGCTGCGCTACCGCGGCGCCCTGCGTCGCGCTGAGGGGAGTCGGGACGTGCAGGCTCCTTGTCACTTCTCGGCTACGACTGTGTGTCATGGAAACACGCGAAACTCGTGTTTTAAAACCCGTAAAGTCGTCTCCTTAAATACGTTATTAATTTTAAAGTTCTGTTTCAGAATAATCACGTATTTGTAACCAGAAGTACCGTGAAAGACGTGAATTTGTAGCCACATTAGAGCTGTTTCTGGAGGCGGCGGCGAGGGAGGCGCGGCGGCGAGGCGCGCTCTGCTTTCTGAGCGGGTCTTTCTTTTGCAGCCGCTGCAGGCGCCGCGGGAGGGGTTTTACTGCACAATTCCCCAGACTTCTGCTTGGGAACAGCTTATTGCTGATGGGCAGAAAATACTGAGTGTTCTGGAAACAGAAGACAGTCTTATGGACCGAATGAATCTCCTGGCCCCAACTCTGTACCTTGATGTCTTCATCCCTCCCACTTTGGAAATAGGATCTTTAAAGAAGTAATTCAGGTAAAAAGTCAGGCAGTAAAGAATCTGCTTGCACTGAAGGAGACTTGGGTTCAGTCCCTGGACTAGGAAGATCCCCTGGGGAAGGGACCAGCTCCCCACTCCAATATTCTGGCTTGCAGAATTCCAAGGGGGTCACAAAGGGTCGGATGAGACTGAGCGACTTCCACTCCTCTCCTCTTCAGGGCTTCCCGGGGGCTCTAGCGCCAAAGAACCCCCTTGCCAGTGCAGCAGGCACAGAGACAAGAGTTTGATCCCCGGGTCAGTAAGTTTCCCGGGGAGAGGCTGTGGCAACCCACGCCAGGATTCTGGCTAGGAGAATCCCACGGACAGAGGAGCCTGGCGGCTGCCATCCACAGGGTCGCAAACAGTTGAACACACCTGAAGCGCAACAGGCAAGGAAAGACGGGGTCACAGGTGTTGCTGCGCAGCTGCTCAGCTGCACCCAGCTCTCCACAGCTCCGCGGACTGCAGCGCGCCGGGCTCCTCTGCCCTTCAGTGCCCCCAGAGCTGGTTCAAAGCCGTGTCCACTGAGTCAGTGATGCCATCCAACCATCGCATTCTCTGCTGTACCCTTCTCCTCTTGCTCTCAACCTTCCCCAGTGTCAGGGTCTTTTCCAGTGAGTTGACTCTTCACATCAGGCGGTCAATGGATTGGAGCTTCAACTTCTGCATCATTTCTTCCGATAAATATTCAGGGTTCATTTCCTTTAGGGTTGACTGGTTGGATCTCCTTGCAGGCCAAGGGACTCTCGAGAGTCTTCTCCAGCATCACAGTTCGAAAGCATCAATTCTGTGGTGCTCAGCCTTCTTTATGAGGTCATATGGATGAGGCTTCACTCAATCTGACAGATGTCCTTATAAGAAGAGATGAGGACACGGACACTCAAAGGGCAGCAACACGTCCAGGGAGAGGACAGACATTTACTCCCCGGAGAGCATGCTCAGAAGGAGCCACCCTGTTGACGCTTTGATCTTGGACATTCAGCCTCTGGAACTGTGGGGAAAGAAATATCTATAGTTGAAGGCATCCTGGGAAACCAACTCAGCAGGCTACCTGTGGGAGTGGCAAGGTCCCTGGAGACAGATAATAATTTCCAAAACCTCTTGGATGCTCTGTCTATGTGAGCATGCCATTTTAGAAGATTTAAGTCAAAAAGTGATTGAGAACACTGGCAGCCATTCATCAGCCATTTATCACCTTGCTGGTGGTACTGGGGCATGGCGCGGGGTCACCCTGTTCCCTGTTTGTGCCTGCTGTCCAGTGGGGTGAGCACCTCTGTCCAGAGTGGCCAGGACTGTGAACAGAGGAACATGTGCAGGCGACATCCTCCTTTGGGAGACTCTTGATAAGGTTGCCGATTGCTCTGCACCCCCTTGGGACTCACCTGAGCTTGTCACTCTGTTCCAGGCACAGTCCCTCCCATCCTCACCCTGGTGCTGATTCAGGCTCTTTTCTTGCCAAAGGTGTTCGTGTCACTTCCTTCAAATGCCCCTCTCAGTAGGGAACCCTCGCGCCTTGCATTTCCACTCCACATAAGTGCTTTCCACACCAGGCGACTTTCTTTAAGAACATTGAGACCTCATGTTTCTTTCTGGCCATCATTGTTGATTGTCAGGAACCAGTAAAAAAAAAAAAAAAAGACCCAAGGTCTACATCCATACTACCAGGAGATAGCATAGTGTCAAAAAAGGCAAAGCAAATTCTTTTATTTCACAGTTTAGGGTGGATTTCTGAAGCCATCTAAGTGTCGGAGAGCATCCCTGTAATTGTCATCCCTCGGTCTCTTGTACTAGGCTGTGTGAAGGGAGGCTGTGTGAACAATTAACACTCTTGTGTACTGGAAACGTGGGGAAAACCTACATTTTTGATTAGTTAACCTTTTTTGAGAGCAGATGAGCTGTTTAGCTCACTTCAGTTGCTCAATCGTGTCCTACGCTTTGAGACCCCGTGGACTGCAGTACGCCAGGGTTCCCTGTTCATCACCAACTCCCGGAGCTTACTCAAACTCATGTGCATTGAGTCGGCAGTGCCATCCAACATCTCATCCTCTGTCATCCTCTTCTCCTTCCGCCTTCAATCTTTCCCAACATCAGGGTCTTTTCCAAGGAGCCAGCTCTTCGGATCAGGTGGCCAAAGGATTGGAGTTTCAGCCTCAACATCAGTCCTTCCAATGAACATTCAAGACTATTTCCTTTAGGATGGACTGGTTGGATCTCCTTGCTGTCCAAGGGACTCTCAAGAGTCTTCTCCAACACCATAGTTCAAAAGCCTCAACTCTTCAGCACCCAGCATTCTTCACAGTCCAACTCTCACCTCCATACATGACCTCAGGAAAAACCATAGCATCAGCTAGACAGACCTTTGTTGACAAAGTAATGTCTCTGCTTTTTAACATGCTGTCTAGGTTGGTCATAACTTTTCTTCCAAGGAGCAAGCGTCTTCTAATTTCATGGCTGAAGTCACCATCTGCAGTGATTTTGGAGCCCCCAAAAATAAAGTCTGTCACTGTTTCTATTGTTTCCCCATTTGCTATGAAGTGATGGGACCGGATGCCATGATCTTCGTTTTCTGAATGTTGAGTTTTAAGCCAACATTTTCGCTCTCCTCTTTGACTTTCATCAAGAGGCTTTTTCATTCTTCTTCACTTTCTGCCATAAGGGTGATGTCATCTGCTCATCTGAGGTTATTGATATTTCTCCCGGCAATCTTGATTCCAGATTGTGTTTCTTCCAGTCCAGCGTTTCTCATGATGTACTCTGCATATAAGTTAAATAAGCAGGGTGACAATATACATCCTTGACATACTCCTTTCCCTATTTGGAACCAGTCTGTTGTTCCATGCCTAGTTCTAACTGTTGCTTCCTGATCTGCATACAGATTTCTCAGGAGGCAGGTCAGGTGGTCTGGTATCCCCATCTTTTCAGAATTTTCCACAGTTTGTTGTGATCCACATAGTCAAAGACTTTGGCATAGTCAATAAAGCAGAAGTAGATGTTTTCCTGGAACTTTCTCGCTTTTTCAATGATCCAACAGATGTTGGCAATTTGATGTCTGGTTCCTCTGCCTTTTCTAAATCCAGCTTGAACATCTGGCAGTTCATGGTTCGCATACTATTGAAGCCTGACTTGGAGAATTTTGAGCATTACTTTGCTAGCATGTGAAATGAGTGCAATTGTGCAGTAGTTTGAACATTCTTTGGCATTGCCTTTCTTTAGGACTGGAATGAAAATTGACCTTTTCCAGTCTTGTGGCCACAGAATGATCTGTTAGTTTCCAAGGCAAACCATTCAATATCACAGTAATCCAAGTCTGTGCCCCGACCAGTAATGCTGAAGAAGTTGAAGTTGAGGGATTCTATGAAAACCTACAAGACCATCTAGAACTAACACCCAAAAAAGATGGCCTTCTCATTACAGGGGACTGGAATGCAAAAGTAGGAAGTCAAGAAACACCTGGAATAAGAGGCAAGTTTGGCTGTGGAGTACAGAATGAAGGAGGGCAAAAGCTAACACAGTTTTGCCAAGAGAAGGCATGGGTCATAGCAAACACCCTCTTTCAACAACACAAGAGAAGACTCGACACATGGACATCACCAGATGGTCAATACCAAAATCAGATTGATTATATTATTTGCAGCCAGAGATGGAGAAGCTCTATACAGTCAGCATAAACAAGACCAGGAGCTGACTGTGGCTCAGATCATGAACTCCTTATTGACAAACTCAGACTTAAATTGAAAAAAGTAGGGAAAAAATCACTAGACCATTCAGTTATGACCTAAATCAAATCCCTTATGATTATACAGTGGAAGTGACAAATAGATTCAAGGGATTAGATCTGATAGAGTGCTTGAAGAACTATGGATAGAGGTTTGTGACATTGTACAGGAGGCAGTGATCAAGACCATTGCCAAGAAAAAGAAATGCAAAAAGGCAAAATGGTTGTCTGAGGAGGCCTTACAAATATCTATGAAAAGAAGAGAAGGAAAGGCAAAGTAGAAAAGGAAAGATATACCCATTTGAATGTAGAGTTGCAAAGAATATCAAGGAGAGATAAGAAAGCCTTCTTCAGTGATCAATGCAAAGAAATAGAGGAAAACAATAGAATGGGAAAGACTAGAGATCTCTTCAAGAAAATTAGAGATACCAAGGGAACACTTCATGCAAAGATGGGCTCAGTAAAGGACAGAAATGGTATGGACCTAACAGAAGCAGAAGATATTAAGAAGAGGTGGCAAAAATACACAGAAGAACTATACAAAAAAGATCTTCATGACCCATATAACCATGATGGTGTGATCACTCACGTAGAGCCAGACATCCTGGAATGTGAAGTCAAGTGGGCCTTAGGAAGCATCACTGTGAACAAAGCTAGTGGAGGTGATGGAATTCCAGTTGAACTATTTTAAATCCTAAAAGATAATGCTTCTAAAGTGCTCCACTCAATACGCCAGCAAATTTGGAAATGGGTTGTTTACTGGAACCCTATTGGAGACTATGTCAGGTGAATCAAAGCTGTTTCTAAGGATGAGAATTTCTGCATCCTGAAAAAGGAGGGATTGATTAGGAGGAGCCCCTTGGGAGGGGCAGACACACCTCAAAGAAATAACCAGAGTCGTTTGTCCAGAAAGCAGTGGCTTTACACACTCTCCCTGCCCCCATCACATCCCCGAGCTGGTATCTGGTTCTAGAAATGCGTATTCAATTTCTTGTAGAATATTAAAAATAATGATAGCATTTTAGTTTGATGGAGCACTGATCTTTTTGCAGAGAGGAAGAAAGGACGGCTTACCTGCCTGGTGTCAGTCGCTCAGGGAGGAAAACCTCAGTGAGTAAAATGGCTTGACAAGGTCTTATTTTTCTCAATAAGTTGTTGCCTAGAGGAATTTCCTGCCTCAGTTCCTCCCCTGCTCCTTGTTCTGTCTTAGAATATGCAAATTCTGGGCACTTGGGATCAAAGAATCGCACACGTAAACACTTGGCTCTTTCTGGCGTGTGGTCAGGCCAACCTTCGGGTTTCAGGTCAGACCCTCTCGGCCTCTCTTTGTTTGCTTTCTGGCATTTGGCATGTGGATTCACCTAAGAGTCATTGATTCATTAGGGAGTCCAAGGGGCAAAGGCGAGGACGTCTTTTTAGTGCATTATTTTCCTTCAATAGACTTGCCACATTGGCCAACAGCTACTGGACTGGAGGGTGTTGCCAGGATATTTGAACAAGGCGATTATGACCTTTAGGCTCCACGTGCGCCTCCTAATGTTGCCTGTGTCTGTTTTCACTTTCTCATACCACCGCCCCTTTACAAACACAGGGCACCTGTACCGAGAAGCATGGGCTCTGAACGTGAGTTCTCTCTGGTGCTTGTTATGGCTCCCACATCAGCCCGTGACTTTTTACCCCTTGCAAGTGACTCAGGATTAGAAAAACGTTTCCACGAATGGAAGCTGTTAGCCTCCGTTTGGCCGTTTCTCCACCATTTTCCATGATTTGATTTTATTTTTCCTAAATGGCTGTTTGTATTATGCATGAAATCGTTCTGTTAGCCTCTGGGGTTTGTGTGATAAGAGGGCAGCTAACTGCTTTTGTTAGGGTCATTGGTAAAGTGATCTATTGTCATGAAGGAATTAGGGATCGCTGGGAAAATTGACCTCGTATGCTACTTGTGTGCACGGCAGATTTGGAACGGTGCTGCCCAGCATTTATTATATCATGAAGCTCAGCATCTGTCCCTACTTAAATGTCACATTTTTGGTTGTTTAACACAAAGATTGCCCTGCTGCCAGCCTCTTGAAGATATAACCTGAGAGGCGTCGGCTTTGATGCTAGAATCTTGAAGGGTTTTTCTTTCCTTTTCTGACTGTCACGACTGCTTATGAGGGAGTTGAGTTTGACAGTTATAATAGAATGAGGAAAAATGAGCAGAACATGGAGCGCTTAGGGAGTTCCAGAAGAGAGCCCAAAGTGATACAAGATTTGAACATAAATCCCCTTGAGAGAAGCTTAAAAGTATTTTGCTTTGGAAAAAAAATATATATCTGAGGATGGACTTAATAATTGTGGCTGGGTCTGCATAACAGACTTCAGATGGTTGAGTTTGGGGGAAACAGAGATGAAATTGCCTGTTTAGTGATGTTTTCAACCACTAAATGTTCGGTGGAGGCTTAAACGCAACCACAGTCCCCATCTTTCCCAAGCTTGATACCTTCTCAGCCACTCTGCCAAGTCCTTGGCTCACCAGGGGGAGGTTTTGTACAGCCGAGGCTATTCCCACTTGCTTTTGTTTGATATTTCCTCTTTCAGCTGAAAGCACCCAGGCTCGCTTTCCTTTAAATTCTTGGCTGCACCCTATTGACGTCTGTGGTAGGCAAATGCTCCTCGGGTGTTATTATTATCATGGCATGCATTTACAGATGTCAACAGTATCACCCCAAATATGACGCTGGTGACAGTAAGCTGGTCCTAGTGCCTGTGTGTCGGTGTCCCTGAGTAGCCAGCTCATCACCCAGAAACCCTCGACAGCCTACTCAGAATCCTGCGAAGGACCCCAGATACACACAATTTTCATGTTCACTAAAGTATTATTTCTCTTTGTATTTGACAGTAACTGGCACAGAAAAGTTAAAAGTATGTTTGCAGTTGGTGGCAACAAGGCAATGTAATGCAATCATTGAATACGTGAAAAGATTCTTAGTAGGACAGAGCTCATTGTCCCAAGCCTATCCTGCTGTTACGACCCCGTGTCATTTCAGCTTCCAAGTTTAAAGCAAGTTCATCGAGATCATAATACAAACAATATCTCTCCTGGGAACTAGGGGATCCAGGACAAATAAGAATCCGATCCTATTCTTATCCAACTGGAGTTTCTTGGTGGGAAGAAAGAATACAGCAATGAGCACAGGTGAGGAAGGCTCAGATGGGCTGGGGTCAGAGGACCGTGGAGACACTTGTGAGCCCTGGGAGGCGTGGGGTAAGGGAAGGATGGGGTTATCAAGGCTGGCGTCACCGGGAACCAATGCTGTCCATCTGCAGCCAGTGGGAGCTTCTTCAAACTGGCTCTTGGGCCCTCTGGAACTGATTCCAGAATGCCATCCTTCCTGTCCCCTTGAAAGAGGTCATGGGCTCACCTTGTCCAAGTCCTACCCCAGACCTGGACTCAGCCACCCCTCCAGGAGCTCCAGTTATTCTGAGCGGCACAGTCTGGATGCCAGGTACATTGATTTTTTGTTTCATCACAGAAATGTTTCAGAATTTGGAGGGATAAAACTTACATCTTGTACCACTTCAAGTGCAGGCATACATGTTCCTGTGGCTTTGACATCAGTTAAGAGTTCAAAGCTCAGAGAACACGAGTCTCCTAAAGGTGTTCGGATGTTCTGGTGGGAAATGTTATCCTACCTCAGAGTATGTTATTTTTGTATTCCATGGTGGTTATATTTTAATAGAATCAATATTTCTTACAGTTTCAGTTTTTCAATTTATATTAAATATTTTACTTTTTTAAAAAGCCTTCAGCACCCTGTATTCCCAGGTAATAGCCCATCCAGGTACTAACCAGGCCCAACCCTGCTTAGCTTCTGAGATAAGAGCATGCTGTTCAGGGTGGTGTGGCCACGGTCCGCCCTAGATATTTTAATTGCCTCTAACTAGTAAAGCTTTAAGTTAAATTGTTGCTGTTCAGTCGCTAAGTCGTGTCCAACTCTTTGCGACCCCATAGACTGCAGCACGCCAGGCTTCCCTGTCCTTCACCAACTCCCGGAGTCTGTTCACACGCATGTCATCGAGTCGGTGGTGCCATCCAGCCATCTCATCCTCTGTCGTCCCCTTCTGCTCCCGCCTTCAGTCCTCCCCAGCGCCAGCTCTGCTCCCGCCTTCAGTCCTCCCCAGCGCCAGCTCTGCTCCCGCCTTCAGTCCTCCCCAGCGCCAGCTCTGCTCCCGCCTTCAGTCCTCCCCAGTGCCAGCTCTGCTCCCGCCTTCAGTCCTCCCCAGCGCCAGCTCTCCTCCCGCCTTCAGTCCTCCCCAGCGCCAGTTCCCCTCCCGCCTTCAGTCCTCCCCAGCGCCAGTTCCCCTCCCGCCTTCAATCCTCCCCAGCGCCAGGGTCTTTTTCAATGAGTTGTGTCTTCGCATCAGGTGGCCAAAGTATTGGAGTTTCAACTTCAGCATCAGTCCTTCCAATGAATAAATTAAGAAAATTAATTGCCATTTAAATAATGAAAAACAACACATTATTTTCCTGTCAAAACCGGGGCACACATACCAGCAAGGACATCAGCAGGCAGATGTAGAGGCAAGTTGTGGGGACGCGATGCAGTGAGGTGGCGCGCGCGGAGTCGCTGTTAAGAATCAGCAGCTAGAAGCTGAGGGCTCCTGGGAAAGAGATGTCCCCTCTGAGCTTCCTCTGAAACGGAGCGTGACAGCCCCTGCTAGGGAGCGGGCAGTGAGGTTGATGGGACGCTGCTCCCGAGGCGACCAACAGCCCATCAGGCTCACAGGCGCCCTAAAAAGAACAGAAATGCATAGGCTGTTTTGCTTCTGGAAACATTACATGAAACGTGACCATCAGTGAGGTGGCCTGGGTTTTCGGTGCTTGCTCTGTCTCTGAAGAGCGATGTGGCCGCTGAACTATCATCAGGTCTGTGGGGCTCAGTCTCCAAACCTGGAAAGACCTGGGCTTGGACCACAAATCAGAAACGATGGAGCTAGAGCTTGGCCTACAGAGTGAGGTAAGTCAGAAAGAGAAAGACAAATATTCTATATTGATGCGTGTATATGGGACCTAGAAAGACGGTACTGATGAACCCATCTGCAGGGCAAGGATAGCGACGCGGATTCAGAGAACGCACTTGTGTTCTCTTGTACAGGAGACCCGGGTTCGCTCCCTGGGCTGGGAACATCCCCTAGAAGGGGAAATGGCAACTCACTCCAGTATCCTTGCCTGGAGAATCCCACGGACAGAGAAGCCTGGGGGGCTACCGCCCATGGGGTCACAAGAGTCGGACACAACTTAGTGACTAAACCTCCACTATGACTGTGTATGCGTGCGTGTGTGTGTGTGTGTGTGCACGCGCGCGTGCGTGTGTGTCTGTGTGCATGTGCTGTGGCCCCCTGACCACTGCAGCCCTGAAATATTTCTCATCGGAAACGCACCCTGGAATTTGCTGCACGCCTGACCCAGAGGGAATCAAGTCTGGGCTGTGGGCTGGTGTGAAGGAAAGCCCCAGTGCAAACTGTCACGGCATAGACGTCGTCAGGATGATAATTCTTAACTTCCTTTCACTTGAAATGTAGCCTGCGTCAATTTCTTCTTCTTTTCCTCTTTGGAAGCGATTTTCTTGGATGGTGTAAGAAATCCACCAGCGCAGCGGTGGGTATTGAAATCGCTTTCTTCTTCATAAAACTTCAGAGTTGCTGTCTGTCATAGCAGGCAAAATCTTGTTCCCCTGGGAAAAGTGATCCCTGGGGTAATGAGGAAGATCTGGCAGCAGGGGGTCTCGGCCGATCTTTGATGCCTCCATGGTCTCTCAGCCCCTTTCTTCTTTCTGCTAGCACCAAACCCTAAAATAAGGTTTTTTTCCTACATCTTCAACTCCGAGCTTATTGGGAGAAAAAAATTCCTTTTTAAGCCTGCCATTTTGTCTTCCTAACCAATTAATTTCCATACCACAAATTAAAAAAAATAATCTATCTTGTATGCTAATCCCCCAGGGAGGAGATGTCTATTTTATGTCACCCATAAACAACTATTTTCCCAGGGTGTCTAGCACTGGGAGACTCTCCCAACTTCCGCTGGTGATAATAGGTGATTCACAGAAAGTGAGTTCCGCCCCGGCCGTGTCTGTTACACAGCGTACTGGACCAACTGCCTGTGTGACAGGGTGTTGCGGCGCTCTGAAGTCACTTTAGGACATGGCGATGCCAAGGCACCAGGCTGAGATGTAGTAATTTAAGTTGTGAGAAGGAGAGGAGAAAAAAACCTTGAGGTCCCCATCTATGTTTCTTGCTGTCCCTTTGAACATTAAGTAAAGTACATTTTCTTTTATTGGATGGTTTTCTCTCTTAACCTCACTAGGAGGAATTCCTTCAGGAGAAGAGCATTTTAAAAAAGGAAGCTAGCAGGTACATTAAATCTTTAAGAAGCCCGATATTCCTGCTGCAGTACTGACTCCCCACCCTCCAGCTTGTAACCCCTATGCCAGCTACATCTGAAGTTTTCTCCAGACCACATAAAATGGTAGAGGGGAAGGAAATATTTGAGTTCAACAGAAGCTCTAGAATATTTGCAAATTTGAAAACATGTGACCTGCAGACATATTCGATAAACGAGGCACCATGTTTTAAGATGCCTGTGCACAGGTGTCTCTAAGATCCACCATCATTCATCCCACATGTATTTTTGAGTCCTTGTGTGGCAGGTGGTATCCTAGACACTGGGGATAGGTCAGTGAACAAAAGACAGAAATCCCTGACCAAGAAATGTGATAAACAGTAGATTACAGTGTCTGAACGTGCCATGGAAACATAGGAAGTGAGACAAGGGAGGTGCAGGCTTGTGATGGAGAGTGGGTACGAAGAGGTGGCCAGTTAGGGTGTCACAGAGAAGGTGACATTTGCATAAGGATCTGAGTGAAGTGAGGGGGTCGGTCCAGAGACACCTGTGGGGGAAGAACCCCGGGTCAAGAGAAGAGTGGTGCAAAGACCAGGTGTGAAGAGGGAGGGGGCCAGCAAGGCGGCGTGAAGAGGGAGGGGGCCGGCCAGGCGGCACGAAGAGGGAGGGGGCCAGCCAGGCGGCAGCTTCACTGGAGCAGAGAGGAGGGTCGGGGAGACAGGAGATGGGACTGGAGCCCCAGCACTCACTCTGGATGGAAGGGGCCGCTGCTGGGTTCGAATGGAGAGAGACAGATCTGACTTACATTCTCCCATGGCAGCAAGCTGCCAACATGGTCCAGTTGGAGACGATGGTCCCCCAGACCACGGGGCAGCAGCGGGAAGGACGAGAAATGATCATAGTCCAGGTGACTTTGAACCCTGAGCCAGGGACGTTTCCCAAACCATGAGCTATGGCATTACAGGAAGAAAAAGAGTTAAGGTCAATTCCAAAGACTTTGGCCAGAGCAACTGAGAGGTAGGGTGGATGGGAAGACTGTGACTCCCGTGGGTTTGGGTGTGAAGTTCAGGAATTCAGTTTTGGACGTGCTAAGCTTGAGACGTCTGTGAAACATCTGAGCTGGGATGTTGAGCGTGAAGGAGGATGGGTGAATCCCCAGTTGGAGGTATGTCAGGCCAGGGATGCAGAGATGAGGGTCATTGGAGCACAGACAGCATCTAGATCCAGGAGATGGGAAGATGCTGCCCAGGAAGTGAGTCAAGAGACAAGAAAACAATTACGTCAGGACGTGAGAGAAGCGCACTGTCCTCCAGAGAGTGTGGGAGCCTGCCTTCCGGTAGCTGACGGGGGGCGGTCACGGGGGGCCTCCCCATGATTTGGGCTTCTACTCAGCGTGGCTGCCTTCTGTCTGACACCCCAAGATGTGTCCTGCTTTGGACTCTTCCAGACAACACGCTACNGAAGCGCACTGTCCTCCAGAGAGTGTGGGAGCCTGCCTTCCGGTAGCTGACGGGGGGCGGTCACGGGGGGCCTCCCCATGATTTGGGCTTCTACTCAGCGTGGCTGCCTTCTGTCTGACACCCCAAGATGTGTCCTGCTTTGGACTCTTCCAGACAACACGCTACTAGGCTCCGCCAGGGTGGGGAGGGCTGAATTTAGCCCGTTCATGGTGAGTGGCTTCCTGGGTCCAGGTGCCTCCCAGCCACGCTTTCCATATTCCTTCCTGTCTTCGGGGACCCCCTCCACTCCCCGAGCCCCTCTTCCAGAAGGGGGAGGCGCCTCCACCTACGGCACCTCTGCGGCTCTCCGGCCAGTCTCCGGCCACCTCCCCTACTGGTCCGTCACCACCTGGCTCACCCATCGCTCACACAGATTCAGCCGAGTGGGCAGCTCATTGCTGCCATCTGCTTATTTATAGTTGCTGTGCTTTTCATTATGGCCTCCTTTCCGTTTTCCTTTTTCTTTTATATCCTCTTTTCCAAGCAGCCCTCACCTGGCCCCCTGGGGACTGTGGGTGGGGATCTAGCGCTTCAGTTCTCCTCACTTTCCTCCAGGACTAGAATAAGCAGAGGCTATGTGGCTCCGCTTGCTCTTTTTGCTGTTTGTAAACAATTGTCTTGAAGCGATGGCAACTGAGACACCTATAAAAACGAGCTCACCGGGAAGCAAGGCCCTCAGAGTCAAACCTAAAACCCAGGAGCAGGACAAGAGGATGCAGGCCTTGCAGCCACACGCAGAGGAAGGGAGCAGGACCATCTAGCCACGCTTTCCATATTCCTTCCTGTCTTCGGGGACCCCCTCCACTCCCCGAGCCCCTCTTCCAGAAGAGGGAGGCGCCTCCACCTACGGCACCTCCGTGGCTCTCCGGCCAGTCTCCGGCCACCTCCCCTACTGGTCCGTCACCACCTGGCTCACCCATCGCTCACACAGATTCAGCCGAGCGGGCAGCTCATTGCTGCCATCTGCTTATTTATAGTTGCTATGCTTTTCATTATGGCCTCCTTTCCGTTTTCCTTTTTCTTTTATATCCTCTTTTCCAAGCAGCCCTCACCTGGCCCCCTGGGGACTGTGGGTGGGGATCTAGCGCTTCAGTTCTCCTCACTTTCCTCCAGGACTAGAATAAGCAGAGGCTATGTGGCTCCGCTTGCTCTTTTTGCTGTTTGTAAACAATTGTCTTGAAGCGATGGCAACTGAGACACCTATAAAAACGAGCTCGCCGGGAAGCAAGGCCCTCAGAGTCAAACCTAAAACCCAGGAGCAGGACAAGAGGATGCAGGCCTTGCAGCCACACACAGAGGAAGGGAGCAGGGCCGTCTGCGGCAGCTTCACGAAGCGCCATTTGCTCCTCCGCCTCCTGCCCCTCTAAACTGAGCCTGAAAGGCGAGGCCTCGGCAATGCACTTGTTTCTGACTGATTCAAGGACTCCTGCTTGTCTGAGTTCAAAGTTGCCTTTGCCATCACCTCAGCATCTTTCTCTCCCCCTCCACTCTCCCAGCACACCCAGGATCTTTCTAGGAGCCACTGTGAAATGACCAGGGCATTGGTCATCTCCTGCCTTCAGGTTGGGACCCACACTTGATGTACACAATCGTCTCTCCTGGGGGACCAGCTTGCAGCTGCAGATCTCGAAACTTCTCAGCTTCCTAGTGGTTCCACTTTTCTGGGGAATCTTGAATAGGACAATAGATGTTTCCTGATGCTGCTGTGACTTACCTGTCCCCTGACTTACCTGTCCCCTGACTTACTGAACTTAAAAAAAAAAATTAAGTTGGGTCTTCTCTGGTGGTCCAGTGGTTAAGATTCTGACCTTTCACTGCTGGGGGCCCAAGTTTAAACCCTTGTCAAAGAACTGAGATCCCACAAGCTGTACAGCATGGCCAAAAAAAAAAAAAAAAAAAAAAGAAAAGAAAATCTAAATTTTTCAGAATCAAATTATAATTCTATAATGCATACCTAAGATTCAAATGAACCACTTTGTAATCAGACAAGCCCTTACTGACTACCTCGCATCCAGCATGTCCCTAGATCAGCATGCTCCACAGCCACTGGTTTTCAAAGCTTCTATGCACAGGTAAGAAAAGAAGGCCATTACCATCCCACAGAAGCATTTTCAAACGTAGGGATGGGAGCCCCTGGAACATCCAAGCCCCCTGGCTCCTGATACCTTGCAGACATCAGAAACATTAGTGCACAAGTAATGTGAGCTCCTGGAGCTCTGGGTGAATGGGGCGCGGTGTTTATGCTGCACGTGTGCCAGCCATGTGTGGGTTACAGTGGTTTATGTTCAAGAAAGAGATGGGCGTGAGGTTCAGATCACAGAAGGGCAGACCTGAAATTTTCAGAGAGGCCTTAAGAGTGATCAGGGAGAGAAGAGGACCATCAGAGGGAGAAGAGGACAGTCAGAGAGATGAGGACCATCAGAGAGATGAGGACTATCAGAGAGAGGAGGACCATCAGAGGGAGAAGAGGACTAGCAGAGGGAGATGAGGACCATCAGAGAGAGAAGGATCATCAGAGGGACAGGAGGACTATCATAGAGAGATGAGGATCATCACAGAGAAGAGGACCATCAGAGAGAAACGAGGACCATCAGAGGGGGAAGAGGATCATCAGAGGGGGAGGAGGACCATCAGAGAGAAGAGGACCATCAGAGGGAGATGAGGACCATCAGAGAGAAGAGGGCCATCAGAGGGAGAAGAGGGCCATCAGAGAGAAGAGGGCCATCAGAGAGAAGAGGACCATCAGAAAGAAGAGGACCATCAGAGGGACAGGAGGACTATCATAGAGAGAAGAGGAATATCAGAGGGAGATGAGGACCATCAGACAAAAGAGGGCCATCAGAGGGAGAAGAGGACCATCAGAGAGAAGAGGACCATCAGAAAGAAAAGGACCATCAGAGGGACAGGAGGACTATCATAGAGAGAAGAGGAACATCAGAGGGAGAGTAGGACCATCAGAGAGAAATGAGGACCATCAGAGGGGGAGGAGGACCATCAGAGGGAGATGAAGACCATCAGAGAGAGGAGGACTATCATAGATGAGGACCATCAGAGGGAGAAGTGGACCATCAGAGGGAGAAGAGGACCATAAGAGGGAGAAGAGGACCATCAGAGAGAGGAGGGCCATCAGAGAGAGTTGGGGATAGGCAGATGTCAGGGTGACGGTGGCAGCGTGGACTGCGGGGGGCGCACTGGAGGGCGACAGGCCCTCCAGGCCAGCCTGGCCTCCACCCAGGACTGCATAGCATCGCCTCTGAATGACAAACCAGGCACTCGGCCTGCGGCTTCTCCTGAGGTCCTGGCCGCTTCCTTGTTTCCATCTTATTGGAGATGATGGGGAGCCGGGGATGGCAAAGCTGCAGGAAGATTGTGCCTCTATTGGAGGAGAAGCAAAAGGGAAGCGCCAGTGTGTTTCAAGGCCACTTTAAAAACAAAACAAGCAAGATATGAAATGTATTCAAGATGTATGTGTGCAGATGAAAAGAATAAATTAAGACTTAGTCCGTGCTATGCGCCCACAAAAGTCCCTTTCAGAGCTCACCCTGACTCCTAGTTCACTGACTTTTTAAAATGCTTTATTTATGCAAAAGCACATGTCGCAACCAGGACAGATCTCTCCTTTGTCTTCAGCCCATCTGAAAAGCAAACAGAGGACATGCAGAAACAGCTAAAAGGGAGTGAGATTTGCCTGGAGACCACATTAAGCCAACATAAGCCCGGCCTGCAGGCGAGACGTCACAGCTCAAGGTGTTCACTCTTATTGCGCCTGGAGGGTCATTCCCTGGGGGAGGGTCTTCCCTCACTTCCCCCCGAGGACCCTGAGAAAGCCTCCCTGTCTGCTCAGGTGCAGCCTCCCCTTCAAAAGATTTGCCTTGGGAAACCACGGGCCATCTCCTCACGATGAAAAGCTTCCAGAGCACCAGCCCGGGTGGGATCTGGCCACGCAGGCCCTCACTGGGTCCTCTCTGAGATGCTGAGAGTACCAGCCCCAGCGGGTGGCCCGGCTGCAGGCCTGAACCTCCCTCTGCATGGCCTGCATGCCCCGGACCATGGCCGTCACCCAGGTCTGCAGGAAACACCGCGTCCCCTGGGTGTGGTCCGGGCCACGCTCTTTGGAAGGCGCCAGGCTTCTCCCGGGGAATGGGTGCTGCCGTGGCAACACTCTCCTTGACCAGCGTGGACGGAAGTGGGTGTTTAACCTCCTGGGGCCAGCGCCCAGTGGAAGGGGGCTCGTGGAGGAGGGAGGTGACCTTGAGGCCCCGGGCGCAGAGGTGTGAGTGCCGCTGCCCTTGTGTTGCGGGGGTGTGTGTTGATGAGTGGAGGACGTGGTGTCAGACGATCTGGGGACGCGGTGACACGTGTCGGGTGAGGATGGGGAGCTGCAGGAAGGTCTGCCCTAAGAATAGAGTCCGGGCCCGGCGTCGACTGTTAGAACAGGGGGTTTCTTCTGCCTGTCACCCTGCCTCTTCTTTGAAGCTCTGGGTGCTGTTTTCTGAGGACTTTCTGGTTACACTAATTACAGATTACTAAAAACAGCCACCGCAGCTCCTGCCGATGGCTCCTTGACAAGGTACAGATGACAAGAGGCCCCCGCGGTCACAGTCAAACCCACTCAGCCCGGGGGATGTTACGATCCCCAAGGAGAAACTCCTGGACAGGCTCTTGGGTGACTAAAGACTCCATCACTGGGTAGTTAAGAAGCTGAGGCCCCCCTCCCCGGCCTCTGGGGGCAGCTCTGATGCTGGGCTGAGGCTGCGGAGGCGATGGTGGGAAAGGGTCCTGGGAGCTTGACCTCTGCACCTTTCCACGTGTGATGGGAAGTCAGTGCGCTGACCTCGTGTTCAGGATTTCACCCCCAATATAACAGCAATGATGCAGAAAAGATTGCAGCTGAAGACAGACGCTTCTTTCCTAAGAAAAGCGAAAATTCTGCTGCAGCACCTTCTAAATGTTAAGTGAAGATACCACGGGTCCTGTTTTTAACTTTTGAGCCTGGGAGGAAGTCAGCACCTGCCGGACGGTCCTGCCCCGCTGGTTGGGGCTTGCCGCGGGTCCTCGCCAGCCACACGGGGTCGGGGGTGTTGACTTTGACGCGGCCACCAGCCCCGCGAGCCTCCCGGTTCAGGGTCTGCCCTCAGCCCTGGTGCGGGGCCCCAGACACACACACGTGTGTATGTACGTGATGTATGTGTGTTTGTTAATATACGTGCACAGGCTCATGTCAAGAGATTCGTATTTGAAGAAACTCTGAAAATAAAAGGCCGCCGTAGGCCCTTCATGAAATTCTCAGCCCAGCGGCGCGAGCGGCCGAGCCTGAGCCTCCCCCGGAGCGGGGCCCGGGCGTCCTGCGCTCTCGGGGTGAGCTGCCTCCCTCAGTTCTCTCATCTGTAAAGAGGGGCGGTGTGTGCCTTGCCAATTTCAAACGGTCTTGAATGTAAAAAAAAAGAAATGAATGTGGAGGGAGAAAAAAAAGGGACAACCACTTCCTGAGGCAGGACGTGCTCAGCAGACTGGAGGACCAGGCGCGGGGCCTGCTGAGCGGTTGCGTCCTGGCCCCGGGTCAGCTGCCCCCCGGCCGCTGTCACGGGCAAGGCTCCCGGAGCGCCGGGCGGAGCCCACGGTGCCGAGAGGCGCTGCGGACTCAAAGCGCCGCTTGTGAAGGCCCACGCGCGTGCTTCCCACACTTCCCGGTGGCGGCGGATACGGCGCTGTTGCCCGAAGGCGTGCTTGACCATTTCCTTTCCCTCTCCTCTTATACAGACGCGTATAAGCTTAAGCTTCAGCGGTGTCTGACTCTTGGCGACCCCATGGACGGCAGCCCGCCAGGCTCCTCTGTCCATGGGATGCTCCAGGCGAGAGCACTGGAGCGGGTTGCCATGCCCTCCTCCAGGGGGTCTTCCCGACCCCGGGGCAGAGCCCCCGTCTCTTACGTCTCCTGCGTTTACCACTAGTGCCGCCTGGGAAGCAGCTGTAAATGGGGCGACTGAGGTCTGTGGCCACCCCCAGAGCAGCTAAACCACCCCCATCACGTGCGTTTAGACCCAAGGCTCCGAGTCAGACAGGAGCCAGGCCTCTGTGCCCCGTCAGCCTGGGCTCAGGTGTTGGGGTGGGCTGCAGCTGAGAGTTTCAGAACCATGATGTGGGGACACCCTCCTCTGCAGCTCACCACCCGCACATCTCTCCAAGGAGCACGTGACGAACGCCGCTGGAACGGAGCATCGCTTGTGATGCTCATCTTCTCAGACCCGTCCTGCCTTATTTCATGGATCCGAGGGAGCAGAGCGTGTCAACAGACTGTGTTTAAGGATATGAAAGTGCTCGCCCAGTGGGCCTTCCCAGGGGGAGCTGCTGGAGTCACGTCGGGCTTCACCGAGGACACAGGCGGATCCGCCTGGTTTCCTCAGTGCGTCTTACCCAGCAGGTTGCAAAAGTGAATCCCATCTGTGCACGAAACAGTTCTGACTTCACGAGAGCAAGCGTTCCGTGGTGGCTCGTAACGATGGCAGGAGCTGCCTCCCGAAAGCTGGCCCCACAGCCCTGACACCGCGTGCTGTAGAATCTGGACTTCAGAATCCAGATTAGGAAATGGAACCAGCACGGCAGAGACAATGCTGCTCAGGCCGGAAAGAAGCCCTTTCAGGCAGACTGTCCAACGCCAGTTCACGAAGCACCAAAAAAAAAAAAAGGAGGAAAACTCACTGGAGGCCGTTTGCTTCTCTGGCCTGGGAGTCGCTCTGTTGACGGCTCTGGTGGCCTTGCCTTCTGTTTGCTGAGCTCGGCCGAGACCCATCACCACAGCACCACCTCTTCAAGGGTCTGCTGAGGCTTGCCGAGCGTCCAGCTGGAGACGCTGAGTCTGGCAGGGGCTGACCCACGCTCTGCCCTCGTCTCTCCTGGAACAGACTCCCGGGAGGCTCAGCCTGCTGCCCAGCGGGGGCCCAGTGCGGGGGCACCAGGGGAAGCAGGGACGCTGGCCCCTCCGTCTCTTCCGGGTGGTCTCCCATTCCTGTCTGTGTGACCGCAGCCTCCCTTGGCCTCCGAGGGGGTGCAGATTGTTCCAGGGGCCTCAGCGAGCCCCAGTTTCTGGAATTAGCCTTAAAGTGAAAGTGAAAAGTAGAAGTGTTAGGCGCTCAGTCACGTCCGACTGTGTGACCCATGGACTGCAGCCCGCCAGGCTCCTCTGACCTTGGGACTCTCCAGGCAAGAATGCTGGAGTGGGTTGCCATTTCCTCCTCCAGGGGCTCTTTCCAACCCAGGGTCTGAACCCGGATCTCCTCTATTGCAGACAGATTCTTTACCATCTAAGCCATCTTCCTCAAGGTGACCCCAATTCCAGCATCACTGCCTGGCTTTCCGTCTTTGGAGGTCCGAGTTGTGGGGCTCCCCCCAGGTTCCTGAAGGCCAATTATTTAGCTTCTCCTGTTTGTCCTCAGCCCCAGGCAGGGACTGTCTCAGATCCTCCCACGTGCCTGAGGAACATTCTTTACACTATATCCTCCCTGAGAGTAACCCACGTGGGTCCGTCTTCCGACTGGACCAGGGCAGAGGAGGGTTACTCATCACAACCTGGCTTCCCAGAAAAAGAGGTGAGGTTACCCACCTCCTTCCCTTCCTGAATCTGCCGACGTGTCCCCATCTCCACAGTCCTGTCCTGAGAAGGTACTAGCAACCTGGCCGGGACCACAGGGCCGCACTAGGGTGCTTGCTAGAGTGTGTGTGTGTGTGTGTGTGTGTGTGTGTGTGTGTGTGCACGCGCGCACACACGTGCGTGTGTGTGTTGGTGGGGCAGTTAAACTCAAACTGCGACAGGGAGACCAGACAAGACTGGAGCTTGGGAGCATTTAATTATTTGTTAATCCTTCAGTGCTTAGAGAAAGGATTTCTCCTATAGCTCACCTGGAAAGAATGTTCTTTGGTGTAAAACTCGACTCTATTCATAAAAAGCTCCCTTGACTTCACTCTGGCAAATGCCCAGGTCTCGGTTACATGTCTGAGGAGAGCTTTATACAAATAGAACAAACAGTGTAAAATTGAGCTTCAGTCTGTAATCCCACCCCTAGTCTTCAGTGAACAATAATGGCTCCAATTGAAAGCAAATATCTTGGACCTTGCAGGAAGTTTTCTGCCACCTGCCGTGGCAAGATGGAAGCTGTTTTCCCAGATCCACGATTCTGGAAACCTCTTCTCTCACTTGCCTCCAGCTTTGATGACAATAATGTGAGCTAGCTCTTTGTTCTGTGTCCAGGATTACATGAACCCAGCCCTCTGTTGCACACCCTGTTAGGAAAACATCCTTGAAGGCGTGGCTCAGGGACAGGAGGAGTGTGGACGGAGCCTCTACCGACGCTCAGAGAGCCAGTGTTGAGATGCGGTCTTATGTCTCAGGAGGGTCATCCTGCAATCTTGCTCCTAACCTGGTAGACATAGCCTTGCGTTGAACGCCAGCCTCGCGGCTCAGAGGGCATCCGTCTCAGGCAGCAGTCTGGTTGAGAAGGAAGATGTGTCTGAGAATTGCAGGGAAGATTCTGTGTTTTGCAAGCTTTGGATGAACTTCTCGGAATATGTTTAGACTCACGGGAAAGCTGTATACATGGTGAAGCCCCTGCATCCCTCCACTCGGTTCGCCTGTGGTTAACTCCTTCCATCACCCTACGTTTGACATGACTGATCCACCAACGCCTCTGTGCTACGATGCCCCACACGCCACACTTTCCTAGGATATCACTAGTTTTTTCTCTACTGTCCTTATTCCTTCTCAGGATCCCATTCAGGGGCCACAGTCCATTTACTTGTCCAATGCCCTTACCCTCCTCTGGTCTGAGACAGTTTCTTAGACTCTCCTTGTTTTCGAGGAAGTTGGGAAATTTGTGGAGTATTGGTGAGGTATTTTATAGAATGCCTCCCAATTTGGGCTTTTATAATGTTTTCCTGTGGTTAGACAGGGGTTATGGACTTCCGGGGGATTTCCCAGGTGGCGCTAGTGGTAAGAAACCTACCTGCCAGTGCAGGAGACATAAGAGACACGGGTTTGATCCCTGGGTGGGGAAGATCTCCTGGAGGAGGGCATGGCAACTCACCCCAGTATTCTTGCCTGGAGAATCCCATGGACAGAGGAGCCTGGTGGGCTATAGTCGGTGGGCTGCAGAGTCAGACATGACTGAGCCATTGCACACACATGCCTGGGCTTCTGGAAGGAAGACCATCGGGGTAAAGAGACGTTCTCACCAGACCCTCTCCGGGTCCTCCCGTGACATGCCTTATCGCTGATGATGTTAGCTTGACCAGCTGGCAGCAGCAGCGTCTGTCGGGTTTCTGTAAAGGGTCATTTTTTCTCCATCTTCATACTGCACATTTTCGAAACGTCACCAATTGCAGCCCACAACTCAGGGGAGAGAAGCAAGAAGATATTACCTCTCCGTGTGGGCAGAGTATCTGCATAAACTATCCCATTGTTTCTGCATAAAAGACTTCATCCCTTCACTCTCATTTTCTCATTTATTTATTCAGAAAAATATTTTCATCAGTACAGATCACGCATATTTCTTTTATTCTTTGGTTTATAATCCAACACTGAGTTGTTAATCTCGTTGCTCAGACAGCCCAGCCCTGGCCAGATATTTTGAGCTTTTTTGGGTTGTCTCTGTATTCTGCCCGGATGTCACCACTCCTTTCTTGTGCGTGGCTTCCTTTCCGGTGCTACAATATCCCAGCTATTCCAGGCTAGACTACTGTCTAGACTCAGTCCCAGAGTCAGCCATTTCTCCACGTAGCCCTAGTTTCTGTTGTTGGAGAAGAGCTTTAGAAACCAAGGATTGGGCAGGGGTGTGCTCAGGACTGCTGGGTCTTGGCTTCCTTTCTCCTGAAGCAGGTTGGCTCCTTCCCCTCCTCCCACAGCCAAGGGCCTTCCTCAGCTCCTTGCCGGTTCAGTGGCTGTGGCCTGTTGCGTGTGTCCCCGCCACTGACCTCTGTGTGTCCTCTGGGAAAGGATGATGAAGACCTTGTGGAGTTGTAGGGCGGGCACGTTTGCCTTTCTCACCCTGGGCATCTTATGTCTTGTGTCCTCAGCACCTAAAAGCCAGGCTGTGATTTATAGCCAAGTAGGTAAGGTAAAACTTAACTCTTTTAAAGATGACTTTATACAGATGCTGTCTGGACTTCTTGCTATTTGTATGAAATAGAATTCATACAATGGAAGCCAGATGTATGAAAGAAAATGGTTAAAGTTGGGCCGATTGTCAAATGCTTTGTACATGTCCTCTCCAGCAGGACATGTAATAGGAACTGTGGCTACTTCAATCAAGGTTTTTATAAAACATATTTTCAAGAAGGAATTTGCATTAATTCTATCATTCAGCTCTATATTTAGTAGATCATTTACAGACACGGCATTTTTCAATTTGAACCAATTGAACATGGGTTCTGTGTACTGAGTAGGATTATTTGTTAATTGTTAGCAAGGAAAGTGACAGTTGCTCAGTCGTGTCCAACTCTTTTGTGATGCCATATGCTATACAGGCCATGGAATTCTCCAGCCCAGAATTCTGAATTGGATAGCCTTTCCCTTCTCCAGGGGATCTTCCCAACCTAGGGATCGAACCCAGGTCTCCCCTCCCACCTTGCAGGTGGATTTACCAGCTGAGCCACCAGGGAAGCCCATTGACAAAGAAATCAACCCCTAAATATCTCCTTGTTCTTCCTCGAGTCATTTGTGTTATTCAGAAGGAAGGACTGGAGAAGACTGAGGAAATATTGCTTAGTCTGGAGCCCACTAGGCCTCGCCAGCCTGGTGACAAGGAAGATAATCTTAAAAGCCATAGCACTTTCTGATGTGAACGACTTCAGCCTTACGTGTCCCATGAATGAGTAGGGCAGCTTGTTTTCTTATCTGTAGCATGAATGTGAAGCAGACTGAATAGCATCACAGATTCTTTGACACTGTTTCCATCAAGGGTAGAGTCTGTATTTGTTGTTCTTTGGTTGCTCATTCATGTCCAGCTCTTTGTGACCCCATGGCCTGCAGCAAGCCAGGCTTCCCTGTCCTTCACTATCTTCTGGAGTTTGCTCAAACGCATGTCCATGGAGTCGATATAATATCCCATGAATCTGAGCTGATTTATCGCCCCCAGACCAGTACTTTGTGGCACAGAAGACCCTGCACAGTCCCAGGCACAAACGTGCAGAGGGTTGGAAGGTCTCACCTAGGTCTTTTGAAGACTCTAATAGCTGTCTGATCTCCTAGGAACCTCCACGGTGTAGGAAGCCCAAGATACGGTGTGGCAGGAGCGGCCTTTCTGGACTGGGATTCCTGAAGCAGTGAAGCCCCAGCACCCTAAGATGCCCATCTGTGTTTGTGTTCAGTTACGACCAACTCTTTGCAACCGCGTGGACTGAAGCCCACCAAGCTCCTCAGTCCATGGGATTTCCCAGCCAATAATACTAGAGTGAGTAGCCATTTCCTTCTCTGGGGGATCTTCCTGACCCAGGGATCATACCCATGTCTCAAACCCTTGTCTCCTGTACCACAGGCAGATTCTTCCCAACTGAGCTGCCAGGGAAGTCCAATGTTCATTAAGCATTTTCATGCATTGGAGAAGGAGATGGCAACCCACTCCAGTGTTCTTGCCTGGAGAATCCCAGGGGCGGCAGAGCCTGATGGGCTGCCGTCTATGGGGTTGCACAGAGTCGGACACGACTGAAGTGACTTAGCAGCAGCAGCAGCAGAGGACTGTTGAGAGTTAGGACCTGCGGCTACAGACATGAGCAGGCCCACCCCTCCTGCACCGGGAGCAGGGGTCTGACCACCCCCTCGGGGCCCCGGCCCAGCGCCGTGTCACATTTGGCAGCAGGAATGCACCGAATTCTCAGCTCAGTTTTCCCAGAAACCGAGATGTTTGTGCTGCTTGCCAGTCTGCCATCTCCTGATAAGCGTAAGTGTATCCTGGAAAACATACTGCAAAAGCCAGCAATCTGGGAGGTAGGGAACCACTCAGAATGAAGAAAGGGCTGATTCTGGCCCAATTTCCATGGTCACAGACATGGCGAGCAGGTCAGTAAGAGCATTTACAGGTTGCTGCTCACATAACCAGTTGTGGGGACTGGGCTTCAGAGAAGGGGTTCCCACTTGAAGACCACCATCTACACAAGTCTGAGCAAGTGCACCATGAAAGCACGTGAAATCAAGCATGTGAAATCACTGCATTTTTTTCAATCCCAGATCAAGTTGCATCCACTGGACCACCAGGCGTAACACCAACCCCCAGGGATGTTACAGGAAGGGGAGGCAGAGGAACAAGTTGCTGATTCTGAATCTTTCTTCTTCTTCTTCTTCTTTTTTTTTTTAACTACAAACACATTTTAATTACCTTTCTGTTGAATGTCTTGTAAATAATTCAGCAGACTCCCACCATGTGTTATGCAAATGTTAACCAAAATGACCCTTTTCAGCAGAATATGACTGGAGTATCATAATAGGACAGCATTTCTAATTTCAACTTGTTTTTCCATTGATGTTCCATGGCAATTTGTCAGGCACAGAGTTCTAGCACTGATTCATTCACTCACCTGTTCATTCACCCGTCGAAACAGTGTTGATTCATCCTCTGCTCCGTGTCAGGCCCTGGACTAGGTCAGGTGGCTATGCTGTTTAGTTGCTAAGTCATGTCCAACTCTTTGTCACCCCATGGACTGCAGCATGCCAGGCTTCCCTGTCCTTCACTATCTCCCAGAGTTTGCTCACATTCATGCCTATCGAGTCTGTGAGGCTGTCTAACCATCTCATCGTATGCCACCCTCTTCTTTTGCCTTCAATCTTTCCCAGCATCAGGGTCTTTCCCAGTGAGTCAGCTCTTCTCATCAGGTGGCCAAAGTATTGGGGATTCAGCTTCAGCACCAGTCCTCCCAATGAATATTCAAGGTTGATTTCCTTTAAGATTGACTGGTTTGATCTCCTTGCCATCTAAGGGACTCTCAAGAGTCTTCTCCAGGACTACTATTCAAAGATATAAATTCTTTAGTGTTCAGCCTTTTTAATGGTCCAAGTCTCACATCTGTACACGCCCACTGGAAAAACCATAGCTTTGACTATATGGACCTTTGTTGGCAAAGTGATGTCATTGCTTTACTGGTGGCTATAAGAGCCTGTTAACAACAGACACTGGTACTCATCAGCTTAAAGTTTCACACTTGGGCAACTTCAGTGGCCAAGGGCCATCTGATGGCCAGCGGGGGACAGTGGGGCCACGTCTAAAAGAGGCCCACACCACCCACCTGCGGGCCTCTTCCCTGCAGATAGCAGAAGCTTCAGAGCCGTGTGTGGTTTGGTGAAAGGAGGGTGACATTTAGGTTGCCATGAATGCAGTATCTGGGGCTTCCAGGTGGTGCTAGTGGTAAAGAATCTGTTCACCAATGCAGGAGATGTAAGAGACGTGGGTTCGATCCCTGGGTCGGGAAGATCCCCTGGAGGAGGGCATGGCAACCCACTCTAGTATTCTTGCCTGGAGAATCCCCATGGACAGAGGAGCCTGGTGGGCTACAGCCCACGGGGTCACAAAAGAGTGGGACATGACTGAGTGGCTAACACTCACACACACCACATACGCAGTACCCGCCTGAACAGTCTTGGCGACTGCAACACGTTTCAGAGGAGCTGCTTGGTAGGTGGAAGCGAACTTCGCAGTCAGCGGGAAGGAGTTTTGGGGTCAGTGGAGTTTTGGGGTCAGTGGTCACTTAGAAGGGGAAGGAGCAAGGGTCGGGGAGGAGGGCCCTCCCGGGCAGTACTGAACATCCGTGGCATGCCAGGTCCCCCGGGCCTCGGGGGGACAGCGGTGACAGACGCCTCCTGGCTTCAGGGACTCCAGGGCAAGCCCAGGCAATGCAGTGACTGGCCTTTCCGAGTGTGGGCCGAGGAGAACCCGGGCTCCCAGGGGCAAGCAGGACCGGTGAGCCCTGCACACGGGAGGCGGGTGGCTGAGCGGAGAAGACCCCGGGGGCGCCTCAGTCTCACCTGTGTGAGGCCTGGGAGGAGCGGGCTTCCTCCTGCGGAAGCGCGGCCGTCGCGGCCAGCTTTGCTCGCTGCTGATCTTGGGCCAGCCCTGCGCGGGGGCTTCTCTCTGCGTGGGCATCCCCCTCAGGTTGCCACCCAGCAGTCTAGAACCCTGGAGAATGTGCGACACTCGTGAGTGTGGGTCTGCAGCACTGAAGACCCAGAAAAGCCTCTTTGGTCCAGAAGCACGTGTCTCTTGATTGAAGGAGGCAGGTACTTGTACTGAACACGTGGGTGAGCCAGGACTGAGCACTGCCGGGGCCCCGCGGCCCCACCACACACGCGTGCACAGTGTACACACTCACAAGCACACGTGCTCACACATGTGCGCATGCACTCAGGTGCAGACATACACACATGTGCACACACATCTACCACACACACACAGAAAGCACACCTTTACACACACACGCTCACACCTACATGTGCACATGCACTCATGCACAGACATACACACGTATACACACACATCTACCACACACACATGCTGAGGCATGCCTTCACGTACTCACATACTCTTACACACTGAGTGTAAGAGGTCCATGGTACTGGGCAGGTCCATGGTACTTAGCCCTCCATGCACTGGCACTGAGACGTGGGGAAAATGCTTCAACAGTCAGACACAGAAAACGGCAAGCTAATAATCTTTCTGCATCAGAGAGTCCCAGGGATTGGAGATGGGCCCCAGCAAGGAGCTACCTGCTGCCACCTTGGCTGTGAATCACGATCTCTTAGTAACGAGAGGTGGCAGTTTCCACAAAGCAAGCTAACTGAGCTTAATCAGACTAACTAAAGCCCCAGTGGAGGGGCCAGGGTGGACTTTCGGGTCCTTCCTGCCAGAGCCGGGAGCCTGGCTTCCCCCGGGGTGGGGAGGGCTGGGCCGGGGCTGCTCCTTGTTTCCAGAGCCGCAGGGAAGACTCTCCGACTCCATCCACGTCTGTTGCTCTGGCTCAGCCCTCAGCTCCTCTGCCTTTCCGTCTTTGCTGTGTGGCCCACGCAGGAGCCCCGCCCCACCCCGCCCTTGGCTGGCCCCTGGGCTGCCGGTGCAGAGCAGCTATCTCTAGGGTCCCCTCCCAGAGCTGTCGATGGTGTGTTTTCTTATTCAGACCAGTGGACCGGCTGCCCGAGCTGCATTCGGAATCTCGTGCGGCTGATTATGAGAGCATTAAAGATCTCTTTGGTGCTGGCATTTTATCCCCCGCTTTCATATTTGTAACCCTTTCTACTTCCTAATATCCCCTGTGTCTGGCAGCACGTCCTCACCTCTGACACCAGGAAGTCAGTCAATAAACCCAGCGTGCTTTGATCGCAGGATTATGGGACTGCTTTCTATGCAAAGAGAAACATCAGGATAAGCAAATGCGGAAGGGGAAAACCCCTCTGGAGCAGAGGAGTTTGAAGACAGGGAAGAAACAATTCCTGAGCATTTGCAATGCAAACCCTACTGGACATCTGAGCCTTATTTATCAGCCATGAGAAAGAAGACCAGGCCCCGGACCAGAGGGGGCATTTCTGCACCTCAGTTCAGGATCCGTGCAACTGTCTTCTGGTGACTTACAGCAAGCGCGCCGCACCGTGGTTGTCTAGCCTTGAAGACGCAGGAAGCACGCGGACTGCAGCTTTCTGAAGCAAGAGTGCCCGTGAAGACTCAGCCGTCGGGGATCGGATCATTCCTGAAACTCAGACCCTCACCGCTGACTAAAGAGGTCAGAGTGCCATCTTACATGGGCTGGTCTTGTCTATCTGTGGTCCCTCACCACCAACTCTGCAGAAGATTCGAGCCCCACCCAGGACGACCCCCACCCGGGACAACCCCCACCCAGGACGACCCCCAGGAAAGAGTGCTGGGCCTGAGCAGGGGCGCCACATGGGGGCAGCGCTATGAACTGGCCAGGGCCGAGGACACTCAGACCTCGTGCAAACGTCACTGTGGCCATTACCGAAGCACTTCCAAGTAACTTTTTCCGGGAAGAAGATAATTTCTATTTTTTGTTTGTTTTTTGCACCAGTTTTTAACATTCATCCAGTTAATTTCATTAAAATCTTGGCCAGTTCTGACCACGCACAAGACTTTATTTTTTTCCTCGGGGTTCATTTCCCCTCAACCTTCTGTAACTTCCCTTTTTCTGTTTAGTTTTTGTCCCATGCTTTCCCCTCCTTTTTGAAATTTTTACTCATTTATTTTTGGCTGCGCCGGGTCCCTGCTGCCGCGTGCGGGCTGGCTTTCTCCTGGCGTGGTGCGTGGGCTTCGCACCGCAGCCGCGCCGGGTCTCTGCTGCCGCGCGCGGGCTGGCTTTCTCCTGGCGTGGTGCGTGGGCTTCGCACCGCAGCCGCGCCGGGTCCCTGCTGCCGCGTGCGGGCTGGCTTTCTCCTGGCGTGGTGCGTGGGCTTCGCACCGCAGCCGCTCTTCTTGCTGCCGAGCGTGGGCTGCAGCGTGTTGGGGCTGCAGTAGCTGTGGCTTGTGGGCCTCACTGCCCCCCAGCATGTGAGATCTCACTGGACTGGGGATCGAACCCATGTCCCATGCATGGGCAGGCGGACTCTTAGCAACTGGACCACCAGGGAGGGAAGTCCCTCCCTCTCTCTTTTTAAAAATTTATTTAATTGAAGGACAATTGCTTTACAATATTGGTTTGACTTCTTCCATGCATCCACATCAGTTAGCCATAGGTGTACATTGCCGCCTCCCTCTTAAACATCCCTTCTACCTCCCGCCCTCTCCCGCCCTTCTAGGTTGTTACAGAGACTCAGTTTGAGTTCCCTGAGTCATATAGCAGATTCCCATTGGCCATCTATTTTACATCTGGTAGTGTCTATGTATATGATGATTTTTTAAGTTGCTCAGTTGTGTCCGATTCTTTGTGACCCCACGGACTATACAGCCTGTGGAATTCTCCAGGCCAGAATACTGGAGTGGGTAGCCTTTCCCCTCTCCAGGGGATCTTCCCAACCCAGGGATGGAACCCAGGTCTCCTGCGTTGCAGGTGGATTCTTCACCAGCTGAGCCACAAGGGAAGCAGTGTGTATGCTTCCATGTTACTCTCTTAACTTTCCCTACTGCTACTGCTGCTGCTAAGTCGCTTCAGTCGTGTCCGACTCTGTGCGACCCCACAGATGGCAGCCCACTGGGCTCTGCTATCCCTGGGATTCTCCAGGCAAGAACACTGGAGTGGGTTGCCATTTCCTTCTCCAATGCATGAAAGTGTAAAGTCAAAGTGAAGTCGCTCAGTCGTGTCTGACTCAGCGACCCCATGGACTGCAGCCTACCAGGCTCCTCCGTCCATGGGATTTTCCAGGCAAGAGTACTGGAGTGGGGTGCCATTGCCTTCTCCGAACTTCCCCTAAGGAGGACATTTTTTTTTTTTAATAGACTTCATGATCTAGATACTCCATTGAGCTACAGGATCATAATAGTATTTCTCAAATAGCTTCAATTTACTCTAATTTCTGAAAAATTATCACCATTTGGAAAATATTTTTGACAGCTACGGCATCAAATTTTATCATATATTTTCTGAGTGATTTTTGAAGCGCATTTCGTTCCCCTATTCACCTGCTTTCGGCTGCACTGGGTCCCATTGCCAGGAGGGCTCTTCTCTCCCATCGCTGGGGGGGTTGCTGTCAGCTGGGGCTGCTTTCCAGCTGTGCTGCCTCAACTGTGGCGCACAGGCCTCCCCCTGCAGCGCTTCTCTTGTCTCAGAGCGGGGGCTCTGGGGTTGTGGTGCACGGCCCCGCTGCTCCACAGCATGTGGGATCCTCGTGGATCAGGGGTCCAACCCCAGCCCACTGCATTGGCAGGCAGATTCTTTACCACTGAGCCCCCAGGGAAGCCCTCGTTATATATTTTCAATGATTTCATAGTAATTGCCAAGATCAATAATTTGAAAAAAATACATCATTTTCTCTGTTAACACCTACCTACTAAAGATATATAAACGCTTTGTTTAAAATTATGCATCTTTTCATGAGAATTGTATTAACTTTGTATTTGATTTTGAATACCACTGATACACATGATATACATGCTACAAAATAGTAGACGTCACACATGCGATTCCATGACGTCATCGTCCAGTCAGTGCAATTCCATGACGTCATCGTTCAGCCAATGCAATCCCATGCCGTCATCGCCATTCATTGTTCAGCCAATGCGATTCCATGCCGTCATGGTTCAGTCAGTGCAATTCCATGCCGTCATCGTACAGCCAATGCAATTCAATGCTGTCATTGTTCAGTCACGAAGTCATGTCCAACTCTGCAACCCTATGGACTGCGGCACCCCAGGCTTCCCAGTCCTTAACTCTTTCCCGGAGTTTGCTCACATTCATGTCTACTGAGTCGGTGATGCTATTTAACTGTCTCATCCTCTGCCACCCCCTTCTCCTTTTGCCCTCAATCTTTTCCAGTATCAGGGTCTTTTCCAATGAGTCAGCTCTTTGCATCAGGTGGCCAAAGGAATGGAGCTTCAGCTTCAGCATCAATCCTTCTAAAAATTTAATACTAAAGCATTTTAAATAGATTTGCTTTGCTAATACATCTTTATTAAAAGAAACTTTGAAATACAATGTATCGTTCATAATTACTTGTCTAGTTATTTAGATCTAACATAGAATGAGAGTTGCCCAGTCCTGCCCGACTCTTTGCGACCCCATGGACTGTAGCCTGCCAGGCTCCTCTGTTCATGGAATTCTCCAGGCCACATTACTGGAGTGGGTGGCCATTTCCTTCTCCAGGGGGAGAAGTGACATTAATTAAGCAAAGTTTCCAACAAATCTCAACAAGAGCTCACTTTTAAGGAAAAAATAAAGAGAAACACCACTATTTGAAGCACATCATTTGAAAGAACCCACTACAATCCCTTATATAAGCTTTTAAACAATATTATCGATTTTAAATAAAATGCATCTTTCCCTCTCCCAGTCGAACTATCAAATGCTAGAACAGATGCTCTCAGATCAGGAAGCCCTCCTTGTAGGGAGGTACTTGATTTCAAGGACACTGAACTCCTCAGACTTTTGGAAGCCAAGGATAGGGAGAGAACTTCCTACCAGCCGTTCTTGGTATGGTTTCCAGAGGCAGGCATTCTGTAAAGATCCTCCCGGCTCTGAAAAGGATACTGAAGCCAAGTTGCAGTCACTAAGGTGACCTGAGAAGGCTCCTTGCCCCGGGGATGTCTGTGAGCTTCCCCCGCCAAGGAAGGAAGCTGGGGTTCAGCCCAGGAGCCCTGAGCCTCAGTTTTGAGTTTCTCCAAGGACGGTCTCCAAAGCCTGGCTTTGTGAGAAAACAACACCCCGGGGCTAGGAATTTGCTGAAGTTCTCTGAATCTTACTGTCTCCAGTTTGTAAAATGAGACGTTTCTAACAATGGAGGTTTCCGTTTAAAATTCCCAGGACTGATGCTTTCACATCCATCTCAGTTTGAAGGCACGAAGAAACTAGCTGGTAAATGCTGTGGGCAGATTGAAGAACCGTGAAAGAGCAGAAATGGCAACAACTGTGCGTCAACTTTCCTAAATACAGCAGCAGGGTTTACAGACGCATTAGTGTCGAATTGCCACCCTAGAACCCAAAATCGTGAGGGTGGCTGAAGCCGTGGTAAGTGGTGATGCGGACCGATCTACTGCAGAGGGAAATCAGCTGCTGAGGGTTAGCATCACTAAAATGCATGGTAGAATACACACATTTATCTTGTATGTGGTAAAAAGTATGTCAAAACATGGTAAAAAACCAAAGGAAGATGACAAATTTGAAAATATTATAAAAGAAGTTTAAAGATTGTAATATATAAGAACTCACAAAATCAATAAGAACGCAAATCAAAAAGTTAAAAAAAGGCTTCGAATGTTCAATTTACAGAAGAAGTTGTACAAAGAGCCGAGACACTTAGGTAAACTAGTTTCTAAAAAGAATGCTCACATAAGTAACAGTGATGTACTGTGGATTGCCTACCGCATTGGGAAAAATGTACATTTTTAAATATTTAAGATAGAAAGAAATGTGAATTTTTATGCATGGATCTGTGATTGGGTAAGTTGAGAAAAAAGTAACTGAAGATGTTGGTGAAAAGAAAATATTAGTAAAAAAACCGCTTTCCTGCTCTTGGCTCCCTTAGTGCTATTGCTGCTGACTTTCCCGTCATCAGAGTTACCTAGAAACCTCTTTACGACACAGTCGCATTGAAAGCAGTGAAAGGACCGACAATGGTCTGTGCATTTAGTGATCAAGACTCCCGTCTGGGGACAGCTGCACGTCTAGTCTCTCTGCTGGAAATGCTCTTCCCTCAGATACGGGCCGGGCCTCCTCCGGCCCTCCTCCGGCCTGTGCTCCAACGTCACCTACTTGGAGACCAGATATCCTTGCCCACCTGCTGGAAATGGCATCCTGCGCCTCCCGTTGCACACGTCTGCCTCTCTCCCCAATCACACTGCCCCCACCTGAGATCTGTGCACTGTGCCACCAGCCTCAGGCCCCAGAACGCGAGCGCCACCAAAGCTGGCCTTGGTCACTTTTGCTTGTCACTCTCACCCCTGCCTGGGGTGGGGTGGGGAAAGGGGACCCTCTGGAGGAGACAGGAAGAGCGTGAAGGCCCTGGGAGTGAGGACTGGAGAAGGCTCCCCTCCCAGGTTTGGGGTCCCAGCAGCCCGCACTGCACCTGAGTCAGGAGTCCTGTCTGCCTCTCATGGAAGAATCCGCGGGGGATTCTGTCCTGCAGGTGAAGCCCTCCGGACCCCAGACTGAGTGCCGCTTGGGGCTCACTGTCCTGAAAGGTGAGGTGGGGGGCTGTGTTCAGACATGCTTGATCACGGTGTGTGGTCCATTTAACGCGTTGTTGGAGTCGATGTGCGAGCATTTTGTTGAGGACGTCTGCGTTTATGCTCGTCAGAGATATTGCCCTATAGTTATCTTCTTCTGTGATATCTTTGTCTGGTTTTGGTTCAGGGTGATGGTGGCTTCATAGTGTTCCTTTTGCAATTTTTCTGAAATAGCTTCAGAAGGATCAGCGTTAACTCTTCTGTAGGTGTTTGGTAGCGTTCACCTGTGAAGCCATTTGGCCCTGGGCTTTTGTTTGTTGGGAGTTTTTAAGCCACAGATTCAGCTTCCGTACTGGTAATCCCTCAGTTCATGCTTTCTATTTCTTCCTGGTTCAGTCTTGGGAGATTGCCCTTTCTGTGAATTTGTCCATTTCTTCCAGGTTGTCCATTTCATTGGCATGCAGTTGCTTGCATAAATAGTAGTCTCTCATGATTATTTGCATCTCTGTGGTGTCTGTTGTAAATTTTCCTTTTCATTTTTGATTTTATTGATTTGGACCTTCTCCCTTTTTTTTCTTGATGGGTTTGTCAATTTTGTTTTTCTTTCTAAAGAACCAGCTTTTAGCTTCATTGAGCTTTTCTATTATTTTCTTATTTCTTATTATTTCTTATTCTTTCTCTATTTCATTTATTTGTGTTCTGACCTTTATGATTTCTTTCCATCCACTAACTTTAGGTTCTGTGTGGCACATCTGAAGCCCTTCTTGGCAAAGGGCAGGGCAGCGTGCCAAGTGACTAGCTTTTTAGAGAGCATGTGGCCCATTCTCTCGAACGGCTAACGTCCCCCACTGGAGAGAGAAGGGGAGGTGAGGAGAGGGGGAAACACACCAAGAGCAGCCTCCCAGCCACTGAAGGGGCTCTTCCTGCATTTCCAGAGTAAAATAGCTAGTCCTCCTTATTGAAGGTTTAAAATGAATGGACACTTTATTAAAGTGATGGATCAATAGGACAAAATGCCCACATAGTACTCTATTTTTCTTCCAGGAAATTGGTCCTATGTGTGATTTTTGTCTCAGTAGCTGATGTCTCACGTATAAAAGCTCACTCTTGACAATAGACCCCCCAACACTGGCATGAAAAGGAGAATTTCCCTCCGGGTGAAGGTTTTAAAGACAAACCTCTCCTTGATAGACCTATAACATTGGTACTTGAGAATATTCCCCCCTCATCATTATGTACATATGCAGTGTGAATTTCTGTAAAATGGACTGTGGTTTGTACATTACAAGGCACTATTTGTTTATAATAAAAAAATAGGGGGTTTGGGATTGAAAGCTTGTATTACAAAATGTCTCTTGAGGAGACTTGTTAAATTGTCCATTCCCTTGGGTTGCAGGTAAGCTAGGACAGTGGCTGTGTTGACCTCAGTCAGCGGCCCTGCGTATGTCTGCAGGGAGAAATGTTAAGAACCTCAGAAACGAAGATGATACCACTCTAAGGGTAGAAAGTGAAGGAGAACTAAAGCCAGAAAGCTGGCTTGAAGCTCAGCATTCAAAAACCTGAGATCATCGCATGGGGTCCCACCACTTCAAGGCAAATAGAAGGGGAAAATAGAAACAGTGACAGATTTTATTTCCTGGGCTTCAAAATCATTGAGGATGGTGGCTGCAACCATGAAATTAGAAGATGCTTGTTCTTTGGAAGGAAAGCTATGGTAAGCCTGGACAGCGTGTTAAAAAGCAGAGGTATCACTTTGCTGACAGAGGTTGGTATAGTCAAAGCCGTGGTTTTCCAGTGGTCACGTGTAGATGTGAGAATTGGACCACAAAGAAGGCTGAGCACCAAAGAACTGATGCTTTCAAACTGTGATACTAGAGAAGATGCTTGAGAGTCCCTTGGACAGAAAGGAGATCAAACTAGTCAATCCTAAAGGAAGTCAACCCTGAACATTCGCTGGAAGGACTGATGCTGAAGCTGAGGCTCCAATACTTTGGCCACCTGACGTGAAGAACTGACTCATTGGAAAAGACCCTGATGCTGGGAACGATTGAGGGCAGGAGGAGAAGGGGACGACAGAGGATGAGATGGTTGGATGACATCACCAACTCAGTGGACATGAGTTTGAGCAAACTCTGGGAGCTGATGATGAATGGGGAAGCTTGGCGTGCTGCAGCTCATGGGGTCACAGACAGTCAGACATGACTGAGCCGCTGAACAGCAACAACAACTTCATTTCTAAAATGCCACTCCAAGCCTCGGCTACAAAACCATCATGGAAAATAATAATTAAAATAATTCTAGAAACAATAAGGAGATGTAATAAGAGGAAAAACCATCCTAAAGAAATTATTCAGGAATTATTAGCAGCCAACACTGGAAAGACCCCAGTCCCCATAGTTGCATCTTAATATGTTAAAGCATCATGTAATTGTTCGGAGATGAAAGTCTCTACATAGTTTAAATTCTATCACGGGTGATAGTTTTCTTTATTTAAGTGAAGTAAATGTGGTAATTATCACAACATAAAAAAGATGCTTAGTTTTCGCCCGAGGAAGGCATATTGCCATGTGCTTTCAAATAGGTTCTCCTGCAGATTTCTTTTACACACTGTAATCCATTTACCCAAATAAAACAAAACTTGTCAGATATATTTAGCTTAGTTTATGCTTTTAGCATGGTAAGGTAAATTTTAAATTTTTACTGGAGTATGGTTGCCGTGCGGCGTGTTAGTCTCCGGCGCACAGCAAGGTCACTCAGCTGCATGCACACACGCGGATGGTGGCCGTTTAGTCGCTGGGTCAGGTCCCGCTCTCCTGCGAGCCCCTGGGCTGCAGCCCACCAGGCCCCTCGCTCCAAGGTATTTCACAGGCAAGAACGCTGATGAAGGTCATCATTTCCCTCTTCAGGGGAACTTCTCCACCGAGGGACTGAGCCTGTGTCTCAAACCTATGCAGCACACGTGGATTCTTTACCACTGAGTCACCGGGGAAGTCCATATATACGCATATAGTCACTCTTTTTTCTATTCTTTTCCCACATGGGTCATTACAGAGTGTTGATGAGAGTTGCCTGTGCTGTATAGTAGGGCCTTATGAGTTATCTGTTTATATATATATATATATATATAGTAGTGCATATATGTCAATCTCCATTTATGAAACAAGAATCAATTTATGAATCTCAATTCATGAAGAAGAGAATTTGCTTCTCTTACTCTCCAAGGAGCTCCACAGACTGTACCAGCCGTCTTTATCTTTCCTGGGACTCTGTCACTTAAAGTGCTCTCATCTGTCGGGCTGCTCCGGGCCTTCGTTGCGGAGGCGGGGTCTTTAGTAGAGGATGGGACCCGGCTCCCGGGCCGGGGACTGCGCCAGAGCCGCCGCGTAGGGAAGGCAGAGTCTCGGCCCTGGGCCACCAGGGGAGCCCCAGTTTGGCCAGTTTTTGCTGCATGTGGCCCGGGGGCCTGTGTCAGGGCAGGAGAGTTGGGGGGCAGCCGCCAGGGGATGGGGGGCGGGTGCAGGAAAGACGCTGGGCTGGCCTTGGAGACAGGGCAGAAGATGACGGCCAGTCGCCTCGGCCCCCACCGCCTCTTTGATGGATCGTCGCAGCCTGAGACTTGGAGCCCACTCCCTGGCTCTGGAGTCAGAGTCTGGGCAGAAGAGCTCCTGGTGGAAACAGCACCCCCGCAATGACTGATGGCTGGTGTGCCCCCCACGGGAAGGCAGGCCTCCGGGCTGGCGGTCCCCGGTCCCCGCTCCCCTGTCACCCTGGGAAAAGCTAAACACTCCCCATTGTGTTTAGAAATGCTATAGCGGAGACTATTTATAAAGGACCAAACACAAAAGCACTTAAGCCTTCACTTCTCTGACGGAGGGTGAGCGCCTGGTGCCGGCCCCGAATCTCAGGAAGTCGCCTCTGCGGAGCTCTGCCAGCTCTGACATGAGAGGGTGGGTGTAGGGTCACAGGGGGCTGAGGGCCAGCCCTGGGCTGTAGGACCAACCCCCCCCAACCTGCCTCCAGGCCACCTCTCAGAGCATCAGAGCCGTTAGGATGCAGGGGTACTGTCTCCCAGGGCCCAGGTGAGGCCAACGGGGGTTGGGAAAGCTAAGCTTCTTGGGGCTCTTCCTGCTAACACGTAGAGGCTCTTGGGCCTGGGGACGCTCACAGTAGCTTTGAGAAGGGGAACAGCCACTTCCTCCTACTAGACCCTAAATCAGATGAGACCTTTGGTCCCTGAGTTTGCAGGTGGTCAAGACCTCGCAGTAATGTGGAGGGGGTGGGGAGTGTGGTCAGCATCACAAGGGCAGGAACAAGGGAGAAAGTCACTAGCCCTCCAAACCAAGGGAGTGACGAGTTCTTTTGGCTCAAGAGCGCTGAATGAACACACGTGATGACTCGCTCTGACATTCCCCCAACGCTTGAAATCTCTCCCTCGTTCCAACACACTCCTTCACAACTTGATGTCACAAAGTCTTTCATTTAATTCATGTATGTGCATACTTTAATTTTGAAGATGCATTATCCCGAGGACTTTTTTTAAAACTATAAACAATTCTTTTCCCTGAAGCTCTATGGTATCCATCATCGAGAGATGGCAACCAAAAAACTCTATAAGCACATTCTGTTTTTGCTTGTTTGAATTGTATGGACATAGCCTGTGGGGGGAGTTTTTCAGGAAGCCCAGACCTGGCTGCCAATTGTTGGCGCCCTCTCCCTCTCGGCGCTGGGCCGGGCTGGGTCTGTCCTGGTGACCCTGTCCTGGAGTTTGTGTCCAGCCCGTGAGAAGCCTGACGTTTCCACAGACGCTGACAGGGAGCAGCTCCTTGGTCCTGGGGAACCTGCACTAAGATTGGGACTGTGTGTTTCCTGGGGCTGTTTGTCTCTCCCTCCTGTCTCTTCTTCTAGGGCCTGTCCTCGGGCCTAAATCGAGAGATAATCCCTTTGTTCTGCTGCCTCTGGGCTTCTGGCATTGGGAGGGCTGGTGAGGGTCCTTATTATATGTGGGCAGCTCTGTTGTGCCATCCAGCTTTCCAGTCAGCCCCAGGCCTCCCAGGGGGAGGAGGAAGAAGGCCCAGGATTCAGGAGTCAGGGAGGAAAGGAGCTCAGGTGTCCTGGAGCACTGCTCCTTTCTTCCGATGAGGTGGCTGTGGTACTCGCAAGTGCCCCAGTTACACGGCGGCCGAGCTGCTTGGGAGGAGGGCAGCTGGCCCCGGGGAAGGTGCTCGGGCCAGGACCACCTTGAGGCAGGTGCCCACTGTGCTCTGGAACTTGTGACCTCAGCTCTCAAAGTGGGTTAAATATCTCAGGGGAACCAGCGCGACGGTAGCGGAGGAGGAAGAGGAACTGGGAGAGAGACGCATGTGACGTGACTGTCCTTGCCAGAAATCTATTTGAAATTGAATTATCGCAAGCAATGCCCGATTGGATCTTCCAGATTACCCTGAAAGACAAGTGATATCACAGAGAGTACGGAAGTGAAACTCCACCGCAGGAAAACGCTGCCCACACTCAGAACAGCGGGTATACGGGTTCTGAATGGGTATAGGTTTAGGAACATTCTGTTTAAGGATGAATAGTCCAACCCACATCCATAAAGATAGAAGGCTTTTGTCGCAGCCCACGGCTCAGCCAGTCTGTTTGCTACGAACTACACTCCTGTTCGGGGCTTCCTGAGTGGTTCAGTGGCAAAGAATCTGCTGGAGACGCAGGTTTGATCCCTGGGTCCGGAAGATCCCCTAGAGGAAGACATGGCAACCCGCTCCAGTATTCTTGCCTGAAAAACCCCACGAACAGGGGAGCCTGGCGGGCTACCGTCCATGGGGTTGCAAAGGGTCGGGCATGACTGAGCACTCAGGCATATATTCCTGTTTAAGTGTGACCTGAAAAAAATCACCTGGTCACCTCTTCTGCTCATTGGAAGCAGGCTTTCCCCACTTCCCAGGGAGGCAGCTTTAGTTCTTGGTGGTCGCTGGGCGGCCCGGACCCCGGGTCCCCCAGGAGCGATTCCTCGGGCCCTTGGGTCTCTGCAGAGCCCTTGGTGGTCCCCCTCGATGGCAGTGCCATGTGATTCTCCCAGATGAATGCTGGCGGGCAGCGTGTTCTCAGACTCCTCATCCATTACGGGACAATTTTTCTCCGTCAGAGCCCTCGGTAAGTCAAACAAAGCCCGCACGCAGCTCAGGGGGCCGCTGCTCTGAGTGCATCACCGTTTATTTTTCTGGCGAAAAAAATAAACTATTACTTTGACTAATAACCGCAGTGGAATGTGGGCTGGGAGTGCCGCTGGGCACGCAGTGCAGAAGAAAGGGACACCACGCTCCCGTCATCTCCGCGTCCCATCCCCGGGCTCGCGCGAGCAGGCTTTCAGGCCTGGTCTGTGTCACGAGTGAGACGGGTCTAAATACTCCAAGTGGGAGTAACCGTTTTGGTTCCTCTGGGCCTAAAAACACACAAACAACTGCAAAGGTCTGTTATTAAAATACTTCATTCTTAAAAAAAGATTGTTGATATTTGTGCATAATCTTTAGATAGCATTTAATATCTTAAACTGGCGACAAAACGAACACAGACCATCGGACATAGAGGCTCGCCACGCAGCAACACGAGAGAAGGGGAGAATTTAACCAGCCCCTCCACTGAAGTTCTTCGTCATTTCTGCCGAGAATATTCTGGAGGCTCGTCTTCCTCTTCTGCAAAGCTCCACTGGCCATCTCCTCTACATGTTTTTCATTTTCGTTTCTGCAGAATCCCTTTTGAGTCACGAAGAATGGAATGCAAGGTGAGCAGTCTTAGAGCTGTGCCTTGGGTTACGGGTTGGGCTCCCTGCTTTAAAGCCAGATGTGGAACTGGCTGGTCTGCGCATTCTTCTTTGGCCAAATAGTGCAGGTTTTCTCTGACATTTCTCGCGTCACGAACATCACATTTTGCAAGCGTGCTGTGTATGCCTTGTGTTTGTTCCCGTTGCAAGGAGGCCAGCATGATGCTGCTCCACAGAGTCCCCAAGTTCCCTGGAAACATGACAGCAAGCAGCCAACCCCCTGAAATACAACAGGCGAGAAGAAACACAGGTGGGAAAATTCACGTCCAGTAGCTCATAACCAAGGCAGAGACAATCAGCTGCAAGATGTACAGGACGTGATTACATTGTCATTGAGGAGGGTGCTTATATTCTGTATCTTTGCATCTGTAGAAACAGGCAAAATTAGGACCACAATGGTTTTGGGACGTGCACTTAGCTTCCCTCTTAGGATTCACAGAAACCTAAATTCCTAAAAACATCACAACCCACTCTAATGCCTCTGAAATGGACAGACACTCCAGAAAGAACATGTGCCTTGATTTCTATGCACATATAGACAGCAGTGTGGCGATGACGCAGTGCTTGCAGCCTTGGCCCTTTCTGCGGTGAACGCAGAGCACTGTCTGCATAGGTTGGAACCTGCAGCCCAGGTCCCTCTAGGATAAAAAATGAAAGAGGTGTGCTGAAAGGCACAGAGTGTGCAGAGTTCAGTTCAGTTCAGTCACTCAATCATGTCTGACTCTTTGCGACCCCATGGATTGCAGCACGCCAGGTCTCCCTGTCCATTACCAACTCCCGGAGACCACCCGAAGCCATGTCCATTGAGTCAGTGATGCCATCCAACCATGTCATCCTCTGTCGTCCCCTTCTCCTCCCACCTTCAATCTTTCCCAGCATCATGATCTTTTCAAATGAGTCAACTCTTTGCATGAGGTGGCCAAAGTATTGGAGTTTCAGCTTCAACATCAGTCCTTCCAATGAACACTCAGGACTGATCTCCTTTAGAATGGACTGGTTGGATCTCCTTGCAGTCCAAGGGACTCTCAAGAGTCTTCTCCAACACCACAGTTCAAAAGCATCAATTCTTAGAAAGCATTCAGTTTTCTTTATAGTCCAACTCTCACATCCATATGCGACTACTGGAAAAACCATAGCCTTGACTAGATGAACTTTTGTTGGCAAAGTAATGTCTCTGCTTTTGAATATGCTATCTAGGTTGGTCATAACTTTCGTTCCAAGGACTAAGCATCTTTTAATTTCAAGGCTGCAGTCACCATCTGCAGCGAGTTTGGAGCCCAAGTGCTGTGCTTAGTAGCTCAGCTGTGTCTGTCTTCTTGTGACCCCGAGGACTGTAGCCCACAAGTCTCCTTTGTCCATGGAGATTCTCCAGGCAAGAGTACTGGAGTGGGTTGCCATTTCCCCTTCCAAGGATCTTCCCGACTCAGGGGTTGAACATGGGTCTCCCACATACTACTGGGCATATACCCTGAGAAAACCATAATTGGAAAAGACACATGTACCCCAATGTTCATCACAGAACTGTTCACAATAGCTGGGACATGGAAGCAACCTAGATGTCCATCCATACAGATGAATGAATACAGAAGTTCTGGCACATACATACAATGGAATATTACTCAGCCATAAAAACAAGTACACTTGAGACAGTTCTAATGAGGTGGATGAACCGAGAGCCTATCATACAGAGTGAAGTCAGTCAGAAAAACAAACGTCGTATTTTAACGCGTATCTATGGAATCTAGAAAGATGGTACTGATGACGCTATCTGCATGGTAGCTATGGAGACACAGACACAGCTGTCTCTTATACACATCTAGATGTGTATAAGAGACAGCATCACCAACTCAGTGGACATGAGTTTGAGCAAACTCTGGGAGCTGATGATGAATGGGGAAGCTTGGCGTGCTGCAGCTCATGGGGTCACAGACAGTCAGACATGACTGAGCCGCTGAACAGCAACAACAACTTCATTTCTAAAATGCCACTCCAAGCCTCGGCTACAAAACCATCATGGAAAATAATAATTAAAATAATTCTAGAAACAATAAGGAGATGTAATAAGAGGAAAAACCATCCTAAAGAAATTATTCAGGAATTATTAGCAGCCAACACTGGAAAGACCCCAGTCCCCGTAGCTGCATCTTAATATGTTAAAGCATCATGTAATTGTTCGGAGATGAAAGTCTCTACATAGTTTAAATTCTATCACGGGTGATAGTTTTCTTTATTTAAGTGAAGTAAATGTGGTAATTATCACAACATAAAAAAGATGCTTAGTTTTCGCCCGAGGAAGGCATATTGCCATGTGCTTTCAAATAGTCCTCATAATCTGGGGGAGGGGGTGGCATGGGGTGGGGGGAGAGGGAGGTTCCAAAGGGAGGGGACATGTGTATACCCGTGGATTCATGCAGAAAACAACACAATATTATAAAGTGATTATCCTCCAACTGCAAATAAATTAAAACAGTAAAAAACAGACAAAAAAACCCACTTTAGTGGAAACAGAAGGTTAATTGATTACATGCTGCTATCTGTTGTTGTTTAAATAGCTAAATGGTGTCCAACTCTTTTGCAACCCATGGACTGTAGCCCACCAGGCTCCTCTGTTCATGGGATTTTCCAGGTAGGAATACTACAGTGGATTGCCACTGCCTTCTCCAGGGGATCTTCCCAACCCAGGGATCCAACCCCGTCTCCTGCTGTGGCAGATTCTTTACCACTGAGCCACCTGGGAAATCCCATTGCAGGCGTTACTAGTAGTAGGAACACTGGGTTGAAGTCTACGGTGTGGGCGGCCTTAGGGAGCACTTTATTTCCCAGATCTGTGAGATCGATCTGGATTCTGCAGGTGTAGATGAGTGACGCAGAGAGAGGGTCTACGACAACCCTCGGGTTGGTGCGGGGTCCAGGCTGAGCCCACTCTATCCTAAAGTGGAGAAAATGGTGACTAAAGGTCTTACAACAGCCAGAGAGCAGACTGTCCTCCAAACCTGACAGACGCACGCCAAGTGACCTGTGCAGAAGGAAGGCACACAGTGATGCAGTTATGCCATGACCTTGGGGGTCGGGAGGGACCTTTCCAAAGAAGTGGCCTTTGGACTGACAGTGAGGAATCGCCTGACCAGATGGGTGGGGATTTCAATACCAAATGTGCCGAGTGTCCTCAAACACCCCCTGTAATGATATGAAACAGCACTGTCGCTGGTGAGAATTTTAACTTTTTTACATCACTAATTAATGAATCAGTGCACTAGGGAGAGATGAGGACATTCGGGAGTGTGGTAGAAAAACAAGATTAAAACACAGTAATCCTTGAGAAGCTGCATTCTGACCTCTGTGTGTATACAAGCACTGCCTCCAGCTATATTTCAGAAGCATCATGTCATGTTTCAGGGTAGCCTGGGTGTTTACACTCTGGTTCTTTCATGTTTTTGATGCGTGCTCACTAACTCTCAATTTTGCTGGATTCTTAACATGAATAAAGATGTTTACTTATTCTAGAGAAATATTCCCCTGTAACGTGGCATTCTCTAATGCTCCTGCTGTTGCAAAATGCTATTTTGCTCCCAAATCAAGCTAATAAACAGACAAAACAAAGTCAGCAGAACTAAAATAATGCTTGTCCAGTTTTGCTCAAACTCCATCCTTATCAGCACAAAGTTAATGTATAGCAAAGACAGAAAAATTAGCAAAATTAATGCTTGTTCTTATCCTCGATGGTCACATCCCCTTTTGTAGAAACAGACAGGAAGGTTTGATTTATTATTATTATTATTTTTTAATTGTCTGCATGGAGTACTGTCTGTCCACGTAAGGCCTCATGAGCTTGAAGATGTGGCCTTTTGACTGAAATGGCTGGAAGTTACACCCACCATGTGTGCAGGATCCTTGAACACAAAATGGCTCAAAGGGAGACCTGTGCAGAGGTCTTCTGAATTTTGAAATGTGAGCCACAGCCCACAACCTGCTTACACTGTGGTCCAGTACACACAGAGCTGAAACTCAGGGTATCTTCCATTCTGATTTATGCTGATAACCATCTGCCAGTCTAAAAAAAGAGCTGCGTGTAGGGAGCTCACACCCAGTGCTGTGACCACTTGGAGGAGGGGGAAGGGTGGGAGGCGGGAGGGAGGTTCACGAGGGAGGGGACGTGTGTACCCCTGTGGCTGATTCACATTGATGTCTGGCAGAAACCAATGCAATATTGTAAAGCAATTACCCTCCAATTAAAAATAATTAAATTGTTTAAAAAGTTTAAAAAATGTTTCATAACCCTTTTAACATGTCACAAATGACAGCTTGAAAAACCCAGACTTTTGCTCAGACGAACAGAAAAGTTGAAGTTAAGCGAGAGGAACTTTTCAGAAACAAAACCCTTCAGGTGGAAGTCTGGCTGAATGGCCTCCCTGAAATTGGTGGTAGATGTAATGAAGTCTGGTCTCCACAAAATGCTGGTCTCCCTTTCTTTTTTTTATTGAGGTACACCTCACATACCACAGAACTCACCACTTTGAAGTGTGCAATCTGGTGGGTGTTAGTACATTTGTGAAGGTGCCTGAGCACACCCATTCCATAACGAAGCAGTTATGGCTTTAGAACGCTGGAGGTCAGTTATGTGGCTGCAATATTTCCTGAGGAGCTTTGAGACTTTTATATAAGGCTTGAAATAACTAAATGCAAATAAAGAACTCGTCCAACTTGGCCACAGAAGAGAATGGAATAATGCCACTGGCAGCACCATGGATGGACCTGGAGGCCATTATGCTAAGCGATGCAAGTCAGATAAAGACGAATGTCACATGACATCGCTTATGTGGGGGAATAAAAAAATAATCCAAATGAGCTTCTTTACAAAACAGTTTGACAGACATAGAAAACAACAGTATGGTTACCACAGGGGAAGAGGGGGTAACGGCATCTTATAATAACCTACAGTGGAAGTAACCTGAGCTGCCCTGTGGCTCAGATGGCAAGGAATCTGCCTGTGATGCAGGAGACCTGGGTTCAGTCCCTGGACTGAGACGAACCCTTGGAGAAGGGAATGGCACCCACTCCAGTATTCTTGCCTGGAGAATCCCATGGACAGAGGAGCCTGGTGGGCTACAGTCCTTGGGGTTGCAAAGAGTCGGATACGACTGAACTCCTAACACTTTCACACTTTGTATCTATCGATCGATCTGTCTATCTGTCTATCTATCTATCTGAACCACTTTGCTGTATACCGGAAACTAACACAACATTGTCCATAAACTATACCCGAATCAAAGAATTTTAAAAAAACATCATGCCGCAAATTTTCTTGAAAATAGATGGAAACCTCACAGAGGCATATGGAGTAAACACTTGGTGTCCTTAAAGAAAGCCACTGTTCCCTTTCTGATATCTACATGTGTGCAAACGGCCGTCTAGCATTTAGTGACGCTAAGGATGCTGCTGACGATGTTTCTTGGAGGCCACTGGATTCAAATGTCACCATAAATATATCTTGGCAAATAAGTGTGAAAAAGTGTCATTAAAGCTAGGAAAGCAAGACCTTCACTGACCAAAAAACAGTTATGGATTACCCACTCGTGCAGCTGGGAGACGGGTTTCTTTGCCTTCTTTCCTTGAACTACCGAGAGAATTAATTGAATTCAAGTTTTGTCTCATCTTTTCTGGTCAGACCACCCTCTGGGCATCAATCCCAGGCCGGCTCTATCAACGGCAACAAAACTCTGACAGTTTGAAGCTCGCATCTAAAAACACACAGCGAGCAAAGCTTTCAAAAAAAGAGCAAGACATTGACTTTCAAAGCAGCCCGTCTGTGGCGTGCAATCTTGATAAGGGAACGTTCCGAGGAAGAGTGTGCCGCGTGGGAGCCTCAGAGCAAGCTGTCTTTCCGGGGAGAGGCACGCATCCTCCAGTTCCATCCGCTTGCTCTCGATGGAGACAAAATGGTGTGAGCGAAAGGCAGAGCTGATCCTCGCCTGTGTCGCTGTGGCCTCTGAGAGAAACCCCTCACGCTTTTTAAATGAGAGGCGGAGGCATTAGAATCGATGGGAAGCACAGCGGCTGCTGCTAACAGGCCTTCATGTTGTCACGTCCTCCACCGGGGGCCTCGTGTCCACCAGCAGTGAGCTGATCCTCGCCTGTGTCACTGTGGCCTCTGAGAGAAACCCCTCACGCTTTTTAAATGAGAGGCGGAGGCATTAGAATCGATGGGAAGCGCAGCGGCTGCCGCTAACAGGCCTTCATGTTGTCACGTCCTCCACCGGGGGACTCGTGCCCACCAGCAGCTCGGCTTCTCCAGGCTCTGAACTGAGGGCCAGACCCGTCGAGAGGCTAGAGCCCGCCCCGCAGACCAGCAGGGGCTGGTGCCAGCTCTTCTGTTAACCTTCTGGAGAAGGGGATGGCTACCCACTCCAGGCTCCTTGCCTGGAGAATCCCATGGACAGAGGCGCCTTGGCCGTTACAGTCCGTGGGGTCGCAACACTTGCAGTTTCTGTTATCGCTGAAGATCTGGCAGTGAAGTTTCCTAATTGAGAAATTTCCTTCCGTTTGGAGGAAGCTGACACACATACCCAGGCATGGCTTTGGGGAGCCCTTCCCCGCCAGGGAGCAGGTTTAAACAACTGGAAGTCAGATCATGCTGCCCTTTTCGAGCTGCTCGCTGCCTGGTTGTGGAAGCCCCGTGAGGACGCAGAGGCATCAGATGAAGAAGAATCGGCCTGGCCTGACGTCAGCGGCGCCGGTGCCCTCGCGTGCAAGGTTCATCATCGGCTTGGCAAGGGGCTTTAAAACGGCTGTGGCGTCTGGCAGGAGAGAGCGTGCACCACCCCAGGACTGCTGTTTCTATTTCATCCTCCAGGTCGGGCGGTCCCAGACACCATCAGTCCCAAGGAGAGCCTGCTGGCCTGTGCTGAGGACCTCTGCCGTCAGTAACAGGCTGGGGAGACCGGGGCTGCAGGACTCGCCCCCACCCTCGCGAAATGCATTAGCCTGTGGCTCTCAGAGCCCCATTTTTCAAAGCTAACACTCCGGGCTTTCAGCGAACAGACGGCAAACATGAGCTCACCCAAAGCAGGCTACCAAGAGCATTTGTGTTTACCCCACTGTGTTGTGGGCGATTCACAGGGAAGTGAGTCAACACACATGGTTTAGATTGAACCCTTCACCGCATTTCTCGTCTGCTTACATGGAAACAGCCTGTGGCGGGCGCGGGGCGTGGGATCTGCCAGCTCATCTCATCCCTTTTCCAGGAGGCATATTGGGGGCAGTGGCCCCGCAGCAGGTGCCCTGGACATCCTATTAGTCTTGTCATGACGGCCGGATTCCTGGGTCCCAGCTTCTCAGAGCCTGCATCGTTTCCCAAAGCCTCGCACGTGGGCCTCGGTTTAAAAGTCATGGCATCTCCTTAAGACAAGTAGCTGGAAGGGGAAGGCCTTACATCTGAGATGCAGTTTCAAGAAACGTGTATATTGCTGTATACCGGAAACTAACACAACATTGTCCATAAACTATACCCGAATCAAAGAATTTTAAAAAAACATCATGCCGCAAATTTTCTTGAAAATAGATGGAAACCTCACAGAGGCATATGGAGTAAACACTTGGTGTCCTTAAAGAAAGCCACTGTTCCCTTTCTGATATCTACATGTGTGCAAACGGCCGTCTAGCATTTAGTGACGCTAAGGATGCTGCTGACGATGTTTCTTGGAGGCCACTGGATTCAAATGTCACCATAAATATATCTTGGCAAATAAGTGTGAAAAAGTGTCATTAAAGCTAGGAAAGCAAGACCTTCACTGACCAAAAAACAGTTATGGATTACCCACTCGTGCAGCCGGGAGACGGGTTTCTTTGCCTTCTTTCCTTGAACTACCGAGAGAATTAATTGAATTCAAGTTTTGTCTCATCTTTTCTGGTCAGACCACCCTCTGGGCATCAATCCCAGGCCGGCTCTATCAACGGCAACAAAACTCTGACAGTTTGAAGCTCGCATCTAAAAACACACAGTGAGCAAAGCTTTCAAAAAAAGAGCAAGACATTGACTTTCAAAGCAGCCCGTCTGTGGCGTGCAATCTTGATAAGGGAACGTTCCGAGGAAGAGTGTGCCGCGTGGGAGCCTCAGAGCAAGCTGTCTTTCCGGGGAGAGGCACGCATCCTCCAGTTCCATCCGCTTGCTCTCGATGGAGACAAAATGGTGTGAGCGAAAGGCAGAGCTGATCCTCGCCTGTGTCGCTGTGGCCTCTGAGAGAAACCCCTCACGCTTTTTAAATGAGAGGCGGAGGCATTAGAATCGATGGGAAGCACAGCGGCTGCTGCTAACAGGCCTTCATGTTGTCACGTCCTCCACCGGGGGACTCGTGTCCACCAGCATCTCGGCTTCTCCAGGCTCTGAACTGAGGGCCAGACCCGTCGAGAGGCTAGAGCCCGCCCCGCAGACCAGCAGGGGCTGGTGCCAGCTCTTCTGTTAACCTTCTGGAGAAGGGGATGGCTACCCACTCCAGGCTCCTTGCCTGGAGAATCCCATGGACAGAGGCGCCTTGGCCGTTACAGTCCGTGGGGTCGCAACACTTGCAGTTTCTGTTATCGCTGAAGATCTGGCAGTGAAGTTTCCTAATTGAGAAATTTCCTTCCGTTTGGAGGAAGCTGACACACATACCCAGGCATGGCTTTGGGGAGCCCTTCCCCGCCAGGGAGCAGGTTTAAACAACTGGAAGTCAGATCATGCTGCCCTTTTCGAGCTGCTCGCTGCCTGGTTGTGGAAGCCCCGTGAGGACGCAGAGGCATCAGATGAAGAAGAATCGGCCTGGCCTGACGTCAGCGGCGCCGGTGCCCTCGCGTGCAAGGTTCATCATCGGCTTGGCAAGGGGCTTTAAAACGGCTGTGGCGTCTGGCAGGAGAGAGCATGCACCACCCCAGGACTGCTGTTTCTATTTCATCCTCCAGGTCGGGCGGTCCCAGACACCATCAGTCCCAAGGAGAGCCTGCTGGCCTGTGCTGAGGACCTCTGCCGTCAGTAACAGGCTGGGGAGACCGGGGCTGCAGGACTCGCCCCCACCCTCGCGAAATGCATTAGCCTGTGGCTCTCAGAGCCCCATTTTTCAAAGCTAACACTCCGGGCTTTCAGCGAACAGACGGCAAACATGAGCTCACCCAAAGCAGGCTACCAAGAGCATTTGTGTTTACCCCACTGTGTTGTGGGCGATTCACAGGGAAGTGAGTCAACACACATGGTTTAGATTGAACCCTTCACCGCATTTCTCGTCTGCTTACATGGAAACAGCCTGTGGCGGGCGCGGGGCATGGGATCTGCCAGCTCATCTCATCCCTTTTCCAGGAGGCATATTGGGGGCAGTGGCCCCGCAGCAGGTGCCCTGGACATCCTATTAGTCTTGTCATGACGGCCGGATTCCTGGGTCCCAGCTTCTCAGAGCCTGCATCGTTTCCCAAAGCCTCGCACGTGGGCCTCGGTTTAAAAGTCATGGCATCTCCTTAAGACAAGTAGCTGGAAGGGGAAGGCCTTACATCTGAGATGCAGTTTCAAGAAACGTGTATATGACCACGTGTGAAATAGGTCGCCAGTCCAGGTTCGATGCATGAGACAGGGTGCTCAGGGCCGGTGCACTGGGATGACCCTGAGGGATGGGATGAGGAGGGAGGTGGGAGGGGGCTTCAGGATGGGGGACACATGTACACCCATGGCTGATTCATGGCCATGTATGGCAAAAACCACTACAATATCATAAAGTAATTAGCCTCCAATTAAAGTAAATAAATTAATGTACAAAAAAGAAACAAGTATTTAAAATTCCAAAAAAAGATAAGCGAATATTGAAAGGAAACAATGTATTAGGAACTTGAATATGCGTGTGTTGGCTACTACAAGCTTAGACGATCTTTAGAAAGACTGAAAACCACGATCAACACCCGAAGAATAGGATAATGGAAGCCAAGAAGTGGTGTCTACACCCTGGGGCCAGTGTAGGCTGGGTCGAATACAAATCAACCGGTTCTTACACAAAAGAAAGTTTCTTAATGTATGAAATAAAAATGTCACACTGGAACCGGGCAGGCCCGAGTTTGAACTTTTGCTCTGTGGTTGGTTAGCTGGCGGCTCAGTGTCATTTTTTATCACCAGTGAAATGTGGGGATGACGTTACCTAGTTTGTAACCATCTTGTAGAAACATTATAGAAAGTCCACACGCACTCACATACAAAGCACCCAGCCAGCAGGACCCAGTTATCCCCTCTGCTGCTGCTGCTGCTGCTAAGTCGCCTCAGTCATGTCCGACTCTGTGCAACCCCATAGACGGCAGCCCACCAGGCTCCGCCGGAATCCCCTCTAGCTCTGAACATCACTGCAATTTTCCTTGGTTCAAATGCCAATAAAGCCCCATTTATCACAAATAAGTATCCTCTGACTAAAAATATATTGATATTTAAAGCAAAGATATGTTTTACTTGTTTTGGAGACACTATCACTTAAGTGCCGAGGAAGGTTTGGTAGACATTGAATGTAGGGATCACCAGACTTCAAGGAACTTTGACATGCATGCCATTTTGTACCTTCTGCTCCCCAAATAACACCACGTGACTCCTGACTGAGGTCCACGGCCTCCATGCAGATAGTCTGGTCAGTCCAAGCATGGCGAGGTAAGTATTGGAAACAGCTACCTGTGATCTGGGACCGGAAATACAGAAAGCTGGGAGGGCCCGAGGGGCTGCGTCCTGGGCTGCCAGATGGAAACAGGGATGCATGGACGTCTCCCCTAGGATGGAGGACGCCCGAGGTGGGGCAGGCAGGAGGAGGCCCTGAGTTCTGCGGTCTCCTTGAGGCCCTTCTTGACCCCGTTTGAGGCACCACCAGCTCAGGGCTCACGCGACGCCTGTCCAGTTCAAGACGCCCCTGTGGAAGGCCAGGCTGCAGGCTTTCCAAGAGCGCTTGCAAAAGGAATCCCGGACCATGTCCCGTCACGCTCTGGGGAACTGTGCTCCGAGACTCTAGGAAGAGACTGCCTGCGTGCTCACCCCCATCTGTACTGCTGTGGAAAACAGCAGACTCTGGCTCTGGCAGGTCGACCCCCGTGCCTGTGGGAACAACGCTGGGCTCCCCCCAGCCGTGCCACTGTCTGCAGGCACAGGGGAAACCCAGGCCACCTTGACAGAAGGTGGACAGACCAGTAGGGCAGGTTGCATCTTCCCTACTGCAGATGGGGACCACGCCCAGCCCGTGGGCCACGTCTGAGCTTTGCCAGGGGTCTCCTCCAGAGTCAGGGCTCTTCTGCTCCAGAAACCCACCTTTTGGACAGCCTGAAAATAGACACAGTAAAGCCCGTGCGTGATTTTACACGTCCGTGATTTAAAAACAAAACAGCAAAACAAGACAAGCTTGGGAAGAAAATACTGATGCGCTGTGAGTGTTTTCCTTCAAACGCTGAGATCTGTTTCTGTTGGTGTTTAGTGGGAGCCGGGTGCCCTAGATGCTAGTTCCTAAAATATAAATGAGGCCGGGAGACGCGTTTGTAATATGCGTTTACCATTTCAGTGAAGTCTCTGGGTTGAAGAAAAATAAGGACTCGTTACAAGACATGGATGCTTCTTATGGCAAAAATAAAACTATCAGAAATGCTAAAATTACACGGTTCATTTCAACCAGATGCTGGAGAGCTCTTTTGAAGAAACAGAAATAGAGTTGTCCTGTTGCACGGGAACACAAGCAGATGGTCAGGTACGCTCCATTACTGGCCCGCAAGGGCCCTGACGCTGCACGAAGGCCGTCGTGGAGGGCCATCATGCTGCTGCCTGCCAACCGCCCGGCGTCGAAGAACAGATGGCACTTAACGTTCTCCTTAAACTCCACTCTCATCTCTTTTGACGAAGAGCCGCAAAGATAGCTGCAGGTGAACTTCCAAAGGTAACTTTCTGGGTTTTTAAGATACTTAAGGTTTATGGAGGGTATTGCGCTAGAGTGGGAAAAAACTTAGGCTTGCCTTTTATGTGTCGCCTTTCAGGGACTGGACCTCGCACTTATCCAAAAGACTTTTTTTTCTAAACGGCCTGTTTGCGCACCCTGGGTCCAGCCATCATTTCTGAGACAATCGCCCTTTGCGTTGAACCCAGGAGAGGGGAGCCGGACGCGAGAGCCGCAGGAAGAGGAGATGGCTTTGTCTGAGCTGTGACATCCAGTTGGTGGGGACTACTTTTTATTTTAAAATCTTTTCTAAAACTGCTGTGTAGTTGATTTGCAACACTGTGTTGATTTCAGGTGTGCAGCAAAGTGGTTCAGAGGGGTCCCTGGAGGCTCAGTGGTAAAGAATCTGCCTGGGTCGGGAAGATCCCCTGGAGGAGGGACTGGCAATCCACTCCAGTATTCTTGCCTGGAGAACCCCCTGGACAGAGGAGCCCGGCGGGCTACAGTCCGCTGGACACGACTGAGTTGGACAGGACTGAGTGACTAACACTTTCACACTTTCCCTCCCCTTCTGTAACCGTAGGTTTGCTTTCTGTCTCTGAGTCTATTTCTGTTTTGTGATAAACTCATTTGTGCCATGTTTTTACGTTCCATCTATGAGTGATATTGAATGGCATTTGTTTTTCTCGGTCTGACTCACTTCACTTAGAGGCGGGGTCTTTCTTGAAGCCCTTGCTAGCTGACTCAGATCATGGGTGGACCTTGGAGCCAGGCAAAAGAACGGGAAATCAGTCCTCTTCGGGAAACTTGTCCTCACTGAAGAGCCAAGGCCGCCGTGGTCACAAGCCTGGGTGGAGAATCTGTCAAACTTGGATGTAAAATCTTTGTTCTGACATCACAAGCACGGTGACCCCGGTGCTGGCACGTGGCTGGGGGCTTCTGAGCTTCAGCGTCCTGTCTTTACCACGGGATAAGAGCCCCTGCTTCTCAGGTCCTTTGGGTGGGTTCTGGAAATAGAGCATAGGGCCTCTTGTGGGGGTGCTTTAGTGATGTCACGGTTTGTGTGTGTGTGTGTGTACAAGCCTGTGTGTGTACGTACCTGCCTGCTCATGTCAACACACACCCAGCTGCGCGTAAAATCACCAAATGTTGCCAGAAAGGTGCGTATCTCCCATCTCAGGAGCTCTTTCCTTACCAAAGCTCTCAGTTTCCCTCTTACAGACTCTTCCTCATAGCTGGCAAGACAGTCAGGCAAGGTCTCACGACTGGGTTAAAGAAACAGTATCACCATCACTCGGGTATTCCTAATCAGCTTGCGTCTTGGGCACGTCACGCTTTAATGCTCCTCTATAAAGACCAATGGACAGGCATACGTCAACACTCATGTAAGCGGGTGTTTTCCTGATGCAACTCTCGATGAAAATATGATTTTCAGTCTGCTTGTGATTTTAACCCTGGACTCTGATTGTTGCTGTTCAGTCACTCAGTCGTGCCAACTCTTTGTGACCCCATGGACTGCAGCACACCAGGCTTCCTTGCCCTTCACTGTCTCCCAGAGCTTGCATCAAGTCTGTGATGCCACCCACCATCTCGTCCTCTGTCGTCACCCTTTCCTCCCGCCTTCAGTCTTGCCCAGCATCACCAATATAAATATGATTTTCAGTCTGCTTGTGATTTTAACCCTGGACTCTGATTGTTGCTGTTCAGTCACTCAGTCGTGCCAACTCTCTGTGACCCCATGGACTGCAGCACACCAGGCTTCCTTGCCCTTCACTGTCTCCCGGAGCTTGCATCAAGTCTGTGATGCCACCCAACCATCTCGTCCTCTGTCGTCACCCTTTCCTCCCGCCTTCAGTCTTGCCCAGCATCACCAATAGCCACAGTCAGCTTCCATCAGCTGCTGTTGACAGGGGCTCACTTACAGCAGCTATCCCCTCTCCTTAAATGGAAAGCTATTAGGTTCAAAAATGGCAAATACAATTTTCTTACTGGGAAAACCAGATTGATGTCTGTCCTGACCCTGAAACACTCTGGAGGGGAGGTGGGGGATGAGAGCCGGAGTCCAGCATCTCAGGCCAGGGAGCAGTGGCTGAGCCCGGGAAAGAGGTCAAGGGGCTTCTGGCCAACGGTGTTGGTCAACCAGATGTGCCCCCTCTGTTTATGTGCCAACAAGCAGGATGAGATGTCCCCACCTGCCAACCTGGGGGTGGTTGCAAGGCCAGTGTCTGCTGGAAGGGGAGTGTGGTGTGCTGGTGGGAACACATGGAACCATCTGATCAGTGTGCCCCCTGGCAGGACAGATAGGAGGCTTTTCTAGAATTATTTCTCAACTGATTTTTCTAAGACATGGATTTTGTCATCAAGATGTAGCATAATCTAGTAATCATAAGATTATTTTACAACTAAACTGGTTATTTATCTCCCAAGTTCCCTTCACTAGATTGTAAGTAACATGAGGATAAGGTTTAAACTGGGTCTTTCTTCATCTGTTCATGATTTTGATATTGGGAACTGAATACAGTAAAAGTTTACTGAATGCTTGGTTTGAACTGCAATACTGATTATATCTACTTTTGTGCCTATATGCATATTGACAGCTATTCCAATATCTATATGCATATGTATCTGATAATGCCTGTGGGTGTGAGGGCTTCCCAGGTGATGCTAGTGGTAAAGAATCTGCCTGTCAATGCGGGAGCCATAAGATCCGTGGGCTCAGTCCTTGGGTTGGGAAGATCCCCTGGGGGATGGTATGGTAATCCACTCCAGTATTTTTGCCTATAGAATCCCGATGGACAGAGGAGCCTGGCAGGCTTCTGTCCACGTGGTTGCAGAGTCAGACACAACTGAGAGGCTGAGCACACACATGCCATACTGGTGAGTATATTAACATCACTATCGACACCTGTCTCTATCTACCTATATTAGCATCTGTGGGGTCGCAAAGGGTCGGACACGACTGAGCGACTGAACTGAACGACTGAATTGAACTGAATAACATATCAATATCTATTTCAAATCTCCCAGTCAGTTCAGCCACTCAGTCATGGCCGACTCTTTGTGACCTCATGGACTGCAGCACGCCAGGCCTCCCTGTCCATCACCAACTCCAGGGTCTTGTTCAAACTCATGTCCATCGAGTTGGTGATGCCATCCAACCATCTCATCCTCTGTCATCCCCTTCTTCTCCTGCCTTCAATCTTTCCCAGCATCAGAATCCTTTCCAGTGAGTAAGTTTTTCCCATCAGATGGCTAAAGTATTGGAGTTTCAGCTCCAGCATCAGTCCTTCCAATGAATAGTCAGGACTCATTTCTTTTAGGATTGACTGGTTGGATCTCCTCACAGCCCAAGGGACTCTCGAGAGTCTTCTCCAATACCACAATTCAGAAGCATCAGTTTTTTGGCACTCAGTTTTCTTTATGGTCCAGCTCTCACATCCATACATGACTATTGGAAAAACCATAGATTTGACTAGATGGACCTTTGTTGGCAAAGTAATGTCTCTGCTTTTTAACATGCTATCTAGGTTTGTCATAGCTTTTCTTCCAAAGAGCAAGCATCTTTTAATTTCATGGCTACAGTCACCATCTGCAGTAATTTTGGAGCCCAAGAAAATAAAGTCTGTCACTGTTTCCATTGTTTTCCCATCTATTTGCTGTGAAGTATTGGGACCAGATGCCATGATCTTAGTTTTCTGGATGTTGAATTCTAAGCCAGCTTTTTCACTCTCCTCTTTCTCTTTCATCAAGAGGCTCTTTAGTTCCTCTTCTCTTTCTGCCATAGGGTTGGTGCTATCTGCATATCTGAGGTTATTGATATTTCTTCCAGCAATCTTGACTCCAGTTTATGCTTCACCCAGCCCAGCATCTCTCATGATGTACTCTGCATGTAAGTAAAATAAGCAGGGTGACAACACACAGCCTTGACGTACTCCTTTCCCAATTTGGAACCAGTCTGTTGTTCCAAATCCGATTCTAACTGTTGCTTCTTCACCTGCATACTGATTTCTCAGGAGGCAGGTCTGATGACCTGGTATTCCCATCTCTTGAAGAATGTCCCACAGTTTGTTGTGATCCACACAGTCAAAGGCTTTAGCACAGTCAATGAAGCCAAAGTAGACATTTTTCTGGAATTCTCTTGTCTTTTCTATGATCCAACGATGTTGGCAATTTGATCTTTTTATATCTATTTACATCAGTTTATCATGTCAGGATCTATATCATGTTAGTATCTTTATTTGTATCAGCGTTTCGGTATCAATCAGTCGTCCGTACCTTTACCTGTATATTCACACAGTTGCACCTACTGCATCCGTCTGACACCTACACCCGCCCTCACACCTGTATCTACACCCATATCTACATCTATACCTATACCTACATCTACAGAGGCAATCCCATTACAAACTTCACAGTCAAAAGTTATGGCCAAGGAAACAGACACTGATTTCCCCTTAACAGCTGGCTCTTTGAGAGTTCTTTTTCTCCTTCTCAATATTGGCTTCAAGAGAAAGAGGATCCTCTAGAGTCACGGGATTTCTTCCATAAGAAACCCGCTCTTCACAGCTGCCTGTGGTGCTGGCAACTGCCTGACATCCACAGGTGTATTTTGGGTGGGGTGACAGACTGTGCCGACGTCTCACCTGTGGCTCAGGACCATCCCGCCTCCAGCCGGGTGCTGTCCGTCCAGAGGAGCCCACTGCTTTGAGTGCCCCACGCTCCCTTTCCATCACGTTGCTAAGGAGTCTCTGTCATACACGGAGGGTTGGAGCTCTGGATACACTTCAGAGCTTGAACATCCATTCAGTATCTGCAGTTCAGATCAGTTCAGTTCGGTCACTCAGTTGTGTCCGATTCTTTCCGACCCCATGAATTGCAGCACGCCAGGCCTCCCTGTCCATCACCAGCTCCTAGAGTTCACTCAGATTCCCGTCCATCGAGTCAGTGATGCCATCCAGCCATCTCATCCTCTGTCATCCCCTTCTCCTCCTGCCCCCAATCCCTCCCAGCATCAAAGTCTTTTCCAATGAGTCAACTCTTCGCATGAGGTAGACCCCATCGTAAAGGAAAAGCAGAACTCATGAAAACACTGAGACATTTTTAGAATTTCTGCTGGGATTTTAGGTGGTGAAATTATTGACATCTATCTACCTAGATGGGCTTTCCAGGTAGCTCAAATGATAAAGAATCCACTTGCCAGTGTAGGAGACGCAGGAGACGTGGGTTCAATCCCTGGGTCGGGAAGATCTCCTGGAATAGAAAATGGCAACCCACTCCAGTATGCTGCCTGGAGAATTCCATGGACAGAGAAGCCTGGAGGGCTACAGTCCGCGGGGTCACAAAGAATCGGACAGGCGGTGCATGCGCTGTCTACCTGGACGCTCCCCAGGAGGGTTAATGCCATTTCTTCTTCTCCTCCCTTCTCTGGAAATCAGGATTAATTCTGGAAGCCCTTTGCTGCTGGACACAGGACACGCCTGTGTAGACGTGACTGGTGGTGTCTGGACCTGGTGTTTTCCGGGACCGGGTGCAGCAGTCAGAGGCACAGTCTGTCAACCACCAACCTGGGCCACCCCCTGCCTCACCCTCCCGCCAACTTTTTTAGGCAGAAAAATCTCTTAAATTGAATCATTGTCATTTTTCGAGCTCTCGGTGAGGACAGAAATCACTAAAAACCTTATTTAAACTTTCCATTCTCATTCTCAAGCAAATTTACGGCAGAGGTCAGTCCTTTTGCAAGATCGCTGGAGAGAACTCCTCATCAGAACAGAGGTATTTTTCTCCATTGTTGAGGCAATTACCTTCCATCAATTTTTCTCGTCATCACAGCTCATCTTATTATGACCTTTCAGCTCTCTTTTTTTTTCCCTGCAAATGGCAACTCCCTGTGTATGATGTGGTTAATATTGATTATAAATTGCAGTCAACGCAGCCAGTCCCGTGCGTCCCCTGCCATCCCCCTCCCACCCTTTCAAGCAAATTTACGGCAGAGGTCAGTCCTTTTGCAAGATCGCTGGAGAGAACTCCTCATCAGAACAGAGGTATTTTTCTCCATTGTTGAGGCAACTACCTTCCATCAATTTTTCTCGTCATCACAGCTCATCTTATTATGACCTTCATGGGATAAAAGAAGTGCAGCTCTAACTCTTTTTTTTTTCCCTGCAAATGGCAACTCCCTGTGTATGATGTGGTTAATATTGATTATAAATTGCAGTCAACGCAGTCAGTCCCGTGCGTCCCCTGCCATCCCCCTCCCACCCCCCTGGAGTCCCTTTTCTGCCTTTCCCCGGCCGCGGAATGCTGCTTTGGATATTTCTTCTTTCAAAATGGAATAACCACTTCTAATTGCATTTACTGAGAGCCCCAAACTAGTGAGATGTCTGTGTGTCAGTGACCACAACCAGAGGCGGAATCCGATGAGCCCTCCTGGCTGCCGACAGCGATGCCTGGTGATCTAATTTACCCGCAACTGGAGGTAATTCCCTGCGTGGGCTCTGGGGTCGCCCGGCTTACTGACTCAGAGGTCAGTTGAAGGAGAGCAAGGCTGGTGGTGGGGGGGAGTCACCTGCTCTTCTCTGATCTGTATTTTCTGTAGAAGAAATAACCAATTTTGATCCAAGATGGAACATTCCTTAATGAGCTTGTGTATAGATGTGCAGAATTCAGGAGTGAATGGAGATGCTGACGATGTCTCCTTTTCTTCTACAAGCTTTTTCAGTGATGCTAAATTCAACTTTGGTCACTGAGGTTTTTAATGGTCCTTTAAAAATCCCGATCACCATTACCCCTACTGAAGCTGATTTGATTGTAGGGACATTATTCCCGAGGCTATGGACACGGACTCTTCCCCATCTAGCTGACTTTAGCATAAAAATAAAATTGAATCATAAGCAATGAAATTTTATCTATGCAACTCTCCATTCTCTGCTGGAGTTAATAATGCTCGATTACTCTTTCTCCCTAAATATCATGAAGTATATGAAACTGAAATTAACACGTCTCTGAGATGATTAGCTCACAAATAGATTTTATTAAAATTACTTGGACGGTATCTTTTCTTCCTTAACTATAGAGTGAATGTGCTTTTTCTTATTATTAAATTATGGTCATAGACGGGAATGATTTATTTCAGTTAAAAAAAAAAAAAAACTACCAAAGGAAAAAAAGAATCTGAAAAAGAATAGCTAAAACCAAATAACTTTTCTGTACACCTGAAATTAACACAGCATTGTAAATCATAAATACTTCAAGATAAAATAAAAATTAAATTAAAAAAATATGAAGACAAGGTGAAATAAAAAAGTAGCTTGTAACATGATCAATAGTGAAAATCAAGGTTGGGTCTTATAGATCTGTCAGCCCTTTCCTTCGGGCTAAGTTCCCTGTGAGGTGTTCTGACACACGCTGATTTGGGCTGGGTGGCCCACCTGCAATGCAGAGGACGCGGGTTCAATCCCGGGTTCGGGAAGATTCCCTGGAGGAGGAAATGGCAACCCACGCCAGCATCCTTGCCTGGAGAAGCCCAAGGACAGAGGAGCCTGGCGGGCTGCGGTCCACGGGGGTCGCAGGGGCACGGCTGAGTGACTGAGCGGGCAGGCAATCCGAATTTGAGGCCAGGGAGAGGGGCGTTTGCTGGCAGATCCTCAGGCGTGCCTGCTGGCGCCTGGCGGAGACCCGCAGGGTCAGGCGGGGAGCAGAGGACGGGGGCCCAGCCCCGGCGGGAGCCGCGCAGAAGAGGCGTTTTCGGGAGGCTCAGGGCCGGGCAGCGCGCGGAGGTTCACGGCACAGAGCGCGAAAGCGAGCACGGGAACCCGGGCGGCCCCCGGCCTCCCTCCGCGGTGAGCGGGGCCGCTGAGTGCGCCCCACGCCCCGGCGAGGCCCCGGGAGGGCGGTTGCGCGAGGAGGACCCAGGCGGCCGCCGCGGCCCGCGGAGCTCCGACGGGAGGCCGCTGCTCCCGGGGTGGGTTTCCGGCATCGCCCAGCGGGCCCGGGCCCCCGGGGCAACGGCGGCAGCCGCAGGGCGGGCGTGGCGGGCCGGCTCGGAACCCGTGCTTTTCCGCGGTTTCCACGGTGTGGTGGAGAACAGAGGCTTGGAGACATCCCTCCCCTCGCTGTGCACGGAGACAAACCCAGAACTGACGCGACCCTCTCGCGGGCGGAACTGCTTTCTCTTCTAAGAAGCAAAGAGACACCTCTGGTTGGACATCTGCCAGGAACACCCCTGGCGGGATCAGGGTGTTTCACAAAAGTCGGTGAGTTTCCAAAGCCGGGATCTAAGCTGGCCTCGCGGGACGGCCTGGCGGGCAGGAGGGCCTTGCGCCCCTAGCTCCCTTTCGCCGGTCTTCCGGGAAGGCACCGGGGACTCGAGCAGGTACCGGGGACTTGGGAAGGCACCGGGGACTCGGGCCAGACTGTGTGCATCACAGTAGAGCTGTGGCCAAGGGGCGGTTCCTGCCTGGAGGCCGGGCCCCGGCCCTCCCCGGATGCTGGCCACCCTCCCCAGAAGTGCAGGTCGGCGCCGCACTTTCCTGCCGTGAGTGTGATTTTGATCAAGGTGCCCGGGGTGCAGACTCTGAGGCTCTCCACCAGCTTCTGAGAAGGTTCTGGGAACCACACAGAGAGGGGCTGGCCTGCACCCCCAGGCGCGGAGTCTTCCCCTCGAGTGTGAGTTCATACGTGTGGTCCGCTCTGCCCCTCACAGGGAGCACAAAGCCCCAGATGGAAGGACCCTCAGGAGAGCCTGTCTGTCCAGGTCAGTGTTGCCCCAGACAGCCAGGCTGGCAACTGCTGAGCCCTCTGCTGGGCCCTGAACTCTAGCGAGGGGGATCCGGTGGGACCCCTACACTCTCAGAGACTCCAGATTCAAAGCCTGAGCACATTGTGGAGAGTGAAAAGCCATTTCCAAGTTCCTGGATCCAGTTTTCCCCACAGAAAGTGAAGTCTTAGTTCATGGGGATGCTTGGAGACCTGTCCTACTCCCGGGGATCGTATCCCAAAGGACCCTCCTCTCTCAGTGAGCTGGTGCTCTGACTGCGTTTGGGAGTTCAGGTCTCTCAAGCAAAGCCCCAAACAGTGATAAAGATCGTTGGTTTTCACAAGTGCAGACTTATTTTGCCATATCCTCTCCATGTAAGTTGTCGGTGGTCTTGGGAGATTCCCTAGTAGTTCAGACAGTAAAGGATCCGCCTGCCATGTGGGAGACTTGGGTTCGATCCCTGGGTCGGGAAGATCCCCTGGAGAAGGAAATGGTTACCCACTAGGGTATTCTTGCCTGAGAAATCCCATGGACAGAGAAGCCTGGCGGACTACAGTTCATGGGGTTGCAAAGAGTCAGACTTAGTAACTAACGCTTTCACTTTGGGAGTTTTAGTACCTCGGGGAGGGGAAGCTCACAGCATGGAGGAGTCAGAGACAAGTTCAAAGTCTGCTGAACTTCCCAGCTGCGTGACCTGGCAAGCCACGCACCCTCTCTGAGCCTCTACTTGCCTGGGGCTTCCCAGGTGACTCAGTGGTGAAGAACTCACCTGCCAGTGCAGGAGACAGCGAGGATGTGGGCTCCGTCCCTGGCTCGGGAAGATCCCCTGGAGGAGGAAATCGCAGCCCGCCCCAGGATTCTCGCCTGGAAAGTCTCATGGACAGAGGAGCGTGGGTGGGTACAGTCCATGGGGTGGCAAAGAGTCAGACATGAGTGAAGGCCTGAGCGTGCGTACATACAAAATCAAGCTAAGAATGGACTCGCACAGGGTCCACGTGAGGAGAGACAGAGACCGCCTGGGAAATGCCCAGCATATTGCCCGACCCTCAGTAACCTCCCGATGTGCGTTCATTGCTATCACGACAGCGGGGATGATCCTGTTACAATCATGAGTTTTTACAGAAGAGAAAACTGCGCTCCTTACTCGTTTGAGATAGAGTCGGTGACTAGGTGGAATTTCACAAGGGGGTTCAGACTCCACAGGGAACACGGAGCGGGGATGGTTCCTGAGTCACCACAGCAGGGCCAGCACATCACTTTATGCCCTGCAAGTGGAGAGTGGACACCTCAGCTGACCTCTGCAGCCGGACAGGACGAGAAAGTGGTGACCTTGGAGGTCAACCTGAAGACAACAAGGCTATTTGAAGGGAATATAAAGATCATGTACCTTAAAAAATGTCAGAAGGCAGACAGGGGGCTGATAAACGTGTGCAAGCAAATGTCTACCACCCAAAGGTGAGCTATTGAAATTAGGGGTATGTTAAACATGAGATTAAAGACGCACTTTGCATTTCACTATTTCAGGTTAAAAACTGGCTAAAGAAGAACACTATCACCTTGCTACAGGCAAAAAATAAGTTCTTTTTTTTTTTTTTAAGTGACAGGCTAAGATGGTATTATCAAATCTGAGAAACTAATCTGGTCTCTTAACCAAAGTGATCTGTCTATGACTCAGTGAAGACCTTACACATTATATTTTAACAAATGTATCAACATTTTTAGATGAGAAACGTGGACTGGTAATAAATAAAGTAGATGTAAAAATACACATGCATTCTTTAACAGTCTTTCTGTTAACTACGATTATTAACAGCAAATCCAGACTCAAAAGAACAATAGTCAATGTGATCATCTGCATGGATTCTTCAAATGCAAGTTTTCCATGTAGTAAAACCTTATACTCAATGATTTACATCTTGGAAAGTTACAATTCCAAACGATCTCAGTGTTTAGTAATCATTGTCTCATGCCCACTATTGTGGGTGTGAACCAGAAAAGCCTCTCCATTCTAGACGTGAACAATTTCCCATCACATTTCCTGAGGTTTCGCAGAACTTCTCAATAAATAATCTGAACATCTTCAAACTAAAAACAAACAAACAAACAAAAAATAAATCCAGAAATTTTCAGTAAGGGATTGGGGGCAGGAGGAGAAGGGGACGACCGAGGATGAGATGGCTGGATGGCATCACTGACTCGATGGACGCGAGTCTGAGTGAACTCCGAGAGTTGGTGATGGACAGGGAGGTCTGGCGTGCTGCGATTCATGGGGTCGCAAAGAGTCAGACATGACTGAGCGACTGAACTGAACTGAAAATATCTCAGCCTTTTTTCATGTCTTGGTTTATGAGTTTACTATAAGTACACTATTATATTTAAATGAAGAGTGATGTCTCCCCTTCTGTTTAAAGCAGAAAATAGCGATCAGTATTTTAAATTGCACAATTACTTGAGAAACAAGTAAATCGGTACTTAGCAGAAGGATTTCTTTGGGTGTTGTTTTTTTAAAGGGAATATTCAAAATATGTAGTCTGGCTGAAACGGAGTATCTACATTTAGATCTTGGAGACTAAGTATCATTATGAGAAAATTTCCCAGTACAAAAAAATGTACATGGTAAATTATATGAAACATTTTAGACTATACAACTATTTCAACTTTTGCCACTTGTGAGAAAGGATAATTTCTCATAAGTAGATTTTGCTAATTGCGTGACTGCTTTCTTATTGTTTTGTTAATATGGTCTCCAAGGTGGGGGAGGGATTCTGATTACATTTTAATGAGGAAATTTGAGTTGACCATTGGGTTGACTGTTTTAAGAAAAAAGGTTCTAATTAGGATAGACACTCAATGTATGAAAAATACATGCTTTCGAAGTTATTGAGACTATAGGGAAGAAATGCTACAGTCAATAGGTGGGGAAAAAATGGAAATGGTGACAGATTTTATTTTGGGGGGCTTCAAAATCACTGAAGACGGGTGACTGCAGTCACTAAATTAAAAGATGCTTGCTCCTTGGAAGAGAAGCTATGACAAACCTAGACAGCGAATTAAAAAGCAGAGACATCAGTTTGCCAACAAAGGTTCATATAGTCAAAGCTGTGGTTCTTCTAGTAGTCCTGTATGGATGTGAAAGCTGGACCGTAAAGAATAAAGTGACAAAGAACTGATGCTTTCAAACTGGGGTACTGGGGAAGACTCTTGAGAGTCCCTTGGACTGCAAGGGGATCCAACCAGTCAATCCTAAAGGAAATCAGTCCTGAATATTCATTGGAAGGACTGATGCTGAAGCTAAAGCTCCAATACTTTGACCACCTGATGCAAAGATCCAGCTCACTGGAAAAGACTCTGATGAAGGTGAGGGGAGAAGGGGACACAGCTCAGTCATGTCTGACTCTTTGTGACCTCATGGACTGCAGCACTCCAGGCTTCATGTCCATGCCATGTCCATCGAGTCAGTGGACACAAGTGTGAGCAAATTGAAGGAGAGAGTGAAGGACAGGGAAGCCTGGCATGCCGCAGTCCATGGGGTCTCAGATAAATGGACATGTCCGCTAGTGAGCAACTGGGTGTCCTGCTCTGAGAGAGGGGGTGGTATCTTCTGGCTCTAGAGAACCCCTTCGACAAGCCACCTTTGACATCTGGATGTGAGATGTTGACTTACTGACTCAGGTGGGTGAGAAGGGTATGCAAAATTGAAAAGAATTTTTTATATCAGGATCTATTATTTCTTCCTCTCGTATTTTCATGCCGAGATCCTGCACTTTCCCCTCCGTCACACTCCATTCAACAATGCCCTTTGTCTTCAGATCCACAAGGGTGATTCTCTGCCTTCTTTTCCTGCCTTCAACAGTCCAATTCTCCCCCTCCAGCTGTCTTTCCTGATAAGGGCATTATCTGTCCATAGTCACCTCCATCTTTGTAGAAGGCCCTTCAGGGAACTGTGTTTTCCAAAATCTATTGTACTGCATGCTTCCCTTCACTGGAAAACGAGTCCTGAGAAGCTGCCTCCCTCTCCCCATCAGACAGGAACACCACGTGACCCTTCCCCAGAGGATCCCCCATCCACAAAATCTCTCCATCACCCCAATGAATTCTACTCTGTCCCACTTTGGTTTTGTTCACTGAACGTTTGACAAAGCCTTTGCATCTCATTGTAATGCATATCTGATGCTCTCTGGGTATTTCACTATAATGCAAGACACTTTGTCTTAAAAAATGAACTTTTTTTTTTTAAATCCCCATCATTTTTTTATTTTTTATTTTTTTTGTTTTGTTTTTTTTTTAATTTTATTTTTACTTTATTTTACTTTACAATGAACTTTTGATTCACTGCCCTGTCCTAAGACAGCTACCAGTGAAGAAATGCCCGATTCCCTAAAAAACCCACATGGTACCTGACATGCAGATGGTGATGAACAATGCTTGCCCATTTTCTTATTTTTATTTCAAGAAAGCTTCTCACAAAAGAAAAAAAAAAAAGCACTGTTTCAGTTACATAGAAATAAAGATATTTCCTATATAAAATTCCATGCCATGTTTTTATAGTATGAGACTTCTGAGCTGTGTCCTAGGTGGACAGTATGGATGGATGGATGGATATCTGACCCAGTATCACTGTTCAGGTGGGCAATTCCTTATAGAAGTGGAGACTTTCATCCCCCACGTGTAAAGTGTATAAAGTTAGCTACATAGAAGGGGATTCAGCCACATGTCTAAGGATGCATATAATTATATGAGGCCAGAGCCAGATATGGGTCATGAAGACTGCTGTGGACTGAAGATTTGTGTCTCCCCCAGATTTGAGTATTGATACCCTAATCTACAATGGGATGATATTTACCAGCTAGCCTTTGGGAGATGATAAGGTCATGAAGGAGGGGCCCTTGCGATGGGACCAGTGCCCTCACAAGAAGAGGCGGGAGACAGTTTGCATCTCCTCTCCGCTATGCAAGGTCACGGTGAGAAGGTGTCCGTCTGTAAACTAGGGAGAGGGCTCCCCCAGACACTGACCATCGTCGTACTCTGATTTGGCTGCAAGAAAAAGCCAATGCTGACTCCATGTGGAAACTACTTCTTTGCCTTGCTTTCCTTTGCTTTTGTTATTATGAAGTGAAAGTTGCTCACTCATGTCCAACTCTGCAACCCCGTGGACTATACAGTCCTTGGAATTCTCTAGGCCAGAATACTGAAGCTCAATTTGTTATTATAATCATATCTACTGGTCTGCCTCAGAGAATCCTGCCCCTCTGCCTGACTGTTAAACTAAAGTGGCTTTTTTCAGAGCCCATGTGTAGATGGCAGGAGGGAAGAAATGAACACATTCCCCTGCTGGAGGCTTGCCTTTCTGGGAGATATTTGCAAGATGGATGACCTTTTTAATTTGTTTCCTCACCTCTCCCATCTCTAATCTATAAAAGAACCTGGCATTCAGACTCCAACAAGGTGGTTATTTTGAGACGTTAGTTTGCCATCTTCTCTTAGCTGGCTCTCCGAATGAAGCTGTGTTCCTCGCCTCAGCACTTCCTCTCTGATTTGGTGAGCAGAGTGAACTTGGACTGAATAACAAAGTTAGACTTTCAAGGTCCAGGATGGTGGGCGAGAACACTTCTGTTGTTTCGGCCGCTTCATCGGTGGTCATTTGTTAGCGCCGCCAGAGCTGTGCATGTTCTGAATCCAAGGTGGGGGTGGCGAAGCACGGGGAGGGGGGAGGTTAGATGGTTTACCAAGGTCTTCTTGTGTTTTGATGAATGATCCTGGTTTAAGGTTAAGTGGAATGAACTCTAAGTGCCTTTTCCAGGAAACAATAACACTCCTTATCTGATTTCCCCCCTTACTTCTCGGCTAATGAAGTAAACTAATGGTATCATTAGTTACTATGGACTGAGAGACTCGAGCATGTTGAATAAATGATGTAGCTCACCCTACGTGTGCCCTCCAGCAAGACCTTTTATCTTGGCTCTGGAATTACACATTTAATTGTTGTCTATTTCACATATTCCCTTGACTTTTTCACGGGGGTTTCAAACATCACGTGCTCAGAACTGAACTTGCGATCTTCTCTGTCAAAACAGCTTCCCCAGGCCTTGCTCTTTGCAGTGTCCTGAGGGGCATGTCTCTGCACCCAGGGACACAGATCAGGATGAGTGGTCCTCCTTTAAATTTTTTTTCTCTGAGCCTTGTATTCAGTCCTTGACAGAGGATGAGATGGCTGGATGGCATCACCAACTCGATGGATGTGAGTTTGAGCGAACTCCAGGAGTTGATGATGGACAGGGAGGTCTGGTGTGCTGCACTTCATGGGGTCGCAGAGAGTCAGACATGACTGAGCAACTGAACTGAACTGAGCTGTCAGCTGCAGCTGTCTGGGATATCCAGCTCAGTTCACCGTCCGCTTACTTTCCCGTCCTACACCACAGCCAGTCTTCCAGCTTTGACCTTGGCCATGCTAGTCTCTTTGTAGGAGGAGAAATTAACACTTTTTGATATTTTAAATATTAAAATGAGAAGATATTGTCCTGGTACATTGCACCCTTCAGTTAATCCCCGTTTTGCTTTTAATAAAGTAGAGAACTTTTCAGGACTGGTCAGACCTGAGAGTTCTGGTCACACCCCTGTCCCCTCTGCATTTTATCTTTACCACCATCTCAGTTTCCACCGTTACTGGAATTTCACTTGATGTGTGAAATTCAGCTTCTTAGAATGTTACACTCCTCTCTAATAAAGGTGCATGTGTGTGTACTCAGCTGCTTCACTCGTCTGATTCTTTCGCACCTGTAGTGTGCCAGGCTTCTCTGTCCATGGGATTCTCCGTGCAAGAATACTGGAGTGGGTTGCCGTGCCCTCCTCCAGGAGATCTCCCCGACCCAGAGATCAAACCCAAGCCTCCTATGTATCCTACACTAGCGGGCAGTTTCTTTACCCCTAGTGCCACCTAAAGACATCCACCAAGCTATCTCTTCTGCATGGGGTACTCTGCCTTCCAAGCCTCTAAGTCTGAATTTAAGTGCTATTTCCCCCACCCACCCCAGAGCTAGCTCCACCCTGTCCCTGACACTTTGCAAACACGAAGTGACATTTAGGTTTTCATAATACCCCCTTGTTTCCATCATAATGCTGATCACCCTTGCAATGCCCTAACAATATGGCGACTTATTTCTATAATGTCTGTGCCCTTATGAGCCTGAAAGTGCATAAACTGATTCATATTACTGCATGTATACTTTGTCCGATGCCTGATAACAGATGACATTTAACAGATGGATGGATGATGGATGGGTGGGTTGGATGGATAGATGGGTGGATGGATGGATGGATGATGGATGGGCAAATGGATGGGTGAATAGATGGATGGATGCAGAAACTTCGAGAGCCTTGCAGAACATTTAGAGAAAACGCACTGTGGATCATCTAAAGGAAATCAGACTCAGACAACTGGAAAACAAGAGAAAGACACGGTGCCTTTGCTCAAGTAATCTAGATTCACTCTATGTCCTTTAAATACAATCGTGTATTTAATTTTTGGGGCAAGTGACCTTTGCTTCTTGGAAGCTCAACAATACTTTTTTCAGGAAAATAGTAAGAAAATCCAAAGACAAAAAGACTTAGAAAGCCCAGTGTTTCTTTAAAAAACAAGCCTCCGCAGGTGCTGATTTGGGCGTGTAATATAAGCCTGCAGGACCTGCTGCTCCCCGGCTGATGCTGAAGGAAGGCATTTTGTGCAGAAAGCTGGTTTGTGTCTGTCCCAGCCCTGTGCAGGGAGAGCACGGCGTCCTCTTCTCCTGGGAGCCCTCACTGCACATTATCACGCCAGCCGCAGTTCAGATTCTTATCTCCTACTTAAGCTTGCCATGTTTTCATCTCTCACTTAGACATTTTTTTTTTTTTTTCCCTTGGATGATAGTAAAGGGCATCTTCAGGCACCCTTACCCCTCATATTGAATTGTGAATTTGTCGTGGTGGATTAGATTAATCAAAATGGCCTTCGAAGAAAAACCTCCGTTTGTGCCTCCCAAACTCAAATGCTTCCTGTCACGTTTTATAGAGATGCTCCTTCCTGTCACTCTCGCATGCTGTCTTCATATCTCTCATACAGCCGAGGATGCCTTTATCCGAACCATTGGTGGTTTGAATTTAAGCCACTGTTTAAATTTCTGCCTAAGCAGTAAAGGCATGGATTAGAAAATACAGTAAGAAGTGGAAGTGGGGAAATTTTAAACAACTTGTTTTCACTGGAGCAAAACATTTACAGCACTCTCACTTCCCTCAAACCTTTTCAAAAATCATATCATGGGAAATTTAGCAAAAGCTTGTTGGAACAATTGGTGAAGTCTGATGGATGCTGAAGCTGAAACTCCAGTACTCTGGCCACCTGATGCGAAGAACTGACTCATTTGAAAAGACCCTGATGCTGGGAAAGATTGAAGGCAGGAGGAGAAGGGGACGACAGAGGATGAGATGGTTGGATGGCATCACCGACTCAATGGACATGAGTTTGAGTAAACTCCGGGAGTTGGCAATGGACAGGGAGGCCTGGTGTGCTGCAGTCCATGGGGTCGTGAAGAGTTGGACATGATTGAGGGACTGAACTGAACTGAACTAATATCAAAAGAGTTTACCAAGAATGCATCGAAATGAATGAATATCTCAGAGAATTTGCACTATTCCTTTGATACTCATCCACTTTCTTTATCAAAGGCAGTAAGAAAGAATTAACCAGTAAGATCATATATGAAAACAACCTTAAATATATTATCTATTACCCAAAAAAGATTTTTATCTGTACTCTGTGTCAAAACTCATAGAATTTTATATTTATATTTTATTTTAGTATTTGACAATGTTTTCTTTTTTAAAAAATAAAAATAATCATTTTTTTCTACTTAAAATGCAACAGAAATATATTATAGAAATAAGAAAAATACTTATAAAAATAATGTAAAATCATCTACGATCTTACTGTACAAATTCGTTCCCTTAAAAATAGGAGCATAGAGTAATGAATTATTTTTTTTTTAGTTCTTCACTTTAAAAATGAACATTTTCCTATGCGTAAGGTCTTTCTACTTAAAATTTACATTTTAATAAATAATTAGTGGTTTGAACTTTTTTCTTTCTTATATAAACAGCAATGAGATGAACATCTTGGTAGCTACAGGTTTGAGTTAACTAGCTCCTCCTGAAAATTCCAGGAAGTAACATAGTCTGGATAAGAGTATCACGTTTCTTAAGAAAGGTGGTGTGCATGGCCAGATTGTTCTCCAGAAAGGTTGCCCTAATGAGCACATTTAGCTGCAATGAATGTTTCCCCAGATTTCCCTCAACCTCATCAAAGAGAATTATAACCTCCAAAGGCACCAATGGTTTGATAGAAGCAACAACGGAAGGTTGTTTAAAATGTTGGCACTTCTTCTTTCATGAGATAATAGGCTATTTGGATGCCATCTACTGATTGTATGTTTATGCTCTGTACCATTTTGTATTTGCATCGTGGACACCGAGCGAAAGTAAGAAGATCTTTAACGTTACACTTATTAACTCTTTCCTCTGATGTATCCCTCACAGTTAAGTGCATGAACCTCCCACTGCAGACATGATGGAAGCGTTGGTATTAGGCTTACTCTGCGGATATAAACAGCCATCGCCGGAGGAAACTGAAGACTTCCCTGGGGGTCCAGTGGTTGAGACTCTGAACTTCCAGAGCAGTGCATGCCGGTTAAACATGTAGTCAGGGAACTGTGAGCCACACGCCGCTCAATGTGCACCAAAAAAAAAAAAAAGAGAAACTTTACAAGGCAACTGCCGTCAGTCCCTCAGTGTCCGTGCAAAGCTTTTCGCGGAGAACGCCGTGCTGAATGTGACAGAGCCCTGCGCGAAAGCCGCATTCTCACGAGGGGCTGTGAGCAGAGACGGAAGGTAGGAAATGCTGAGTGACTACGACTTACTCACGGGTTCTTGCTGTTGTTCAGTTGCCAAGTTGTGTCCAACTCTGTGTGATCACCTCCGTGTTTTCCAGGCAAGAGTACTGGAGTAGATTGCCATCTCTACTCCAGGGGAATCTTCCCAACCCAGGGATCAGACCCGTGTCTCCTGCATCTCTTGCATTGGCCGCTGGATTCTTTACCACTGTGCCACTTGGGAAGCCTGTATATATGCAACATATAATTTAAGAAATGGAGAGCAACTGTATCTCACTGTCCACGACTATGCCAATTTATATGAAATTCACCACTGTGTAATCTGTACATTGTTTTTCTTTTTTTTGAAGCAAGGCCACTATTTAGAGTCTCTGTTGATCTGGTCCTTTTACTTTTTATATGTTTTCTCTAACTTTTTTAGAAAGTCTTGACTGAAACTGTGACTTTGAAACAAACAAGAAAATGGAGAAGCTCTTCCTCGAACTTGTTGCTCAGTTGCTAAGTTGCGACCCCATGGACTGCAGCACGTTAGGTTCCTCTGTCCTCCACTATCTCCCAGAGTTTGCTCAAACTCATGCCCATGGAGTTGGTGACGATATCTAACCATCTCATCCTCTGTCACCCCCTTCTCCTCCTGTCCTTACTCTTTCCCAGAATCAGCATCTTTTTCCAGTGAGTTGGCTCTTCGCATGAGGTGGCCAAAGTATTGGAGCTTTGGCTTCATCATCAGTCCTTCCAATGAATATTCAGGGTTGATTTCCTTTAGGATTTACTGGTTTGATCTCTTTGCAGTCCCAGGTACTCTCAAGAGTCTTCTCCTGCACCACAAGTTGAAAGCATCAATCTTTGGCGCTCAGCCTTCTTAGTGGTCCAACTCTCACATCTGTATATGACTACTGGAAAAATCATAGCTTTGACTATAACTTATTTTCCTAGAAATCATCTTATACTGATAGCAAATTTAAATTATCTTAAACATGTGTCTCTGTCTTGTCGTTTCCAGATTGAACACTGTAAGTGTTCCTGGCAAAGTTGAACTTCCCAGGGGAAGCAGTTTGTGTAGGAATTCCCAGCTACATTTCTACTTTACAAGCAGTGGCCCTTCTAATCTTTTTGTTGTTTGGTTTTGCTACTGCAAATGTGGCTTTTAGACTCCTTCTTGTTAATCTAAGCATTTTCTCATGAGTAGATATAGCCCTTTAGCCTGCAATCACCTTACAAGCAAGAAAATGTTTAAAAATAATAAATGATTGCTAAAAAGCTAGGAATATGTTTCCTACAAAACATTGCTGTATTAGATTGCTCATGTATGCTAAAGGAATCCTTTGGATTAGAAATTATTCTTGGGTTCAGGTAAGGAAAGAAACATAAATACAGGACTTCATCACTGGGGGTCACACCAACTCATAATCTTCCCGTGGTTCAGATGGAAACATGGCTGGATTTCAGTGTTGTTTTATTTAATTTTCCCACTAAATCAAATTTTATCAACAACTGGTTTTCTTGTTCTGAAATTCATGGCTCAGGGATCTCCAGTGCCAGGATTATTCTTCCTTTAAGAATGTAGGCGCAGGAAGCGAGAGTCCTAGTCACTCTGTTGGGTCCACCTCTTGCCACTCCACGGACTGCAGCCCACCAGGCTCCTGTCCATGGAATTCTTCAGGCAAGAATACTGGAGTGGGGAGCCATTCTCTTCTGCAAGGTCTCATCCCAACATAGGGATCGAACCTGGTCCCCTGCAATTGCACGTGGGTTCTTTAATGTCTGAAGCAGGGGGAAGGCCATAGGCATAGATGCTATTACTAATTTGTGAAATGTTAAAGGTAATTTTAATCTATTTTTAAAGAAGTCAATTAAATCTGAAAACCCATAGTATTTCAATTTATTAGTATATCTTGAGTGCTTTGAAGCAGTAATTAAATAAATGTGCATAGAAACCTTTAAAGTGTCAAATTTCACAAAGCTTTCCTCTCAGCGAACAGCTAAAAAGAAGCTAGAACCTCACTTGACATTGAGGACTCCATTTTTTTTGATGTCTTTCTTGGACAGTTTTTCTTTCTGCCCTTAGATGAAGCATCTGGTATATTTCCAAAAGAAACTGAAAGAAATATTTACATCCTTTGGAGATTTTCGGAGGCTGTGGCCTGTATTATAGACTGAGTAACCTGTAGTAGAATTGTCAGAAAAAATTTTCTTGTCTGGTCACCATGGTTATTGAAACATAGCCGTATAATCTTGACATGGGAACCGTTTCTGCCCAACTGAATCTCAATGGTAATTTCCTCGGGGGCACTTTAAAGTAAGGGCTCAACAAGTGGGCGTAAAAGAGAAAGGTGACCGTGTGTAAACAGGGAGGAGCTGGGGCCTAAACGTTGGCCAAAGAGGAAGAAGATATCGCACCAGCCAAAGCGCTAAGTCGTCCTGGTCAAGGGATTCTCTGCATTCTCCAGGGAGCGTTCCCGCCTCTCCTGATGGCAAGCACAGTTCTGCTTTTGGGCCCCTGACCTGTGTGATGCTTGCCAACATCACCTACCCTTGAGACGCTGTAGTCTTGGTGGTTTCCTTAGTTTCCTCTTAGACAGACTTTGTTTTAGTGAAGTTTTGGCCTGAATCCTGTGATGATGGAAGGACGTGTGTCTGGAGGGAGAGCAGGGTGGGAAGAAGCCCCACCTGTTTCCAGGAAGAAGAGGTCAAGCCAGAGACAGGGTCTGCAGTGGACAGAGTGACGTCCGCCTCTGCATGCCTCCTCGACAGCCCACGTGTAGCTCATTATAGGGACGGCCTGACTCCAATGGCAGATACAGCCCCTGAATCCTGCAGAGAAGGATGCAGCTAGCCAACAAAGCGGAAAGTCATCATGCCTTCTGTTTGACTCTGTGGATTCAAGAGGAAAATGGAAAACATAAAGGTGAGCCTTTGGAATAAGTTTCTGGGAAAAGAGCAGGGTCTGAGGGGAGGGAGGGGATATTGCAACATGAAAGCACGGCAAGAGGCAAGACATTTACAATGGAATCACAACTTTATGGACAATGTATGAAAAAGTCTGGATTTTGATATTCAAAATTCATTTTTATACACAGTTTATACACAGTTTACAGTTCATTGAATTATTTATTTTAAAACAATAGAAGTTCTTTTTTGTGCATTTAAAATACAACATGAAATTTAATGAATTAAAATGAGTGGTGGTCATTTGACTTTTTCATTTCTTTTTTGTTATTCCAATAGGAATTATTTGGGTTAGGATTATGGGATGAAAATATAAAGAGCTAAATTTTATTTTATAAGGAAAATACTCTTAAATATGTCTCTGCCAAAATAACAAACTACCTCAAACTCCTCATTTCTGGAAATATTCCACTTTTAGATTTGGCTAAATAGATCTATGACTACAGTTTTGTGTTCCACATGTAAACAAAATAAATACATTTTTCTGGTTATTTGATTATGTTTCAACTTTAATAATTAGCTAAAGCTGTTCTCAAGGTTAAGGAAAAATTAATCAAAGAGGAAAATTAAAAGTTTATATCTTCTGATATGAAACTTAGAAAATTGATGACTTTAACATGCTGTCTAAAATGACAATGTATCATAGCTCTCCCAGCTTCTCAGGGAGCCATAGCATTTCCCTTCCAAGTCCACAGTCATTTTCTAGTAACGTATCCTCACGGGCTACATTGGAGGGAAAAAGAGAAGCAAAGAGATAACAAAACCTCACCTGGAGGAAATAAATGGGCATTTGCATCAGGAAAGAGAACAGGTGAAAGGAGAGGCGAGTGGTCCTGAGAGCTCAGCATCACAGAAGGAGCTGGGTGCGCTCAGACGACAGCCAAGCCCTGTGTGCTGACCACTGCACCAGCAGCCCCGGCTCCAGACCCGAGGGGGCTCCAAGCTCAGCGAGACCCGGCAGAGGTGGCTTTAGGAGGAACCAGATAAGAGGCTGGTGGGCAGCGTGGGGCAGAGAGATGAGCCCAGGCAGGAATGAAATGGAGCCTTCACTGAGGCCGGAAACCAGAGGACAGCTGTATAAACCCTGGGGCAGAAAACACATTTCCCTCCAGCAGAGACCATGGAGTTTGATCCAGTGAGATGAGACGCCTTAGGAGGCAATGGTTTCCACTGATGTCAAGACGGAAAACATGATTTTTTGAGAACATTTTCAATTTCAAGTTTAAAACATTAAACACAGTTGATGTGGAGGGAAATATTTAATCACATACTATTCAGTAAAATATTTAATTTAGACTTGGAAGGAAAGTTATGACCAACCTAGACAGCATACTGAAAAGCAGAGACATTACTTTGCCAACAAAGGTCCGTCTAGTCAAGGCTATGGTTTTTCCTGTGGTCATGTATGGAAGTGAGAGTTGGACTGTGAAGAAGGCTGAGCGCCGAAGAATTGATGCTTTTGAACTGTGGTGTTGGAGAAGACTCTCGAGAGTCCCTTGGATTGCAAGGATATCGAACCAGTCCATTCTGAAGGAGATCAGCCCTGGGATTTCTTTGGAAGGAATGATGCTAAAGCTGAAACTTCAGTACTTTAGCCACCTCATGCAAAGAGCTGACTCATTGGAAAAGACTCTGATGCTGAGAGGGATTGGGGTCAGGAGGAGAAGGGGACGACCGAGGATGAGATGGCTGGATGGCATCACTGACGTGATGGACGTGAGTCTGAGTGAACTCCAGGAGTTGGTGATGGACAGGGAGGCCTGGCGTGCTGCGATTCATGGGGTCACAAAGAGTTGGACATGACTGAGCGACTGAACTGAACTGAATTGATGGTGAGGTAGGCTTGCAAAGTTTCTTAAACTGAGTGACTATCTTGATAATGTATCTTCTATTTTATGCCTAAAGCCAAGCATTTTCCTACTATTTCAAGATATCAGCGTTACTTTGTTGATTCTTCCTAGCGATCTTCGGGAATAGACCAAGCTTTTTTCCAAATTTAAGATGAGAAAAATAGGGTATAAGTGATGGTGTGCAAAGTCGTTCCCCAAATTTAAATATGACAGTGATAGGGAGTTCTGGATTTTCTTCATAAGTAATTTAGTGTGATGTCCCCCAGACCCACTATCTTGGGCGCTAGGCTTGCACGACCGGAATTCCAAGCGTGCTTTTCAACTCAGCAGGCTTGTCTATCAGTTATGGCTGTGCCAGAATGTTCTTGTTGATCAAATATTCTCTTACTTGGCTGCCATCTATGTTATGAGAAGGCCAGCAATTTTTAAAGAATAACACCACATGTAAATATATCTAGTTTAAAAAAGCATATCTGCATTACATTCAGTGTCTAATTTATTAGTGAATTTATCTCTGCACCTTGATGAAATGGCTTTGGAAATCCAACTTATAATCATATTAGTGAAATGTCACTGTGCTAATATATATAAAGAGGGAAAAGATTGTGTGTGTGTGTGTGTCTGTATAGAGTGTCAAAAAAAGAGAAATCGATCTTAATTTCAGAAGCCATTTGTTCCCCCACACTCTCTTTGGTGTGTCTGCATCATAATTAAAGACATCACCTTTACTCTAGCTGTGGATACAATACCTGCATCAGTATCCTGAGGAAAACCTCCATAAATCTTGTCGCAAACACTCTTCACAGATTTCTTAGTTGGGTGAGCAGCGGATTTAAGAAAACGGTACTCCTTTGCTGGCCTTGCTTGAGTTTAACAAGAATATCAAGCCAGCCTTTCTGCAGGTGTGTGTGTGGATGCTTGCCGTGGTTTTGTATCTTTTCCCACCGACAGGTGATTATTTTTTATTAACCTACTTTATAATCTCTCTATTTAAAGAAATAAGATATCAACTTGACTTTTGCAGCTGACAGAGTGGGACAGCTCCTTATCTCCAGCTCTAGTTCTGCCGTCTGTGGGTTTCGGTGCACTGCAAGTGAAACGTGGAATATGATGCATAACAAGACTGTGGCAGCATGGGGACGGAATTCATTCACAATGACTCTGCGCAGACCTCTCAGACCTAGTGTTCCAGCTACACGGAAGGAAAATTCTATTGCTTTTAACAGAAAATTGGAGGACTTTGTTTAAAAACAAGTCAAAGCTAAGCCAACATGGATGGACCTAGAGATGAGCAGAGTATGAGACGCAAACCAGACGGAGGAAAATGCCACGTTGCCATTTATGTGGGGAATCAAAAAAAAAAAAAAAGAGAGAGAGAAACAAATGAACTTATATACAAAAGAGAAACAGACCCAAAGACATAGAAAACTGGCTTATGGTTACCGAAGGGGAAAGAGATGGGGGGGATCAGTTAGGAGGTTGAGACTGACATATATAAACTCCTGTATATAAAACAGGCTTCCCAGAAGGCACTCGTGGTACAGAACTCACTGGCAAGTGCAGGAGACGTAAGAGACATGGGTTTGATCTCTGGGTCGGGAAGATTTTCCTGGAGTAGGGCATGCAACTCACTCCAGTATTCTATGAGAACTTTAAACAAATAAAGACGCTTGTATTCCCTTTCCACTCTTGATCACAATTAATAATAAAGGCAAGCGCAAAAATGAAGGTGTGAGTGTAGAAGACGTGGAGCCTGTTTGCTGGAAGTGGGGAGAGGACAGGATGGGCAGGGTTAGGACCCTATTCATGGGCCTTCTGTCCTCATCGACCCATAGGTATCTCGTGGCCGTGGGACCAGACAGCCTTGCTGGTCCACTTCTGTCAGTTCAGGAGAGGAAGGTGTCATCTGTAAAGGAGTGGGGGATGAGAGGATTATGAATGTTTTATTCTCTGTGCCCTTTGCCTCCCAGGGTTGTTTTGAGGATAAGATGAGATGGTGCATATAAAGGTTTTGGGAAGTGCCTGCCTTTCATGGGCACTGAAATGACTATCATAAATCCAATTTGTCTGGAGCACAGAGGACATGCTAAGTAAAATGGGAGAACACCCAGAAAGGCCAGATTTTAAGAAGCTTTCATTTGAGACTAAAATAGAAGCCAAGAGGGGTTTGGGAGCAAGGCTACACGCTCTGTGGGGTGCCATGAATAAAATTCTTCTGGAAGGGGGCAGGTGGGGCTGAATAGGGAGGGCGGGGTGCAGGGAGGCAGGGTGCTGGCAGGGATGCTGCAGAGGGGAGGCTGGAAGGGAGAACCGGGAGGAAGTCTCTGCTAGCAGCAGGCCTGGGTGGGGAGCGGAGGGAGCTTGGAGGCAGAGACAGGACTCTCATCTGGACAGACTGTTGACTGACATGCTTCTGTCCAACACGGACGTCAGAGAGACCTTTGGCCAAGACGGTAGCGACTTTGGTTCTGGGCTTTATCAAGCTCTGTCCTCACTGGACAGGATTTATTATGTGCATTCTCTCAACTGCAGACCAAATTCACACTCTTTCAGGACGGTTCTTACAGGATGACCCACATCCTGGAGACGTAACTTAACTGCCAAAGCAAAGCTCCACCGCAGATGAAGAGCCCGAGGAGGTCAAGAGCAGTGCTGTGGGCTGTGCGTTGCCCAGCGCTGTGGGGGAAACCCCAAACCATTTCCTTGTTTCTCCATGTCCTTTTCCCAAGCAGGATTCAGAGGTAAGAAAGTTGAGGATTACGTATTCATATAAGGCTTGCTATATTCAAGCGAAAAGACCACATATATCTCTGTAATGACACTGGAGCAAATGCTTTGAAGTCAGCATTAGATTAACTGTATTATTATAAAAAGAGAGCAGGTTCCCTCAGCAAGTTTATTATACGCACACCTGGGGCTTTTTAAATAATAGCCACATGGACTGCTGAGGTCACTAATACTACTTTTTCCTGTGGACTCATTAGTAATATGGAGCCCTAGAAAAATGAGTTACTGACAGTTTGAAATAAAGGATTTACTTCTCCAGTGTGTCACATGGATTCAGATTACTATTCTGTGCTCATCTTGGGTGTGGAGAGGCATGGAGTCTTTCATGTCTGAAACCTCATGATTTGCTGGCCCTGGAGTCAGGATGGGAAAGCGGCTTCCCATCTGGATTCATCACTGAATTTTACTGTAAGACCATGGGGAAAAGATCTACACTGACTTTTATTTCATTGAAGCATACTGGCTGTTTTTTTTCTTGACACTTTCAAATATTAGAATGGAAATATTTTAAGATTCAAGCCATCTATTTTATTTTTCCAGTGGAACAAAACTTTTTTTAGAATCTTCACCCCAACCCAAGATCTGATAGAATGAAATGACTCTGGAAGAAAAGTCATCTTGGAATCATTCACTTCATTCAAAGAAAGCTTCACACATATTTCGCTGACTGGAAATTTAGACTATGACCGCCATCCTAACAAAGTTAAAGAACGCTTTTGATCCTTTCAACATGGCTTTGCTCAAGGAAACACCACCCTGTGATCCCTGGACTCTCCCCAGAGTCCAGACGGCTTGAAAGAGCCGAAGTCTAAAGTGGGTTGAATTCCATCCCCATGGTTCAAGTCCCTTTCTTCAAAGCTTTGACATCATGAGAACAGACCCCCTGAAGTCTTTCTGGACACTCTTCTGGGTGGGCTTCAGTGGACTGTGAATTTGGAGTCTCAGGATCATGACCGGATCTTTATAAAGCGCCCCTCTCTGCAAAAGCAAGTAGCACTGAGCTGTGCACATCTAGAGGGACCTCACGCTGAGCTGGATCTTCCAAGTCTGAGTGAAATGGGGCAAATAGTGTATGATATTTGCTCACCCCACAGCGTGAGTATTATAGCATGTAAGAGCCACTAATCCGTCTATTTCTGAGCACTGGTAAGCAGCTTGCTTCTTGGAAAGACTTAAAAAATGACATGTGAGGAATTACTAAGACATTTAGGATTAAAACATGTAACAAAATACTTAATTTCATTGATTTTTCCTCCTTACTTTTGAACATAAGCACATGGTCAACATGAACAAATATTCATTAAGGTTCAAAAATTTTCTGTTTTTACTTTGACAATGGTGTAAAACATACATTGCCTAGAGACTGCATTCCATTACCCAAGAAGCTTTTATTCTAGTTAGAGGAAAAAAAACATAAGCATGCAAAGAACATGTAACAACTGACTGGTTCAATATTGGGAAAGGTATACATCAAGGCTGTATATTGTCACCCTGCTTATTCAACTTATATGCAGAGTACATCATGCTGGGCTAGATGAATCACAAGCTGGAATCAAGATGCTGGGAGAAATAACAACAACCTTAGATATGCAGATGATACCACTCTAATGGTAGAAAGTGAAGAGGAACTAAAGAGCCTCTTGATGAGGGTGAAAGAGGAGAGTGAAAAAGTTGGCTTGAAATTCAACATTCAAAAAATTAAGATCGTTGCATTTGATACCATCACTTCATGGCAAATAGAAGAGGAAAAAGTGGAAGCAGTGACAGGGTTTATTTTCTTGAGCTCCAGAATCACTGAGGTTGGTGACTACAGCCATGAAATTAAATGACGTCTGTTCCTTGGAAGGAAAATTATGACAAACCTATATAGTATGTTAAAAAGCAGAGACATCACTTTGCTGACAAAGTTTCATCTAGTCAAAGCTATGGTTTTTCCCGTAGTCATGTATAGATGTGAGAGACAACAAAAAAGGCTGAGCACTGAAGATCTGATGCTTTTGAACTGTGGTGTTGGAGAAGACTCTTAAGAGCCCCTTAGACTGCAAGGAGATCAAACCAGTCAATCCTAAAGGAAGTCAATCCTGAATACTCAGCTGGAGGTGAAGCTCCAATACATTGGCCACCTGATGCAAAGAGCCAACTCATTGGAAAAGACCCTGATGCTGTGAAAGACTGAGGGCAGGAAGAGAAGGGGATGACAGAGGATGAGATGGTTGGATGGCATCGCTGACTCAATGGACATGAATTTAAGCAAACTCCAGGAGATGGTGAAGGACAGGGAAGCCTGGTGTGCTGCAGTCCATGGGATAGCAAAGAGCTGGACAGAACTTAGCAACTCAACACCAACAGCATGCAAAAGGAACAAGGACAAAAGCAGCAAAGTTAAATGTCCGTAACTTGGGACTGAAGTGAACATCGTTTATCTTTAACCTCCGTCACCAGTACTGAGGAGGAAGGAGCATCTGCCTTTTAGAGGTGAACGGCCTATCAATGTGTTTTTCTAGATTAAACACTTGAAAATAACTAAGAGTTTAAATAAGATTATTTGATAATTATTAATATCATGAATCTAAATTAATCAAATGTATAAATTGAATGTGATACTTTGACACAGTAGTGATAGCTTCAGCTAATAACAGCGGCGACTATGATAACAGTGAGGTTATTAGTGTTAAACACTAGCAGACAAAGCGGTGTCTCCTTTGCCCTTTGCTCCCAGCCGCCTTGTTTTCCTCCTTGTGATTGAGCCAATCCTGTTTGTGCCTGGGACGCAGGACCCTCCCTTGGCCAAGAGCATTTCTTCAGCAGGTCTCCCTACACCGCTCCTCTCGTTTCTCTTCTGGATTGTTCTATCGGCAAGCAAATACACTGTTCCCAAGCCGCATGGGGACCACATCTGTTGACTTTTGGAAAGAATTGCTGGGGCACGTTCTTCTCACGTTACTTCACGGCCTGCGTTGTGGGCGAAGTGTTTGGGGGTGCTGGATGCCAGCGATTAAAGTTCAGCCATCACTATCCGTCTGCTGTCTCTCCACCCACCTCTGTGCTCATGTGTCCGTCTCTCCATCGTCCATGTATCCATTCATCTGTCTATCCACCATCTGTCTCTCCGTCCACCCATCTACCATCTAAATTTCTACTTTAGAAAATTAAACAGTGATAGCATTTGGGCCTAAGTAGGTCCAGTCGTCTCCACATATATACGGGGCTTCCTTGATGGCTCAGAGGTTAAAGCGTCTGCCTGCAATATATACAGTATGTATTATTACATAAGCGGTTTGTGAACTTTGTTATTTTTCAAGAAACTGGAATATGACAGATACTTTTATTCTCTGTGATTTCTCCCCCACATGCGGCTCCTTCTACCTCTCCTCACATATACTTGCTGCTGTGGATATGTGCGTATCCTTCCACATCATTTTAACGCTTTTATGCACATTCATGAAAAATTTAGAGTACTGATTTGTGTTTTTTAAACATAAAGAGTGTCACACTATATTTATGGCTTGGCAGCTTGCTTTTTGCATACAATAATATGCTTTCAAAGGTCTCCCAACGTCCGTAAATTATGCTGCTCATGTATTCCTTTATTTAACGCTGTGTTACCTCTATTTACGCTTCTTCTGTAGCTGCCTGTTATTCATGTTACATTTTCTGCTTTTTTTCCAGATAGTAAAGATTCTAATATTCCCATAATACAGCTAACGTGGGATTTCTGGGTTGTAGGGAATGCGATTTTAATTTTAATAGGAGCTGCCAGAGTGTTCGCAGCAGGGCTGGGTCAGTCACTCATGTTGCAGTATTTTCAGGCAGTGGCCACGTGTCACACATGTGGGCACACAGCACACGCGTCTGGGCACACGGATGTGCAAGTTTGCCATTAATCTTGCAAGCTGAGCCCATGCTTGCTTCACCTCTGGGTCGAGGACAAGGGGGTCATGGCTGCCCCGGCCTGCTCTTCTCCTAGACCTTTGAAGAAGACCTTTGGATCAAGCTGGAGGTCCAGCCGTTTGCCACTCCAGCCTGTGTTCTATCCAGACAAGACACAAGGTCCATCCAACATTACCGGGCGGAGCCCAGCGCCGTCTCCTGGCAACAGCCCAGAGGAGGGCTTCTACCCAGGGGTGGGCGAAGACCCCCCGTGCCTCCAGGGTCCCGCAGGCTCTGCCAGCTGCGGCCAGGGGCTGCTTCTTCCTGCGCGGTTCCCTCTTGGGGCCCACACTCCTTTTCCCAAAAGGTGGAGGGAAAATAAACTCGTTGTCACTTCAGTGCAGGTCCCTCGGCTGACTGGTGAGGTTTCTTTTCATGTGTATATTGGTAATCTGATCTTATTTTTCCTCAGGTTCCTTGTAAAGTATACTTTGTCCATTTCCCTGTGGTGTGTGATCCCTTCCAGCTTGTGGGAGGCATTTTTTAAATTGCTGTATATGGTAGCTACTCTTCTTCTAGTAGCTAAAAGAAAGAACCCACTTGCCAATGCAGGAGACATAAAAGATGCTGGTTCAATCCCTGGTCAGGAAGATCCCCTAGAGGAGGGCATAACAACCCACTCCGGTATTCTTGCCTGGAGAAACCCATGGACAGAGAAGCTTGGCAGGCTACAGTTTACGGGGTCGCCAAGAGTCAGACAAAACTGAAGGGACTTTGCATGCATGCACATTCTTCTGTTAAAATAACAGAAGCATCTCTAATCCAACCTTTTACTCCCCCCATACATTCTTTTACGTGACTTTAAGGCATTCTTGTCACAGAGAAATTTTGAATCTTAAAGTGATTATACTTTGTAATCTAATTTTTTTTTCTTTTGTGACTTTAAGACTGTGTATTTATGAAGATGCTTTTATGTGTTTACACTTATTTCAGATTTGTTTTCCTGATGGTGGAATCCGTCACATACTGAGCCTCGTGATGTAAGACAGTCATGTAGCTTTTAAGGTGACAGGTGGCAAGCTGACCTTCCATCCGTCACTTGCATTTAGTATCCGGTCCTGCCTTCCCTTCACTGCTTTGGAATGGTGATTCCCCCAGACCCCAGCTTGGGATGCGCCTGGGTTCTCTCTGCTCCCTCCTCTTTCCCTTTCAAGCGTCTGTTCTCCCGTGAAGTGTCACTATTGCTATCCGTGCAGCTTGTTGATGTGTCTTGATAGAGCAAGTCCCCGCCTCCCCTTCATTTTAACATTTCAAATTGCATCGATGACTTCTGGCTTCTGCTTAGGAGACAGAAAACTAGGAAGACATTGCTCTTGTGTACAAGCAAGCGCAAGCTAGAGAATCTGCCGGAACGTAATTTTCAGGTTCCTGTCATAGAACTGAGGTCTGGTAGCAGTCAACTCACCCAAAATCTAAGGAAAGATTGGTGATTCTGCAAAACATTTTATCTGAATGAAAGAGAAAGAAAAAAAAAAAAAGTCAGATTCCTACTTTAGAAAGAGCCGTGGCATGTCCCGGGTCTGGAGTGGGGTCAGGGCTGGGGGTGGAGCCATGGAAATGAACCAAGTGGCCCCAGCCAGGAGTCAGGGGTGCGGAAGGCAGTCAGGGCGTCCGTGGGGTCCTGTCCGTGGAGGGCAGGGAAGGGAGTGGACTCGGAGGGAAAGAAGCCAAGCTGCTGGGCTGCCCAGGGAAGGTCTGGGAGGACACTGCGAGGACCCTGGAGCCCGGACACACGTTCAGAATTGTCCCTGTGAGGGGCTGGGGGCCGCATCTTTATAACCAAGTGCATCCTGGAGGAAAATCCCCTTCTGACTGGTGGGACATTTCTCCCCTTAAACTCCTTCAAGACATGCTCCCTAAAGTTGCTGCTATGAAAACTGGACGTTTGTGTCCCCCCAGATTCACACGTTGGAGTCTTAGCTCCCAGTGTGACGGTGTCTGGAGATCTTGGGTGGGGATAAGGCCAAGAGGGGAGCCCCACGCAGGGAGCTTGTGCCCTTGGGGCGGGGCCCCCGAGGCCTCCCCCTGCACCAAGAGCGAGGTAGGGGACAGTGGACTCTGGGCCGGACATTTGGTGGTTGCCAAGAGGAGGAAAGTCCAAGCTTTGTTCCCACCCAGGCACTCCAAGGACAGAGCTAGTGATAGAAGCTGAGGTCTGCTAAGGCAAAGAGAGCAGGTGCCCACTCCTGAGCCAAGGAAGGCCTCGACTGCATCTAGCTGCCCTCTTGCACGCCCCTGTCCACCACTTCTCAGCAACGCTGCCCTCCCTGGGTGACCTGCACAGCCCAGATGTTTGTCGTATCTCAGGTGACACCTCCGACGCTACCTGGCAAAAAACCCACAGGGACTGCTGAGCCTGCGCCGTCGGAGTCAGGGAGTGGGGGTGAAGAGTGAGCAGGAAGGACAAAATGTGGATCTTTTAAAACTGTTTCCGAGACATGAGTGATTGCTCGCCAGGAACCATCCCACTCAAATAGCTGAAGGGACTGGTTTCAGGTCTACAGCGAAACATCCATTTTTCTTCCTGGTTCTTCCTTTTCTGAATGGTTTCTTATTTGTATATTAAAAATGAGTTAAAATCCTAAGGGGAGAAAGAACCAAGTTCACAATAATTCTGGAATCCATGCAAGTGTCTGTCTGTAGATTTCACATCTCCTACCCCTGTAGCCTGGGTGAACCATCTCATCTTTCACCAATTGCTGGTCACCAGCTGGTATCTGGACCTGCTCAAATGAACCCCAGGGCTGAACCTGCATCAAGCCTTCCCAGTGGGCTGAAGACCAATGCCAGGTCTGGGGGGAAAAAGGGCGGGGGGAAGTAAACTTAAAAAGCTCACTTGTTATCTTTTTGTGTGTTCTTAGAATGGAATAATCCATAAGAGAATTTTTTTTGTTTGGTTGATGAGGGTACTAGCAAGCCTATGATTAATTGAGCACCTACTATGTGTCAGATGCTGTTTTAACCCTGGAGGCCCTGACAGGTCACCGGGATGATACAAAAGGTAAGAAGAAGAGAACAGCGCAGAGAGGAGGCGACACAAAGGCAGGCAGCGGGGAAACTGCGATTTACTGCTTACTGCTGGCTGCAACCGTGCACCGCGAGTCACTGAATTAGTCTGTGCTGAGCCCCTGTTCCTGGGGAGACCTGGGGGGCGTGGGGAGGGGCCGACCGAGAGCCTCTGGTCACAACATTTGCATCACTCCTAATACTGACCTTGTTGTATGTGTGTTTCTAATTGGATGAGCGTATTTAATATGGATTGTTGGCTCATTCACACAAAACCCTTAAAACCTGTCACTGAATAGACAGCAGAGAATGGGCGTCCGTGGGGTCCTGTCCGTGGAGGGCAGGGAAGGGAGTGGACTCGGAGGGAAAGAAGCCAAGCTGCTGGGCTGCCCAGGGAAGGTCTGGGAGGACACTGCGAGGACCCTGGAGCCCGGACACACGTTCAGAATTGTCCCTGTGAGGGGCTGGGGGCCGCATCTTTATAACCAAGTGCATCCTGGAGGAAAATCCCCTTCTGACTGGTGGGACATTTCTCCCCTTAAACTCCTTCAAGACATGCTCCCTAAAGTTGCTGCTATGAAAACTGGACGTTTGTGTCCCCCCAGATTCACACGTTGGAGTCTTAGCTCCCAGTGTGACGGTGTCTGGAGATCTTGGGTGGGGATAAGGCCAAGAGGGGAGCCCCACGCAGGGAGCTTGTGCCCTTGGGGCGGGGCCCCCGAGGCCTCCCCCTGCACCAAGAGCGAGGTAGGGGACAGTGGACTCTGGGCCGGACATTTGGTGGTTGCCAAGAGGAGGAAAGTCCAAGCTTTGTTCCCACCCAGGCACTCCAAGGACAGAGCTAGTGATAGAAGCTGAGGTCTGCTAAGGCAAAGAGAGCAGGTGCCCACTCCTGAGCCAAGGAAGGCCTCGACTGCATCTAGCTGCCCTCTTGCACGCCCCTGTCCACCACTTCTCAGCAACGCTGCCCTCCCTGGGTGACCTGCACAGCCCAGATGTTTGTCGTATCTCAGGTGACACCTCTGACGCTACCTGGCAAAAAACCCACAGGGACTGCTGAGCCTGCGCCGTCGGAGTCAGGGAGTGGGGGTGAAGAGTGAGCAGGAAGGACAAAATGTGGATCTTTTACAACTGTTTCCGAGACATGAGTGATTGCTCGCCAGGAACCATCCCACTCAAATAGCTGAAGGGACTGGTTTCAGGTCTACAGCGAAACATCCATTTTTCTTCCTGGTTCTTCCTTTTCTGAATGGTTTCTTATTTGTATATTAAAAATGAGTTAAAATCCTAAGGGGAGAAAGAACCAAGTTCACAATAATTCTGGAATCCATGCAAGTGTCTGTCTGTAGATTTCACATCTCCTACCCCTGTAGCCTGGGTGAACCATCTCATCTTTCACCAATTGCTGGTCACCAGCTGGTATCTGGACCTGCTCAAATGAACCCCAGGGCTGAACCAGCATCAAGCCTTCCCAGTGGGCTGAAGACCAATGCCAGGTCTGGGGGGAAAAAGGGCGGGGGGAAGTAAACTTAAAAAGCTCACTTGTTATCTTTTTGTGTGTTCTTAGAATGGAATAATCCATAAGAGAATTTTTTTTGTTTGGTTGATGAGGGTACTAGCAAGCCTATGATTAATTGAGCACCTACTATGTGTCAGATGCTGTTTTAACCCTGGAGGCCCTGACAGGTCACCGGGATGATACAAAAGGTAAGAAGAAGAGAACAGCGCAGAGAGGAGGCGACACAAAGGCAGGCAGCGGGGAAACTGCGATTTACTGCTTACTGCTGGCTGCAACCGTGCACCGCGAGTCACTGAATTAGTCTGTGCTGAGCCCCTGTTCCTGGGGAGACCTGGGGGGCGTGGGGAGGGGCCGACCGAGAGCCTCTGGTCACAACATTTGCATCACTCCTAATACTGACCTTGTTGTATGTGTGTTTCTAATTGGATGAGCGTATTTAATATGGATTGTTGGCTCATTCACACAAAACCCTTAAAACCTGTCACTGAATAGACAGCAGAGAAGACCCTAGATTAGAGTTCAGTTAGGGTTCTCAAACAAGTCAGAGCATCCCATTGCCTCATCCAACCTGGGAAGTGGCCTGGGGCAGCTCAAAGGTGTCCTGCGCTGCGCAAGATCAGGTCCGTGAATGAACAAAGGCTCCGCACGATCGTGTGCTGTGCTGTGGCCAGCTGCTGCCGTCCTGGCTGACCCCATGGACTGTAGCCCACCAGGCTCCTCTGTCCATGGGGTTCTCCAGCAAGAATCCTGGAGTGGGCTGCCGTGCCCTCCTCCCGGGGATCTTCCCCGCCCAGGGATTGAACCTGGGTCTCCTGCCGCTCCGGCACTGCGGGTGGATTCTTTACCACTGAGCCGCCAGAGAGGCCCAATGATTGGGGTTAAAGATCCCTTTCCAAGTAGAGTCGCCCAGTCGTGTCCGATGCTTTGTGACCCCATGTACTCTACAGTCCATGGAATTCTCCAGGCCAGAATACTGGAGTGGGTAGCCTTTCCCTTCTCCAGGGGATCTTCCCAACCCAGGGATCTGCCGCATTGCGGGCCGATTATTTACCAGCTGAGCCACAAGGGAAGCCCAAGAATACTGAAATGGGTTGCCTACCCCTTCTCCAGCTGATCTTCCTAACCCAGGATATGAACAGGGATCTCCTGCATTGAAGGCAGATTCTTTACCAACTGAGCTATCAGGGAAGCTCTCAATGCAAAGTGTCTTCAGTTCAGTTCAGTTCAGTTGCTCAGTCCTGTCCGGCTCTTTGTGACCCCGTGGACTGCAGCACGCCAGGCCTCCCTGTCCATCACCAACTCCCGGAGTTCACCCAAACTCATGTCCATGAAGTCAGTGATGCCATCCAACCATCCCATCCTCTGTCAATGTAAGCTATAATTCCCCAAATATAGAATCTGTGAATAATGAGCATGGACTGTAGAGCAGTCCCATGACAACCAAGCTCAGGTCTTTCACATGTGCCTGGACTCAATAGCAGCCCTAATATCTGCTTTTTCTGCTTTTCACATTGGGTTGAAGTTCAGTGTTTTGTGTGGCTTTACCTAAAATGTGGTGCCCCAAGTTTGGGCATATGGGGCTCCGTGAATATTCAGAATGTGGGTCAGAAGGGAGGGGAGGTGGCCAGCTGGGCAGGACCCCTCCTGTCCAGACCCTGCACAGATGCGCTCAGGAGACTCTGTGGTTCCCAAACATGGAGCATCTCAACAGCGGGAAGCTTCAAGCATTCTCACCCACTCCAAATGGACACAATGGGGATAAGAGAGCCATACGGAGCCCCTGTTTCCAGGCCCATGCTTCTATCTCATCATCTTTCTTTACCTTGGACAATTCCCCAACTCATGTTCATTATTTTAAATAATGTTTAAAATCTCAAAAGTCCGTGGAGCAGTGCATTCTTTCCTGAATTCACTCTACACAGGATTTATTAGACACACATTTTGACATTTTATGTTCTACCAGCAGAAAAGTAATGACATTTCTTTCCTACATTTGAGCTCATCATTTTTTTTTAGTCTCCATTGGATTCTCTTTCTTATCTTTTCAAACCAAAGTAATTGTAAAATTGCCACCTTTTAAATTGATTAATAGGAACAATTACATTGTGTAACATCATGAAACATTAAAAGTAATTACTTTGACAATATCAAATATGAATTCAGCTTTAAAGATGATTCTACAGTTTTTTTTCCATGTTACAATAAAATTTAAATCCTGGAACATCGGTGCCAAAAGAAATATTGTAGGAAACTCAGAATTTATTTTCTTTCCTTTTTTTCCTTTTTTTCAATTTTCACCCAGGCCGAAATATGCAACAATAATGGAAACAGGAAAAAAGGGAGAGAGTCTGCGTTTTAAAAATGTATGAATATATTTGACAAATACTTAAGCTCTTAATACCTCTGATGATACAGACAGAAATAATGCATGAGCCCTCTCTTCTGAACAGACACATTTTCCAGAAATAGAGACCTGGAAACATTAAAAACCATATGTCTATTGGATAGCATGTTTTAAAGGAGAAAAAAAAATGTTATGGCAGCACCGGAAAGAAAGATCAGCTGTACGTAGCGATGTGAGTGGAAAGTTTACTAGTTTAATTTTGGCTCAGAGCCCAGACTCTTCCATGAATTTGGGGCTGCTAAAATCTTCCATTACCCATAACTGCACATGAGAAACGAATATTAATTGTGCTAATCGATAAAAATCAGCGTAACTGAATTTGGTTTCTTGAGACCTGTCCTTGCTTCTGTTTCTCTTCAGTAACAGACATCTGCTGGCCTTGCATATTTCACAGGATCCCTTGCACATGGGTCCCACGCTTGCACGTATGTCCACCATCCAGATGGATTCGCAGGTCTGAATCCTCGCTTCTTAAATGGTCTGCTTCATCCTTATACAAAATTGCTTACACATCAGTTCTTTGGACCTTGTCCTGTGTGTGGAAACAATTTCAGTAGACTGGGAGCTTGGGTTACAGGCAGACACAGAGAATTACACATATTGGAACAAGCCACCTTGGTTCCTTTTGAAATCCCCCTAAATGAATCTCCCTGGGAATCCGTTTCCTGGGCTACTCAGTCATCGGGCCTGTAAGAGCCTGAGCTCTTTAGGAACCTGGGCAGATATTGTGGCTGGGAGGACGGCTCACTGTTCTCACATTGTTCCCTGCGCTGGGGCGGGGAGCACTTTCCCAAGCAAAGCGAGAGGCAACGCCAAGTATTTTCACCCCCTGTCGCTGCCGACAATGGGAACCGTCCTGGCCGCTCACAGAAGCTGAGGGCGCTTCCTCGCTAGCTCGCAGCATAATGCCTCCGAAAGACGGCTTCAGGGTAATAAATGGGCAGTGGCTGGAGCTCCTGGTGCAGCCCAGGGAAGCCCTGATTGTGCACAAATCACCCCGCGGGACCCCGACTGGGTGAGACTGGATGAGTGCTCGTCACAGCCTGGCTAAACCAGAGCGTCTGTCCGGGGGATTCCAAGCAGAAGAGGACGGTCCAGCCAGTGTGTTCCTTCTGCTGCGCGGCTCTCATCTTGGTGTGCAGAACAGAAGAAAGCCGCAAACAGGGCCCCCGCTCAGAGGGGTGTTTTCTTTGTCTCCCTGGAGCCCTTGGAACAGAACCATGACCTTGTCATTGCAAATGTGAAATGAACATTGTGGCTTTTGAAGTCCGAGTTGAGGAAAATCATGTAAGTCAAGTCATGTAAGTAAAAACTCCGAGACCAACTCTAAGCCTAAGAAGCACCCCTTGCAGAACTGGTAAAGGGGATTAGCTGTGTAACATCTTTTCTGAAGTTCGCATCCTGGGCTTCAGCGAGGTGAAGGTTGGGTGGTTTCCATTCAATTTCAGTGAAAGCTGCTTCTCGTTTTCCGTCTCTCCCAGCCTGGGTCTCAGGACCAAACGCCTCCTGAGCCAGAGTAGAAGCGAGACGGCCAGGGGAGCTGGCGTTTCCAGTTAGGAGACGGTGTCCCAAGTGAATGGGGATGCACAGAGTCCCATGGAAACTGAACAACCGGTGAATGACGCGGGGGTGCTGTGCAGGGCCGCTCACAGCAAGGGGGCGAGTCTGCGGTTAATTCCCAGCACACTGGGTGGACGGGGTGTGACTTGGCCAGAATCCTTTGGCTGAGAAACGTCTTGCAAAGATGGAACTCCTGACTGCTTGGTTGTGATGTCCCATTTTGGCTAATTTTGTTCACTTGGAAAGATCTCCCTTTAATCCCATCAGGGATTCTCTTTTCTTTGTAAAACACTCAGTTCTGGCAGGATTTTTCTGCTCTTAAAGGTCTTCACAGCTACTTTTCTTTGTCCAGTGCAGTATTCAGGGACAGCCTGAAAGTGGCCACAAAATGACCATGGGTTTGCCTTAGTATTTGCTCAGTAAGGCCCCTCCCAGCTTGTGTGACCTTTTAAAACTTCAACAGTGCTGATTTTTAAAAAATTTAGTTATTTTAAATTGGAGGCTAATTGCTTATGCTGGTTTCCATCATCAGCTCAGCTCAGTCGCTCAGTCGTGTCTGACTCTTTGCGACCCCATGGACAGCGGCACGCCAGGTTCCCTGTCCATCACCAACTCCTGGACTTTGCTCAAATGTATCCATTGAGTTGGGGATGCAATCCACCTGCCTTTTCTAAGGAGTCAGACCTTTGCTTCAAAAGATTGGAGCTTCAGTTTCAGCATCAGTCCTTCCAATGAACATTCAGGACTGATTTCCTTTGGGATTGACTGACTGGATCTCCTTGCAGTGCAAGGGGCTCTCAAGAGTCTTCTCCAACACCATCGTTCAAAAGCATCGATTCTTCGGTGCTCAGCTTTCTTTACAGTCCAACTCTCACATCCATACATGACCACTGGAAAAACCATAGCCTTGACTAGACGGACCTTTGTCAGCAAAGTAAAGTCTGGTTTTCAATATGCTCTCTAGGTTGGTCATAGCTTTTCTTCCAAGGAACACTGGTCTTGTAATTTCATGGCTGCAGTCATTACCTGCAGTGACTTTGGAGCCCAAGAAAATAAACTCTGTCCCTGGTTCCATTGTTTCCCCATCTATTTCCCATGAAGTGATGGGACCGGATGCCATGATCTTAGTTTTCTGCATGTTGAGTTTTGAGCCAACTTTTTCACTCTCCTCTTTCACTTTCATCAAGAGGCTCTTTAGTTTCTTTTTACTTTCTGCCATAAGGGTGGTGTTATCTGCATATCTGAAGTTATTGATATTTCTCTCTGCAGTCTTGATTACAGCTTGTGCTTCATCCAGCCTGGCATTTCACATGATATACTCTGCATATAAATTAAATAAACAGGGTGACAATATACAGTCTTGATGTACTCCTTTCCCAATTTGGAACCAGTCTACTGTTCCATGTCCAGTTCTAACTCTTGCTTCTTGATCTGCATACAGATTTTTCAAGAGGCAGGCCAGGTGGTCTGATATTCCCACTGCTTTAAGAATTTTCCACAGTTTATTGTGATCCACACAGTCAAAGGCTTTAGCATAGTCAATAAAACAGAAGTAGATGTATTTTTGGAACTCTCTTGCTTTTTTGATGGTCCAATGGATGTTGGCAATTTGATCTCTGGTTCTTCCGCCTTTTCTAAATCCAGCTTCAACATCTGGAAGTTCTGGGTTCACATACTGTTGAAACCTAGCTTGGAGAATTTTGAGCATTACTTTGCTAGTGTGTGAGACGAATGCAATTATGCGGTAGTTTGAACATTCTTTGGCATTGCCTTTCTTTGTGATTGGAATGAAAAAGGACCTTTTCCAATCCTGTGGCCACTGCTGAGTTTTCCAAATTTGCTGGCATATTGAGTGCAACACTTTCACAGCATCATCGTTTAGGATTTGAAATAGCTCAACTGGAATCCCATCACCTCCACTAGCTTTGTTCATAGTGATGTTTCCTAAGGCCCATTTGACTTCTTACTCCAGGATATCAGGCTGTAGGTGAGTGATCACACATTATGGTTATCTAGGTCATTAAGATCTTTTCTGTATAGTTCTTCTGTGTATTCTTGATGCTTCTTAGGGACCTGCTGCTACTTTCTCAAGCAATATTCCTGTAGCTTGAACTGAGTTGCAAGAAGTGCGGTGATTTTCCCACCAAGTGAATGTGAGAAAAGCTTGAATATTTTTAGCTGAAATATTCCTAGCCCAGAGCTTCCCCAAAAGTTTGGATCCATAAACTCTTTTGGCAATAATATCTAATGACTCCCCTTTGTGTTTCTCTTTTATAGACACATTTCATCTATTGCATAATAAAGCAGCAATTTAAAAATTTTTCTTAGTTAAGAATGTCATTAAATTTTATTCTAATTTTATTCACAAATATTCTGTAATAATGGTTAAGAATTAAAGATACATTTTCATGTTTCCCATTTAACAAGCACACATTCATTAATTTATTTTTAAATTAACATTTATGCATAATTATCAATAATTTGGCCCAAAGTAACATTTTAAAATGTATGTATTTTTAATTGAAGAATAATTGCTGTGCAATATTGTTTTGGTTAAAAGTGACATCTTTTTAAACTTGATATCAAATGATATTAAAAAATAGATGAAAATTCTAAAATCCTTAATTCTATTTTATTAAGCTTTTCCATTAGAGCATATGAAATCCACTGAATCATAGAGGATTTTACAATTTTTCCAAGATGAAAAAAAGATGTATTAGAAAGGAAATGGCAACCCACCCAAGTATTCTTGCCTGAGAAATCCTGTGAACAGAGGAGCCTGGTGGGCTACTGTCCATGGGATTGCAAAGAGTCAGACAACCTGGCAATTAAACAAATAGGAAAAATGCAAATGAAAAAATTCAACTGAAAGCTCTTTATATATGGGTATTAGATACTGTGTTTACAAATCAAAATATATCTAATTTCTTTGTTTTAAGATTTTATTAAAATTATCCTAGACCATGAAGCTAAAGAATTCTCCTGCAATGCAGGAGACTCAGGTTCAATCCCTGGGAGGGGAAGATGCCACAGAGAAGGAAATGGCAGCCCACTCCAGTACTTTTGATTACAGCTTGTGCTTCATCCAGCCCATCATTTCACATGATGTACTCTGCATATAAGTTAAATAAACAGGGTGAAACTGATCTTTTCCAGTCCTGTGGCCACTGTTGAGTTTTCCAAATTTGCTGACATATTGAGTGCAGCACTCTCACAGCATCATCTTTTAAGATTTGAAATAGCTCAACTGGAATTCCATCACTACAGCTAGCTTTGTTCATAGTGATGCTTCTTAAGGCCCAGTTGACTTCACACTCTAGGATGTCTGGCTCTAGATGAGTGATCACACAATCGTGGTTATCTGGGTCATGAAGATCTCTTTTGTATAGTTCTGTGTATTTTTGCCACCTCATCTTAATATCTTCTACTTCTGATAGGTCCATGCCATTTCTGTCCTTTGTTGTGCTCATCTTTGCATGAAATGTTCCCTTGGTATCTCTAATTTTCTTAAACAAATCTCTAGTCTTTCCCATTTTATTGTTTTTCCTCTATTTCTTTGCAATCATCACTGAGAAAGGCTTTCTTATCTCTCCTTGCTATTCTTTGGAACTCTGCATTCAGGTGGGTATATATTTCCTTTTCTCCTTTGCCTTTAGCTTCTCTTCTTTTCTCAGCTATTTGTAAGGCCTCCTCAGACAGCCATTTTGCTTTTCTGTGTTTCTTTTTCTCGGGGATGGTCTTGATCCCTGTTTCCTGTACAGTGTCACAACCCTCCATCCATAGTTCTTCAGGCACTCTGTCTATCAGATCTAATCCTTTGAACCTATTTGTCACTTCCACTCTATAATCATTAAGGGATTTGATTTAGGTCATAACTGAATGGTCTTGTGGTTTCCCACTTTTTTCTATTTAAGTCTGAATTTTGCAATAAGGAGTTCATGATTTGAGCCACAGTCAGCTCCCAGTCTTATGTTTGTTGACTGTAGAGAGCTTCTTCATTTTTGGCTGCAAAGAATATAATCAATCTGATTTCGGTATTGACCATCTGGTGAAGTCCATGTGTAGAGTCATTTTTTGTGTTGTTGGAAGGGAGTGTTTGCTATGACCAGTGTGTTCTCTTGGCAAAACTCTGTTAGTCTTTGTCCTGCTTCATTCTGTACTCTAAGGCCAAACTTGCCTGTTACTCCAGGTATCTCTTTACTTCCTACTTTTGCATTCCAGTCCCCTGTGATGAAAAATACATCTTTTTTCGGTGTTAATTCTAGAAGGTCTTGAAACTCTTCATAGAACCATTCAATTTCAGCTTCTCTAGGGCATAGACTTGGATTACTGTGATATTGAATGGTTTGCCTTGGAAATGAACAGAGATCGTTCTGTCATTTTTGAGATTGCACCCAAGTTCTGCATTGTGGACTTTTGTTGACTATGATGGCTACTTCATTTCTTCTGAAGGATTCTTGCCCACAGTAGTACATATAATGGTCATCTGAATTAAATTTCCCCATTTCAGTCCATTTTAGTTTACTTATTCCTAAAATGTCAAGATCCACTCTTGCCATCTCCAGTGTGACCACTTCCAGTTTATCTTGATTCTTGGCTCTCGTATTCCAGGTTCCTGTGCAACGTTGTTCTTTGCAGCGTCGGACTTGACTCTCTTCACCAGTCCCATCCACAGCTGGGCGCTGTTTCCACTTTGGCTCCGTCTCTTCATTCTTTCTGGAGTCATTTCTCCACTGATCTCCAGTAGCATATTGGGCACCTACTGACCTGGGGAGTTCATCTTTCAGTACCCTATCATTTTGCCTTTTCATACAGTTCATGGGGTTTTCAAGGCAAGAATACTGACGTGCTATTCATACTGGGACTTAGGGGATGTAAAAAAAAGGAAGCCTTCGCACACTGTTGGCGAGAACGCAAATCGGCGCAGCCCCTGGGGAAAGCGATATGGGGTTTCCTCAAACACTTAAAAATAGAACCGCCACGTGACCCTGAATTCCGCTTCCAGGAGTATATCGGAGGAAATGAAATCAGTATCTCAAAGAGGTGTCTGTGCCCCTTGTTCACTGGAGCATTGTTTTCCCAACTTGAATGTCCAGTGATGGATGAATGGGTAAAGACAATGTGGCCTATACACACAGTGGAGTGTTATTTAGCTTTTAAGGGAAGAAATTCTGGTACTGAGACAACATAGAATTAACCTGGAGGAGATTATGCTCAGTGCAAATAGGCCAGAAAGAAATATAGAGATGGACTTTAAGTACAAGTTACGTTATCAGAGAGAAAGAAAGCTTACTGTTGTACTCTGCTCTATGAATCTGTATATTTTGAGCTTTGTATAATCAGTTCACTTTTAATAACCTTTGTGTTATATTACAATCATGATACACAGGGAGACTTTAGTGTGTTACTTTCAATAACTTCCCTGTGCACATTTTAGGTGTGATTGGAAGTTTGTCCAAATAAACTAAAAAACAGCAAATTTGGCATAATGATCCTTGTCATGTTTTTTTCAGCTTGTCTTTGAAATGTTAGATCACCCTTGTTTGAATTTGCGTTTGCGAAAGTCAGTCCTTCCATCTGGCTGTGCTTTTGCATGTTTTTCTCACCTTGATAAATGAAATTAAAATGTTCACTTTTTTTTTCAAGTTTGAAAAAGCTTTCTCCTAGATTTTTATTTTAATTTGGCTCTTTCACTCTGTTCTTTCAGCCTCTTTAGAAATCTCAGTTCAGTTCAGTCACTCAGTCGTGTCTGACTCTTTGCGACCCCATGGACTGCAGCATGCCAGGCTTCCCTGTGAACAGATTTTAGCAATATATTGGTCTTTGCTCCTGCTCTTCATGTGTTATTTCTCTTTGAGAATTTTAATCACTTTGCAGATTTGTTGTACTTTAGGAAACTTGTCATTTACAGCATTGATTCCCTTTCCCTCAGTGCTGACTCAGAGCTGTAATGATCTCAGTATTATGTTATCCTCGCTAATTTTCATATGTCTGATTTTTTCTTTACTTCTTTTAGCTTCTTTTTAAAAATCTCAGTCCACTGTCCTATCCTGATGCTTTTAACAGAATCCATGTGTTTTTGTTGAAAACATAAATAATTTTTATCAAATATCTACTTCTCTATCTTTACAAAATACTTGCAATATATTTTCCAAATGATGTTTATTCCTTCTTTTTGTGGAGATTTGTTTTTCCCTTGAATGGCAACACTTTCATCCAGGTCAGACATTTTTTCCTTCTCTGGACGGGCTGTCTTCGGGCTCTTCTCTCCTCAAAAAAAGTATCTTGCTAATTGTCATGTCAAAACGTTACTTTTAGTTTTGTAGGCTGGATGCTTTCTTAACAGTTTGTTATTTTTATGCTCTTCAGGGAGACTATAAAGCGAAGGCGTTGGCAGACGTGAAGAGGGGTGTGATATGGTGACGGAAGTTTCAACACACAGCAAGTGTGGCCATTCTAAATTTATACACATTTTTATAATGTAACTTCAATGTATAGAGAGCAAAAATTGACAGCAAACAAAACAAAAATACAGAATTCTATAATCCTGGTCAAGGAGTTTGATATACTTTTCTTATGAGAAGACAAAAATAAGAAACTTGTTGAAGATACACGAACAATCAAGATATGCAAAGGACATAAATTTGAAAAGATAAGATTTGAGCAAAATTATTAAGATACTTCACATACTTGACTTGTGTGTGTATACGGCAGCCAACGATGGTAGAGTATGTGCCATATTTGATCACAAATGAACGTTTCTAAAATTTGCCATATGCTGGTGTGCTAATTCACTGTTGCTATAACAGTGCTGCTGGAATCACAGAGGGAAAGCCTCAGGGGCAAACACGAGGAAGCTCAGAGCACGTGTGCTGGGAGAGACTTCCCTCTGGACTCCTCAGGGCCATGAGGGTTTCTGCTTTCCCCAAAGCAGCAGCCTTCCTTGAAATACAGATAGATGAAATAGTGGACAGGGATGAATTCTGTGTATGTGAAAATGAGCCAATTGTAAATGCAACACTTAAATGCCTCCAAATTTTAGCATTATGATTCCAAGTCATAGTATAAAAAATTAGCCCCTCTACAAGAGGAAGTGTGACAATTATGCTATAAATTTGATACAGCTTGATGATCGCTAACAAATACATTTATCATGTTAAAAAAAAGAACACAAAATGGTGAGATTGCTCAGAAACCATTGCTCAACAGCTACTACAGATTTCCATTATCTCTCTCTCTTCATCCATCCATCCATCCACCCATCCATCTACCTGTCTAGCTACATAGGTATCCATCTAGAAATAGATACATAGATATTGCTGTTCAGTTGCCCAGTGAAGTCCAACTCCTTGCGATCCCGTGGACTGCAGGATACCAGGCCTCCCTGTCCCTCACCATCTCCCGAAGTTTGCCCAAGTTCACGCCCATTGCATTGGTGATGCCATTCAGCCATCTCGTCCTCTGATGCCACCTTCTCCTTCTGCCCTCAATCTCTCCCAGGGATTTTTCCAGCGAGTCAGCTGTGCTCATCTAATGACCAAAATACTGGAGTCTCAGTCTCAGTCCTTCCAACCAGTATCCAGGTTGGTTCCCTTAAGATTGGCTGCTTTGGTCTCCCTGCAGGCCCAGGGGCTCTCAGGAGGCTTCTCCAGCACCACAGTCTGAAAGCATCAGTTCTTCGGCACTCCCCCTTCTTTATGGTCCAGCTCTCACCACCGTACGTGACCGCTGGGCAGACCACAGCCCTGACTCTGCGGACCTTTGTCTACAGAGCAACGTCCCTGCTGTCCAATGCACTGTCTAGGCCTGCCATAGCCTTCCTGCCAAGAAGCGAGTGTCTTCTGATTTCATGGCTGCAGTCACCATCCACAGTGATTCTGGAGCCCAAGAAGAGGGAATCTGTCTCCTTTTTCCCCTTTGATTTGACATGAAGTAATGGGGCTGGATACCTCGATCTTAGTTTATTTAATATTTAATTTTAAGCTGGCTGTTTCTCTTTCCCCCTTAACCCTCATCAAGAGGCTCTTTAGTTCCTCTTTGCTTTCTGCCATTGAAGTGGTATCATCTGCATATCTGAGGTTGTTGATATTTCTCCCGCCTATCTTCGTTACAGCTCGTAACTCATCCAGCCTGGCATTTCCCATGATGTGCTCAGGGTACAGGTTAAGTAAACAGGCTGACAGCAGACAGCTCTATCGTAGTGCTTTCTCAGTCTTGCGCCAGTCAGCTGTTCCATACAGGGCTCTAAATGTTGCTTCTTGCCCGACGCGCTGGTTTCTTGGCAGTCAGGTCAGATGGCCTGGCATTCTCGTCTATTCAAGCGCTTTCCACAGCTGATGATGACGGGTTATGAGTGCAACACCTTGACGGCCTTGCTCTTCAGGGGTCTGGATAGTTCTCCTGGACTTTGGTGGCATCCACTAGCTTTACTAACAGCAGGGCTTCCGAAGGCCCACTTGACTTCACTCTCCAGAAGGTCTGGCTCTGGGTGGCTGACCACACCATCGTAGTCATCCGGTTCATTTAGATATTTTTTTGTACAGTTTTTCTGTGTATTCTTTCCATCTCTTCTTGATCTCTTCAGTTTCTACTAGGTCTTTACCGTTTCTGTCCTTGGTTGTGCCCGTCTTTGGGCAAAATGTTCCCTTGATATCGCCAATTTTCCTGAGGATATCTCTAGCCTTTCCACTTGTGCTGTTTTCTTCTAATTTTGTACACTGTTCATTGAGGAAGGCCCTGTCTCTCTGTGCTGTTCTTTGGAGATCTGCATTTAGTTGGATTACTTTTCCGCTTCTCCCTGACTTGTTGATCCGCTTCCTTCCTTAGCTTTCTGTGAGGCCTCCTCAGATAACCACTTCACCTTCTTGTTTTCCTTTGGGGTGGTTTTGTTTGCTGACTCCTGTACAATGTTACAGACCTTCGTCCACAGTTCTTCAGACACAATGCGTACAAGTTCTGATCCCTTGAATCCGATCATTTGTTACCGCCACTGCGTATTCACAGGGGATTTGATTTAAGTCATACCTCACTGGCCTAGTGGTTCCCCCACTTTCTTTAGTTTAAGCCTGAATTTTGCTATGAGAAAGAGATGATCTGAGCCACAGTCAGCTCCAGGTCTTGTTTTGCTGACTATATACAACTTCTCCATCTATGGCTACAAGGAATGTAATCAATTTGATTTCGGTATTGACAGTTTGGTCATGTTCATGTGCAAAGTCATCTCTTGTGTTGTTGAGAAAGGTCATCTCTTATGTTAATTTCATTTAGGAATGACTGGTTCGATTTCCTGGCACTCTAAGGAACTCTTAACGGTCTTCTCCAGCACCACAATTCCAAAGTGTATAATTATAGTTATGTTTAGAACTAATTTTGGCTTACTTCTGGCCAAAGGAAAAAAATAAAAATTCCTGTGACAATGGCAATAGAGTTCAGTCATTTGGGTATTAAGGAAGCTCAGCCATGGTGAGCCAATGTGGTGGGGTTAATGTTGAAATATACTGCCCATCACAAGAAATGTGTCTTTTATCCCCAAGCACCCCACCCCCACATTGTATCAATGAAACCCCAACAAATGTGGGAGGACATTCATTCATCAGCTTCACCAATAAAGACAGTTAATTGATGATGGCCCTGTGGAAAAAACTTTACAAAAATAACCATAAATTCAATGTTCAAGGTAGAACACAGTGCTCTTTCTGCAAAGATATCTGAGCAATTTAAGACCAATTGTCTTTGCTTTTAAATTTTGTTAAATTGTATCAGCTAAATTGTGTCTACAATGTCTTTTCACTGGATGATCTGCCTTATCCAATAAGACCCGGATGCTGGCTGCTGAGATGTGCTATTTGTTGTTCAGTTGCTCAGTTGTGCGTGACTCTTTGTCAAGCACCCCAGGGACTGCAGCACACCAGGCTCCCCTGTCCTGCACTGTCTCCTGGACTTTGCTCAAATTCACGTCCAATAAATTGGTAATGCTATCTAAGCATCTCATCCTTGGCCACCCTGATCTCCCCTTCTCTTCTTTTGCCTTCAGTCTTTCCCAGCATCACGTCTTTTCCAGTGAGCATGCTCTTTGCATCATGTGGCCAAAGGATTGGAGCTTCAGCTTCAACGTCAGTTTTCCCAATGAATATTCAGGGTTGATTTCCTTTAGGATTGACTGGTTTGATCTTCTTGCAGTCCAAAGGACTCTCAAGAGTCTTCTCCAGAACCACAATTTGAAAGCACTAATTCTTTGGCGCTCAGCCTTCCTTGTGGTACAACCCTCATGGCCATCCATGATTCCTGGAAAAACCATAGTTTTGAGTATATGGACCTTTGTCAGCAAAGTGATGTCTTTGATTTTTAATATGCTGTCTAGGTTTGTCACGGCTTTCCTTCCAAGGAGCAAGTGTCTTTTAATTTCATGGCCGCAGTCACCATCCACAGTGATTTTAGAGCCGAAGAAAATAAAGTCTGTCACTGCTTCCACTTTTTCCGCATCTATTTGCCATGAAATGTTGGGACAGGATGCCTTAATCTTAGTTTTTTGAAAGTTCAGTTTTAAGCCAGCTTTTTCACTCGCCTCTTCTACCCTCATCAAGAGGCTCTTTAGTTCCTTGTGTTGAATGTAGTACTAAAAGGTGAATAATAGTAACAGTGACTAATGTTCCTTAATTATGTGCTCTGTGCCAGGCACTGGACTGAATATCTCCTGTAAACAGAGAACTTGTTCAATGCTCTTTATCTAATGACATAGATTCTCTTTTCTATCCACTGTGAACCAGTCAGCACACTTTAAGTTGCTGTATCGAAAGGGGGGGAGGTACTAAGCTGGTAAGAGGTGACCTAAGACCCTGTCAGCAGGACGGATGGCTCTGCAGACAGCACGCTAACACAGAGGCTTCTTCTCGTAACTGCGTCAAGGTCAGGTAATGCCCTTGGTGATTCTCACATGATTCTGAAGTGATCTTTGCTAATGTCAACACATACAGATGCCACTGCCCTTTCCTCATGGATACTTGCAAATGATAAAATGCACAGTTTACAGCAGCATTCCTCAAAATGCGGTCCATGAAGTACCTGCATCAAAATTACTTGAGAATCTTTTTAAAAATCCAAAATTTGGGGCCTCATCTATGGAATCAGACTCTCTGGAAAAGGCACTGATGCTTTCACTGATATCTTGGGTCCTTCTTACCATATGAAAGTTGGGTGGTCACTGCCTTAAATAAAAGCTAGGAAATTGCAAGGAAAACATGATTTGGAATGCAAAGTAATGTGTTTATATGGAGCCATAACCCTTTCTGATGGACTATTTCATTTCCCGGTTAAAGCAATTAAATTAGCTTAATGTTGCTTATGCTGCTAAACATCAAATAGTGTATAAATATTGAAGTCACTTAACATCCGTAGAATTGGAATGATAGTAATCAAACACCACCAGAATAAAATAATTTCATGAAGCTTCCAAAGAATCTTCAAGGGCCAAGTTCCAAAGGATGGGATGTGGTATCTTATCAGAGTGCTGGCTGTGTGGATGACATGACTCAGCTTGTAGAGAGTTACTCACACCCCTGCTTTGCTGAACTAGTCAGCACACTAATTGGTTCACCAGCACACACATCCTCCTCCCGTGATTGTGGCCTTGACCAGCCGGGCTGTGCTGGACTTGGCCATCCTTCATCTGGGAGCCTCAGCTGGTCTTATTTGACTGACCTGGGAAGAAGGGACAGGTGTTTACTCACCTGGTCTGAGGATGCTTGGGAAACTTTACTTGCTAAGCACCTAAATTTATAGTGATCAGTGGTGGGATCAAAACTATACAGGCTATCATTACAGGCTCCTGTTTAGAAATGATTAATGTCAACGACTGTTTTACTAGATGGGTATGTCTTAGCTCCTGTTAATCAGTTTACAAGGAAACTGGCCGTTGCAATCAATCAAAGCACTTCTGACCCTAAAACAGCAATGGCTTTAAATTATGGGGAAGGTATTCAAATCGTCCTGTCTGAACCCCAAATCAACCTTGGCTTCAGCTCCTGCACACTCTTCCTGGAGAAGTTTCTGTGAGTTCATGTGTGTATAGGTCAGTCTGATGAATAGCGGTTAAAAATACACCCAGAAGATCTTCATGGCTGTGCAGTTTGCTTTCTTTCATGTGATGGAATCATATTATTAGATAAAAAATAAAATAATATATTTATCCTGTGCATTGCCTATATTTGGCAAACAAGCAAAAGTCATTCAATTACCCTTTTCTGAGGGATCCAGTTTTAACTAGTGAATGAAATGGTCTAGGCACAAAGCTACCTTTCTCAGATTTTTTCAATTTTTTAAAATTAGCTTCATCCCTATTGACACCTTTCTGAAAGTTTTCAGGCTGTCTCCACTCCTCATCCCTCTGTTTGGCGTTTGTAAGTGTTGTTAGTGATTTCTGCTTGACATGGAGAATCACACATTACAACAGAAAGGAAGAAAAAAATCCACTGACACTTGAACCCTGGGGATTCTGAAATTGATTGCTATAAACCTATGTCATCTGACAGCTGTAAAAGTCAAGAGAAGGAGACGCCTTCCAAGTTGATATACATAACCTTTGACCTCTCTTTTCTGAGTAGTTTCAAACTGAGTTTTTCACCATTTTCAAACATCCAGACAGTGAACTTAGGGCCTGCAGCACAATTATGGGGATGACATTTGCTTACTAGTCTTTGAAGAGCCTCCGGGCCAGTTATTCAACGTTTAAAATACAATCACTTTTTCTGATTCATTTTAGAGGCACTTAAGCCATTTAGTTGTGGTTTAGACTTATTTTATCAACAAATTACATGCTGACTTCATCCTCAGATGTTAGAAAAGTGAGTCACAGCCACATAGCTGCAGATCCTTGACTTTCTATTGCTCTGGAACGCACTCCTGATGGACTTGTTATCATTAAGTGCCGGGCTCCCCTGGAGCTAGGCGACACCTGGATTCTAGATGTAGGTTTGAAGTCCCTCCAAAGCCTTTTTTGTTACATCAGATAAAATTTCACCTGTACAATTTCAAATCTCACCATCCTTCAAGGGACTGAACATAATGTTATGTTTCTTTTTGGTGGTTTATGCTTTATTAAATATTAAAACCAAACATTACCACTATAAAAAGACTTTTATAGCCATGGGCATTTTCCCCGGTAATAAAATTTTACTCAGCTTTATTATTCCTTCTATAGGGCCATCTCTGAGATCTCAGAGAGACTACCGAACTAGAAGCATAAGTAACCTGTAATAGCTGGAAAGGGACCAAGCTGTACAGGGCTAATAACAAAACCAAACACTGGATGAAATTCGAATTGAGTATGAATTACCTATAGGAAAAAAAAAATCTTCATATAAATACAGGTACAATGTGGTTGTTCTTTCAAAAAGACCACTGTGGGCTGAGTCTCTCATATATGAAACTTTATTAAAAGATTTCTTTGATAAAGTAACAGGCAACAACCCAAGCTTCCTCCAGCGGGGTCAGGCACATGCCCTGGGTCCTCCCCAACACTGATAATTAGTCGACTTCAGGACTTGAGATATTTGCCATTCATTGTGGCCAGCATTGCAAAATCAGGGCAGCATTCTTTAAAAAGCCACTCTCACAGTCAAAGGAAGCATTCCTCACAGTAAGAATTCTAGTGGGGCTTCCCTGGTAGCTCATGTGGTAAAAAATCTGCCTGAAATGCAGGAGACCTGAGTTCAATCCCTGGAAGATTCCCCTGGAGGAGGAAATGATAACCCACTCCAGGATTCTTGTCTGGAGAATCCCCATGGACAGATGAGCCTGGAGGGCTCCAGTCCCTGGGGCTGCAAAGAGTTGGACACAGCTGAGGGGCTAACACTTTCACTTCCAGGGCAGTTAAAAGATATTGGCAAAGATGATGAAACCAGTGACTGCTTGTCGGAACCAAAAAGTCCTTCACAGACGGTAATGTTCGTGGTAGCTCTGCAAGAGCTCCGTGGCCCTGTGAACGTCTCAGCAAAGCACTTTGGGTTTTAAGTGGGATGAACGATTAAAGAACAACTGCTGACTTGGTTTAACTTTTATCTGTACTTAGTAAAGGGAGAGGAAACCCCTTTGGAGGCCCTGGGACAGTTTATCCAGGTGGGAAAACAGTCTGTGCTCCAAAGCTGGCCCTGGTGGGTGGGTACGGGGCAGGCAGTGTAAATGAAATACAGTAAGGTCGTCACCGCAGATGTTTCGGATACTCATGCTGGATGGGACCATGAGACTGTCACAGGCAGAGAGGGCTCAGGGCCACTCCAAGGGCTATGCCACGTCCACGAGGACCCACTGCCCCGGCCAAGGGGGGAGGTGTCTGTGGACGAGGATTGCAGAGCATAAACTGATTTGAAAGTCTGAAAGTCAAAGTCACTCAGGCATGTCCAACTCTGGGATCCCAAGGACTGCAACCTACCAGAATCCTCTGGAATCCATAGGATTCTCCAGGCAAAATTACTGGAGTGGGTTGTTATTCCCTTCTCCAGAGGACCTTCCTGACCCAGGGATCGAACCTGGGTCTCCTGCATTGCAGGCGGATCCTTTACCACGTGAGCCGCCAGGAGAAGCAGTGGCAGACTATTTTCTTGGGCTCCAAAACCACTGTGGACAGTGACTGAAGCCACAAAATTAAGAGACACTTGTTCCTTGGAATAAAAGCTATGACAAACCTAGGCAGCATATTAAAAGGCAGAGACATCACTTTACCAACAAAAATCCTGATAGTCAAGGCTGTGGTTTTTCCAGTAGTCACGTATGGATGGATGTGAGAGTTGGACCATAAAGAAGGCTAAGCACCAAAGAATGGATGCTTTCAAACTGTGGGGCTGGACAAGGCTCTTAGTGTCCCTTGGACAGCAAGGAAATCAAATCAGTCAATCCTAAAGGAAATCAGTCCTGGATATTCATTGGAAGGACTAATGTTGAAACTGAAGCTCCAATACTTTGGGCACCTGATGTAAAGAGCCGATTCATTGGAAAAGACCCCGATGCTGGGAAAGATTGAAGGCTGGAGGAGAAGGGGGTGGCAGAGGATAAGATGGTTGGATGGCATCACTGACTCAACAGACATGAGTTTGAGACATTATCTTCTGGGAGATAATGCAGGACAGGGAAGCCTGGTGTGCCGCAGTTCATGGTGTCAGAAAGAGTCAGATGATACTTAGTAACAACAATAGGTATGGTTTTAGAGAAGGAATCAGTGAGGATGAAGGGCAGGTGCGCCATTGTGGGAACTGAAAGAAGAAGCATCTGATGGGACTTTTCAGAAGCATGTCCTGATCCAGCTGCTGATGGGGGGCAGCTTGGCTGGGGTGACCCTGGGTGATGCGGACAGAGCTTCTGTGACATCTCAGGAAGCCCTGTGGAAGGAAAGGCGCACCCAGCCCAGAGGGAAGGAGGCTTAGCTCTTTGGTGGTCAAATAGCCGCCCTGTGTAGGTGGCTTTGCTCACTGGCACTGGGCAAACACAATCCCTACTTCTTTCTGAAACTGATCACCCTCAGAGATCCCCAAGTTCACCGACAGCTCAGTAGAGGTTCCCTCCACCCCACCCCAGCAGATATAGTGTTCGTGGGGAGAGCATAACAGGAAAGACTTGTGAGAGGGCAGTGGGAGGGCGGCTTGTCCGATGTCAGGGACTGAACGGTGACTCCGCAAAGGTGTGTCCAGAACCTGATGCCTGGTGCCTGACATTTGACCTATGAGGGGAAGAATGTGTCTGCAGACGGACTTAAAGACCTTGGCGATGGAGATCCTCCTGGATTATCTGGACGGGTATGAATCTTAGGCGTCCTGGAGGAGGCACGCAGAAGACAGACACAGAGAAGAAACCTCCACGAGAGTGGGGCACCCTGGCGTGATGTGGCCTCGGGCCAAGCAAGGCCAGGAACGGGGCCCTCCCCCGCAACTTCTGGAGGGCACACAGCCGTGCTGGCACTGTGATTTTGGACTTTGGCCTCCAGAACTGTGACAGAAGAAGCTCCGGTGGCCTTAGGTCACCAGTTTATGCTAATTCGCTACAGCAGCCTCGGGTAACTGGTCTATTCAGATTCGCAGAGCTTCCTGGAGACTCGGCTGTGGTTTAGGAGGGAGTGAGGCGACCGTCCCAGGAGCCGTCTGCCCAGGGCTTGCCGGGTGCCTCTTCCTCCCGCCTGTCCATCACAGTCACAGGGGGGCCCAGGCAGCCGACGAATCCACCAAAGCAGCCAACACCAGCCCTTCCCTTTCCCCTTAGTATAGACCACGCGAGTGTGGCTCAGCTGTGTCTGACTATGACACTGTAGAGGAGCCCGCCAGGCCCCTCTGTCCACGGGATTCTCCAGGCAAGAATGCGGCAGCGGGCTGCCGTTTTCCTTCTCCAGGGCATCTTCCTGACCCAGGGATTGAACCCGCCTCTCCTGCATCTCCTGCATTGCAGGCAATGTGTTTTGTTTTTTTTTTTTTTTTTTTTTTTTTACCACTGAGCCACCACTGATGTCAAGATTAAATAATTGATTTCAGCGTTGATTTGTTTTATAATCTGTATGTTTCATAATGTGTCATAACTTGTATTTGAACCCTTAGAACTTTTGTTTTTAGGTAATTAGGAAGTTACTCATTTTCAGAAACTAAAAATCAATTTTTAAGAAAGATTCAGTAGGGTTTCTTTGTTGCTGATGTCTCATTTCTGGTTTTAAGAGTCAGCATGGCTCACGTGCTCAGTCATGTCTGACTCTTTGCAACTGCGTGGTGTGTAGCCTGCCAAGCTCCTCTGTCCATGGTCTGTTCTAGGCAAGAATACCGGACTGCGGAGCCATTCCCTCCTTCAGGGGCTCTTCATGACCCAGGGATCGAACCCATGTCTCCTGCATCTCCTGCACTGGAGGCAGATTCTTTACTCCTGAGCCAAAAATCTAAAAAAAATCCTAAGACTTCAACTCCAACAGAAAATGATGGGGCAAGAATTGAAGAATTTGACTCGGTGACACCAAGCGTGCACGTTGGTATTTATTGAATACTCGG